>JAZDUH010000098.1:49562500-49725000 GCA_036419115.1 Scarus forsteni
TGTGTGTGCATGCCTGAGTCTGTGTGTCTTTGTGTTAATGTGTTAGTGTGTGAAAACGTGAATGCGTTTCTAAGGGGAATATGTGTTTGTTTGCCTGTTCCTGTTTTTGTACTCGCAACATGTGTTATTTCTGTTTGTTTTTTTTCGTGAATCAAAGATTATAGCAAGATTATGGCAATGCAGCTTTGTCTCTCGATGTGTGTGTGTGTGTATGTGTGTGTGTGTGTGTGTATGCGAAGGAGAGGGAAAATAAGGAGGGGGGATCCAGGACAGGTGCATTCAGAAAAAACCCTTTGACTCATTGTCTCTTTGCTAATGAAGTTTAGTCTCTTTTGTGCATATGCAAGTGTGTGATAGGGTGTGTTTGTATGTGTGTGTGTGTGTGTGTGTGAGTGTGTGTGTGTGTGTGTGTGTATCTGTCCATGGGAAAGCTTTGACATTTACACCCTTAAACCTGTTATTGTCTTAACACAAATTTTCTGAAAGCTTGATGAAGCACAAGGTTAATTGAATAAATATGAGAAAATGTTACTTTCTATCCTCAAATGTGAAAGATCAATACACTCCTAAGCCACAAGTTAACTTTTGTATGCCGTATCTTTGTAATGAGAAGTCATTTCTTGTTGGCTGTTCTTTCCTTTTTCGCCTATGTTAACATCCTGACTCAAGGTTTTTGCAAACTGAGTTTTTCTTTTTTTTTGGTTATGTTACCTGAGAAAAATAAAAAAATTCTCAAAACTTGGAAACTATTGTCGAATTCTTACATTTACAGGAAAAAATTCAGGATGAAGTAAAACATCACATAAGCAGAAATATGATTCTGTTGCTGTCTTATGCCCCCTGAGCCAATGAGATAGGTCAGTGAAGCCCAAAAACACTCACCAGGCCTCACTCAGGTACATCTGCCTTTTTAATTTTTAAAAAAAAATAATTTTCAAGTGAAAAGAGAGGTCTTTCAAAACAAAAAAAATGTACTATGAGACATAACTCCTTATCAGTTAAACATTGTTATAGCTTCATGAAAAAACGTTAGATCTTTGGAGTGAAAATCCCCCAAAAAAGTGTTAATGTACAACAGTATAACAGGACATCTCTAAAACACAATAAAAAAAGAATAATCCTTTACTGTTTCACAAAAGTAAAAATGGAATATATCATGATGACAATCTAAGAAAATAGCCTGTTCCTTTTTTTGTGACTTTTTTGTTGTCAATGAAAACAATGACGATGGACATCATCTCATAATATCCATATCAAATTTCCAAATATTCTGAACATTTTGAATATTAATCCCCCCTAACCACCTGAAATTTCTTCCACTCTGAAACTGTGATTGGGCTATTATTCTGTCAATTATCATTTGGTACTTGCCAATACGATAATGCAGTCGGCAGGAGCTGCAATGCTACAAAACATGGGTCACTTCATGAAGCAAACTCTAGTGGAAACATGTCAGAAGGGGAGGAAATATTGTTACTGCAGAAGTAGTTAGTGTTGTTATTTGTTTTCCATTTGATCAAGAAATGTGCTCCAGATTTGATAAAACTGCTACTGAAAGTGTTAGCATCTATGCTAAAGGCTGTATGAGCAGTCACTTCCTGCTGTCATAGCTCTTAGCTCATTTCTGTTCCTGCTCTTAGGACTCTGGTTGGACCACTTGGCACAATGGATATGCCTGAATTCAGACGTGGAATCAGGCAGGTGCAACTGCTGTGCAAGGTTAGAGAAGAGAGTTGTCATTTATGTGAAGCAGGTCCTGGGAAACTGTGCTCCTCTTCGCTATGAAATAGTGGGAGCAGGTTTTCTGACCTCCACAGTTCCTGGAGAGTAAAATTAGTATTCAGGGTTCGGTACTAATCCCATTGGGTTTCTTATTCTTAGTGTAACATGTGCTCTACACGCTAAAAGCAGTTGGGTTAAAAAATAACCCAATTTAACTCAACTGCTGGTTCAGAAAAGGACAAACCCCTTTCTGGGTTATTTTAACCCAACAGGTTGGGTTCTTCTTTTTGACACAATTTTTGGGTTGTATTGTTTAACACAAAAGTTGGGTTATGCAATTCAGTGCTACCAGTAGTTTGACACAGAGACCTTTAGGACCCAGAAGCAACACAGATTTTGCAGTTCACAATAACCAGCTTTATTGACCAGACGCAGGAAAAAATTGTAGAGAGCAGGGATCAAACCCCCATGCCTTAGAACATGAGGCAGTGATGTAGTCCACTCAGCCACACAGGAGCCACACACTTGTACTGCAACTCACAGTCTTTAAGGTGTAGCAGGTTAGAACTCACTTTGTCTGTCAGAGCAGGAAATGGTTCTGATTGCCAGAGATCAGGCTGCCACCACTGATTCAGGCTCATAGACAGGTACTCGTTGTCACACACAGGCAGAGGGGTCAGATACCGGAGAACAGATGGCCACCACAGATCAAAATTCACAAACAGGTACTCAGAAGGCAAGGTCGGCAACCGGGGATCAGGCAGGCAGGTAGGTGCAGGACAGAAACGGGCCGGTGCCTTGTAGTCTGATGCCGAGTAAGTGTGGAGCTGGTTGTGACATAGTTGGTTTAAAATAATACTCTTATAACCCAGAAAATGGGTTACTCTTTATAAAAATAACCCAAAAATTTAACTCAACACTAGCAACACATAAATTGGGTTACCAAAACAACTCAACATTTTTTAGTGTGTATTACAACATTTCAGCTCAGAAAACTGATGATTTGGCTTTTTGAGGCATTAATGATGTTTCTCTAAGTTGTCAGCTATTTTACACTTTGCCTTATTTCAGACAAGACCCTAACATCAGCTTTAACTCCTAATGTAAGGATACATTTATGGGTGCTTAATTCCTCATGGATGTATGTCACTACCCCTTTTTTAAAAAAGCACTTTGCATCCAAGTAAAAATGGGATGTTTTTCTAACAATGATCCCCAGAGGAACTGCTTTACAAGTCGGTTTTACTCTAAAAGCAGAAAACAGAGTTTTGATCATTATCCTGAGTGACAAGCTCTTAAGAGTTAATGACGGAATTTGCCTTGTTTCCATCCTGAAGAGTCCAAGGGCTCTAATTTCCTGGTGCAATGCAGGGTGGTGGAGCATGGTGCATCCTGTGCAGTGGTAATTTCGGCAGGTGCACCACTGTGCGGAGCCAATTTGGTAATTTGGTAGACCAGCTGGGCTGAGATGGGTTGCTTGTGGTTGTAGCCCAGAATCATTATGAACAGAAGACTCCAGACTTTGAAGAGATAACTAGAAAAGCACACAGAGAGCACAAACCTCCACCAAGCAGCCCAGTTTCATCAGTGGCTTTTCCTCTCCGATTGGACAGTTGAGTGTCCGCTCATGTCATGTCCATATGTTGAATGCTGCTTTCCATTTCAGAACTGGGAAGAGGGGAGTGTAAATGACTTGATCTCTGAGTTATCAGCGTTCCAGTTACAAAGTCAGAAAAAACGTGTTGATCTAGCAGGCTATTGTTAATCGTTGTGTTAGCAGAAGTCCTCCGCTGGTATTGCAAGGGAAGCTGGAAAATGCAGTGACATAGGCTTGAAAAATATTGACACCAGTTTGCAAATAGACTACAGTTCTCATATAAATGTAAATGAATGGGACTTTCCATTATACACTTCAGGTGTCTTTTGTGACGTCAGTCTGGACCGGATCAGCATCAACATTGGCTTCTTCCTTGGACCAAACCACACTTCTGACAAATTTTCATGTTAATCCATTCAGTAGTTTTTGCATAATCTTGCTAGCAGATAAATAGATCAACAAACAGGCTATTTCAGTTAAATGTATCTCTTCAGTGTAAAAAATTGAGTTTCATTCTTTGTAAATTCACAAGTTTATGATCTAAAAACAAGATATGCTGTCCCACAATGTTAACAAATCCCTAGAAGTCCCATGTTCTGGTGAGTTTGACCATTAACATTACAATGTGAGTGTCTATTAAGCGAAGATCTGATTTAGGTTGAACAGAAGCCTAAAAAAATCACCTAGGTGGATCAGATGCAGCTCTTCTTCTCTCCCTTTTGGAAAAGCTTGGATTAGAGGGGGAGTTTACAGGAGGCTGTGATTACAAGCTCTGCACTGATTGGCTGCCCAAACAATGCCTGATGGGAGAGGGAGGACGGGCCCCGGACAAGACTGTATAGCAATGGCATCATTAAAAAAAAAAAAAATCAAATCACTTTTACTGTGTCAAGACTGAAATTTCATTAAAATTGCATCAAATATTGTTTGGAACTATTTAGTTACAGTACCTTGTTCTCAGATGGATGGACAGATAGACAAATGAACAGAGCAACAAATGGAAAAACAGGCAAAAACACAACCTCCTAAAATGAATGCCTGTCCTTTAAGGGTGTCTGTAAATGTGGGGGCACTTTGTCTTTTGTTCTTTGGAGTAGATAAAAATCTCTGAAACTGTTTAGAAGCAAATTCAACTTAACTCAAATGTTCTCAGGCTCATATGAAACTGCAAGTTCATGCCCAGGTTATTTTTTTGCCTTAACTGAAAGCTGCAGAGGCCACACAGTGGGTTGAGTTGACCCTATCAACTCAACCCACAAAAAAGATGAGAGGGAACCTTGTGTAGCCAGAGCACAGTGCTCTGTGTGTGAGATACCTTTGTGTGTATGTGAAAGTCTTGTATCTCTTTGTGAATTAACGCCAACATAACGTCCTTGCAGAATCACTGTGAATCTCTTGAGGCTTGACGCACTGTGAAAAGGCTTTTACTTACTCTCTCAGAGAGAGGCATTACTTAAATGTCCAGGTCTGATAGAAAAATGAAATATCAAAACTCAATGTCATATTCTAAAGATCACTCTGGTCAGTACGGGTCAATCAATTAAAATCTCAAGGCTAAGGTTTTGTTTGCATTTGCCACATTTACTCTTAAATCACACCTGAGTCATCTCTGCAGGCTGTTATATCACCCTCTTACATTATGAATCTAACCTGAACATCTGAAGTAAAAGGTCCCCAAAATTATGCCAGCTAAAGCTGAAAACAAACAACAAAGGTCAATAAATACAGAAACTCACTGAAAACCAGAGCAGTCACCCTCTCCCTTTCTCCCTTCCTTGTTTGTTTAAACAATTTTGAAGAGGGATACGTCTTATCTTTTGTGTAACATCTAAATTAATTTTGATTATGTGCTGATATTTTTAGGAGAATCACACATGCTGCAGATTGGTATAAACAGAGGTGGTTCACTCTCTATGTGCAAAAACAAGCCTGCATTTGCCAGCAGGGAAGATGGTCTTTAGCCTGAGTGGGAGTTGTTGGCTGAAATGAAAGAAGAGAGGGATGTATTTTAAGGATAAAACTGGTGTTGGTGAAATTTCTTCATTATTCTGTTGTCACACACAATTGCAGTCAGTTTTCTCCTTAAATTGTGATGTAAGTTTATTGTTCATATCAAACTGCCTCTGTTAAAACCAGATTTGTCAAAGTCTATTGATTCTCTTGGCTATGTTACAGAAGTTATCCAGTACTGTGTGTTGATGAAATTAGCAAATGACTAGAAGATTCTCTCCAGGCTGCTAAGATGAAAAGGGGAGTCTCTTTTACCTTTGTTCATATATTCTCCTTTACATGTGAAAAACTTGCAACAATTTGTCATTTACAATGCAATTCTTTTAAAATCAATCAACTGAACTCCACAGTCTTAATGAAATGATACTGACACATGCACTCTCCAACAATGTAGAAATAAAGCCAGCTCTGTAACCCAGAATATGTTTGAAATGGGTGCACGGAGAAGCATCGTCAAAGTACATCCAGATTTACACTGCATGCTTGTGCAAGTCAAGTCGTGCCTGCCACCCACAAGCTATTTTCCACCTGCTGCCCACCTACATCAACAATAGTGAAGCGGAGTCCAGGATAAACACAAACACAAACAGACACAACACAGTGCACATGGTGGCAACACTGCACAGATTAACCTTTATCCTCCCTGATGAGGCCTGTTGTCTTTACCTGGAGCACTCTGCATTCAGCACAAGTTGGATGGCCTATTGAAACAATGGAAACCTCTTCCTAGACTCACCCTGAGACAATGCTACACAGAATTTTAGAAGCTGACCTCAATCAGAGGGAAGTAGGGCTAAAGCTAAAGTCAGATTTAAATAATTAGTGCTTCTATTAAACAAGTCATTTGGTTCTGTGACCCCCAGAGTTGTATATTTCATCCCATGTTCTTCGTCATGATGATGTAGAGCAGATGCCACACCTGGGAAAGCCTTATCTCTAAACAGAGAGCCTGGCTTCTTATTTTTGGCTCTCAGTTCTTGCAACAGCCAAAGCTAGAGGCTGTTTTCAGGTTGTCCATCCGAAAGAGTTACTCAAGGATTTTTCTTCAAGTGCTTCACAGATATTCTCTTTGACAAAGGGATAAATTAATACGATATCCAAGTTAATAGCTCAAATATTAAAGATGAGGTCTCTATCAGTCTTATTATACTTTAGAAATGCTTTTAGGGATTTTCATCAAGCTGTGCTCAGATATCTGCATTATCTTAAGACCTTAATGATGAAATTAAGAAGGTTGACTCACTGATGCCTGCAGACTCTTTTACTGTACCACTATATTTTTGTTGCAGTCAAATATTCCAAAATTTGAATACCCAGTCACCCACTGCCAATTTTTTCTGATCCAAAACTTCTAATTTTATGTCAACAGTTGAGTCACTTGGCCTATTTTCCATGTTAAAGGTAAGACTTTGGCTGCAATGCATTCATGTAGACCACTTCTAACCAGACTTCTTTAGACAATTGATAGGTGTACCTTTTGTCATTGGTTCTCGGGGTTCCTTTTTTTGCTTCTGACAGCACCTCTTAAAACTCTAAATTGCTTTGAATCTTGTTTGGGGAAGACGTTGCTGTAGAATACTTATTGTCTTTCTACCCTTTTTTTCTTTTTGCTCAGTCTTGCCATGCTGTATGGCCTGTGACATGAATCTGTCTGTCACAGAGTTTGGCTGTTATCCAGTTTTAAGCCTCTGACACAGCTGTTTTCTGTTTCAACCTCCACATGCTAATGCTGTCTCTGAGTGCTGGGAATTTGCCTGATAGACCAGAATTGGAGCAAAGTGCTGCGCAGTATGTTTCAAGGGCGCCGCATCACGTAGCTCTACGTTGGTGAAGCGCCGGCGCGCGCCAAGACGCTAGAGATTTTCTGCGCGGCCGTTTCCAGACCTCGTAAATTCAGTGTCGTTAAGAAAGCACCAGACAGGGAGTCAACGTGTGGAGTGTCCGGAAGTTTCGGAATAAAACACAATGCACGGACTCTCAAACGTAAACTTCCTTAATTCTTTGTCACTATGTCAAAACTGGAGGCATGAGCATCAGGTCAGCAGTCTGTCAGAGGGTCCCAGAGACAACACCACACCATGAACTAAGAAAAGTGAATCGTAGAGGTACAGAAATATATAACATTGTATACATGGCACCAAACAAGGATACAAGGATATAGGCGGATATAGGTTGAATAAATCACAAAGCTGTGTGGTTGAGACCAGCAAAAGGACCTTAGAAAAACAAAGTGAGGTGTTGTTTATTTCTGTTCTCAGTCCAAAACATGCTTTATGAGCGTGTGACATCGCTGGTCTCATGAGAGCCTGTGGCTCTCCGGGTATCAGCCCTCCTCCCTACGGGGCTGAGCGCTGCGGCGCTGCTCGGCGCATCGCTTTCAGTGGGGTTTGTCTGTCAGAGCAAGACCGCAGCGATTCCGTGTGCCATGGAGTTTTGGGGTGAGGCAGGTCGGATAACAGCTGCTTGACATCAGTGCAAAGTAACGCGCCACATTTCACTGTCAGTAAAGGTAACGGCGTTGTAAGGCATGAAAAAGTAATTCATTAGATTACCCGTTACTGGGAAAACATAACACTGTTGTTAATGCCGTTATTTCTAACGCCGTTTCTCCCAACACTGTAAGTTAGACAGTTATTGAACAAAAATGATCATTCAGTAATGGCGGTCTGGATCACCAACAAAACGTAGTCATTTTAAAGTTTGGTCATTACCGACATCTCCTTAAATCAGCAAAATCTGTCCAGTATTTTATGCATAATCTTGCTAAGAAACCAACAGACAAACAAACAAACATTTGCTGGCAAAAACATAATCTCCTTGGCTGAGGTAGCACAGGACAAGTGCAGCAAGATACTGCTTCAAAAGAGTGTGGGTACTAGACTGGCCTGCCTGCAATCCAGACCTGTCTCCCACTAATGACAGAAGAGACTCGGCACTTCTGAGGGGCTGAAGTTGTACATAATAACACAATAAGTGTCCTCAGTTCTCAGACACTGATTGAGTGTTTTTAGAAGTAAAGTTGATGTAGGAGAGTGGTAAACATGTCACTGTCCCAGCTTTATTGGAATGTGTTGCAGGCATCAAATACAAATTGGGTGAATATTTGCAACAAAAACAATGAAGTGTATCAATTTGAATATTAAAAATATTGTCTTTGTGTTCTGTTTTTGTTTTTGTTGTACAAAAAGTCACAACTTTATTGGAATTGGGGTTTGAAGTACTGTGTGGTCTACCATGTCTCTCTGTAAAATTGTAGCTTGGTTATACGGTTCTATCATCACCTTATGTACAGCAGTGACCTTCCAAAAGATAAAGGAATCACAAAGTCTGTCCACATCTGTAACATGTGCGTCTGACCTCCAGATTGAGCTGGGCCTGCTGGACATAAAACATCCAATTTGCACCCAAACAGCTATCTGAAGGCAATTCAATTTTTGTGGTACAGAAAGTGTGTTTTTTCAATTTCCTTTAAGTGTCAGGTGAAGGTACAAACGAGAAAGAAAGAAAGAAAAACAGGCAGAACAATTGGTTTGAGAGTTGAGTGCTTAGTGCCACATATAATTGATAAAGTAAAGCACTAAGCCTAAATTGTTTTAATTAGCATTCAAAATGCTCACTTTACTTTTCCTTTAGAGCTTGGCGCTGTAATCATGGAGAGGCACAGAGTGAGAGCAAGAGGAGGGGGGAGGAGAGGAGGTGGATCGAGTTTCTCGGCTGCTCTGTACCCTAATCCTGGATTTGGAAGCGGGATGAGAAGAGCACAGGTACGGACTAACACAAGCAATAACAGCACTAAAACAGGATTGGTAGGTGGGGGTGAGCTGCTTGATGGGAAATAAGGGGGCCTCATAGGTCGAGAGGGTTGGATAGTTGTAGGTGGGTGGGATATAAATACCTGCAGTAGACAAAATGCTGAGCTTATGTCAGGCTCTGGCTTAGGAGCATCTGTAATAGCAGGAAAAGGCAGGGGAATGCAGAGTGTCAGCCCTAATGAGAGAGAGCTCAGTAGCTGTTGAAGACCTTTGAGCTGAACCTGAATCATCCAGAGGTCACAGATGTGCTGAAAACTGAGGAGAGTTCTAGGTGAAATGCTGTGATTGTTTCTATTTGAAACAAAAGGGAACCTTTAAAAGTATTCTACCTGCATACTCCCAAGTGTCTGAAGTGAGAACTATGCTTGACTGAACCAGGGAGCAAAAGGACAGCAGATAGCGGAGGTGAAAGAAAACAGGAGGCAGTAAGACAAGGCAGAGTGAGAGAAGGCCAAATAAGAGAAGGAGAGGTGAGGTAGGACAACGCATAGGAGACAAAGGTTCAAGACAAGACAAAGGAGAAGAACAGTCACAATGGCGGACAAGGCTTCATAAAGCAAGGAAAACCAACCACCAAGCTTCACTGCACTATTGGAACTATTTTAGAGCATCCACTTCAGCAATGGCATGCCAAGCTTTCAGCACTGACTCTTTCAGCCCACTCAGTGGAGATTCACCATTACCCATCCTCATGCATCACGCTTCATCCAGCGAATGCCTCCCAGTGTCCTCCCATACGCACAGCATGGCTTCAGCAGGTAAATTCATCGTTGACCTGTTTCTTTTCTAATATTGCACACTTTTTGAAAGGAATTTTGACTCACTTATCCTGTGTATCTGCACTTGATAAAAGTAAAAACTTGATAAGAAAGGAAGTTTGTTGAAAGGTTATATCAATAAATCCTCCAGTGTTGGTATCTAGCTTTAATTCTGTCTGAAATAACATAACCAAATATGAATTCATTTAATTCATTAGCACAGAAAAAGCCCCAAACAATGAAGTTGATACAGGTGATTTTTTTATGATCATAACACACAGACCAATGGGTCTGGCACTGCGAATCCTAATCTCGGCGCTGTGTGGCAGTTGTCCAGGTGAACAGTAAGGATTTGATCAGCCATAAGTTATTAAATATATAAATGAATGGCTATGTTTTTACTTAAAGGTATACCAATGGGTTAATAGGCAGCATCTATCAGGGACAACTGATGGGAATCAGCCTTCTGTAAATATATGGAAAATTTAGTTCTGAGCTACCTTGTCCATAAATATGCAATGTCCTCTCCCAAATAAATGATGATAAGATTTGCGTTCATTTTTGTATACAGCTGAACTTCTGTGGCTTATTAGATTACTTTTTTTATTTGGACAGGACAGTGCTTATTATGAACTGTGTCATGGGATCCCATGTAAGTTTGACATAAATTTGTCAGAATTCTACTTTTCATCCATTGTAAAAACAGGTCTTCTTGAACAATTAATAGAGAACACTGTTGTAAGAATTGAGGGTGGAGGAAATGTATTGTTTTTGCCTCCCCCATTCATCCACTAGTATATTTTTTTAACGGTGACCTGTGAAGTTTAAACATGTGCTGCCACATTTATAATACCTGAAGCTTCAGATGAGTTATGGAAAGATTTTAATAATAAATATGCCCCAAGTCATACAGTTGTCTAATTAGGCAGTTGATATATAAACATGTATAGACTGGCAGAAAATATACTTGGAGGCTATTTTGCACAGGTTTGAATATGATGTACAGAGTCAGTACTGTAAATGTAATGTAATGGGTTTGTAAAATAGAGGTTATATTACAGTAATGCCTAATTACTTTGTGTCCGACATGTGCTGTTACCCTGACTGTTTACACACAGTGACTATCTAGAAAGTTCAAATAGAGGATGAGAGGAGCAAGCAGCACTTTGAACAAAGCAAAGCTTTATCTCAAATTTGAGCTTGTATCCACAAAACATGACCCTGCTGTGAGTTTTAAACTTTATTTCACTGATCACTTGTGAAAAAGAAAAAATAGTTAAAGTGACCAAATTAAGTTACTATGAATACATAGTAATAAGGTAATAATAAATCTTAAAAGAAATAATGAACACAACAGGGCACAATCTATCTAAAATTAAACATGCAGCTGGTAACTTGTGATCAACTGTACATATAATTGAAATTTAAGCAGCTAGCTTTAGCAGGGATACAATATGAAAATATAAAAAGAAAATAAATAAATATTGATACATCTCTTAGCACAATCAGCTATTGTGTTGACTGAATACCAAGTAAATTGGACTTTAAAATGACAGATTTTGAATCTTCACTACCATGTGGCAGACCTCCAGCAGCTCCTTCAGTCTTTGTCCTCTGTTCTATAAAGCTATAAGGACAAGTGTTGTGGCATTGTGCCATTTATACTCAGCACCACTTAAGGCACGAGTGGATTTGAAGTCCCATGGGTGCTGCAGCTCAGTTATGCCCATGTATGGCTACAAGTTGCAACCATTAACATATCTGATTGATCAAAATGATCAAACCCTGCTCTCCCCCCTTCTCCAGCCTCCTTATCAAGGAGAAGTTATATTCTTAGGCAATAGGAAGAATTAATTGAATCGAAGAAATGCATTTATTCAAAGCCAATCCAAATTATGTAAATGTATTGAATCAGCTGCTTTGGCCCAGCTGCCTCTACTCACAGGATAATTGCTTTGAGGATATGTTATCAGTATGACAAACCCGCCGGGGGATATTTCAGTGTTTGGCATTGTGGAGCAAACTTCCTGAGGTTTTAGTGTCTGGTTGTCATGATTTAGAAATCCAGGATTAGATCATGCAGAACGGCAGAACTATATTGTGTTTATTCATGCAGATTAAAGACATCTTGTGAAATTTATATTGCTACATTAAAAATCTTGTACCTACAGAATCTTTCAAAAGAAGCAGAATAATCCCTCTGTCCCCTACTGAGTTTAAGTAAATGCAGATATACCTTTTTTTGTAATGCATTGAAAGGTTAGATGACAACATTAATTTACATTTATTTAAATGTAGTAGGAAGAGGAATCACTTTCTTATGATTCTCTCTCTCTCTTTCTCTCTTCATATATATATGTATGTATGTATGTATATATATATATATATATATATATATATATATATATATATATATATATATATATATATATATATATATATAGATATATATATATATATATATATATATATATATATATATATATATATATATATATATATATATATATATATATATATATATATATATATATATATATATAGATATATAGATATATAGATATATAGATATATGTATATGTTCTTCTACAATGTATGTTTGTGTGTGTGTGTTTGTAAGCAGAAATGAACAGTTGGTATACACATCAGAATCGCTGGATCCAACTGGTATTAGCATCTTTTGACATATTCTTCTACACAGTTGTTTACAAGTTCTAATGGGAAATGGGAACATTCTGGTTGCTTTTTAAGATCTTCATTAATTTAACTGATCAATATGGAGTGGCCAGATTTTTGCCTGGTCCACAAAATTCTACATGGCTCGGCTCTTTTCCCTCTGAGCTTTTCCATAAAGAAGGAAACAACTGTTTACTGATACACTGGATTAGTGGCAAGAAGAGATAGTATAATACCTGCTAGGTGGACTGCCTTTGGACAGTCAGCATTTCAGTGAGAGCAGTGCACATGTGGAACAATCTGCTATCAATAATTAGAAATGGTAAAACATACCACTCATTTAAATTAACTCAAAATCCTGATTAAAAGACAAGTATATAATAATGATAATAATAATAATAATAATAATAATAATAATAATAATAATAATAATAATAATAATAATAATAATAATAGTAAAAAATAAAAATAATATATTTTTTGAATAGATGCCCTAATCAGGTATGTGCTCATGTTTCATTAAATTAAAAATATTTAATCTTAAATGAACTTTAAGACAGTTTTATTGTTTAAAATCAATATATTTGTACAAATTTTAAGGATTTTATGCTCCTCTGTTGCTCCTTCCTCCTCACTTTTGTTCTGAAAAATAACATGTTCATTTTTTTTTTTATTTTTTTTTTTTACCTTTTTTAAACATGTTTTAGCTGACCTTTTCTCAGATCATATTGCAATCAAAGCATCACTGGGACAGTGTTTGTCTCCATCAGTGTCCTCCGGGATCTCCCTGGGTCAGTCGTCCAAGCGCTCCCACATGCACCTGTCCTCTTCATCCCTCGGCAATGCTCTTGGAGGCGGACCCCCAAGCCTACATTACCCAGTCACTCCCTGTCACTATGGCAACCAACAGGCTACCTATGGTATGATGGCAGGTGGGTGGTGGTGTTGGTATTTGTGTTAACTAATGCAGGGAAGCATTCAATTACATAATAAAGAGACAATTAATCATCACACATTCCGGTGTAGTTTGGGCACTTGTTCATTTCCAAACACAAATGAATGCATTGTCTGATTTCAGCTGCTGGAGAATTCTCCTCCAGACTACATGATTTGTATCCTTAAGGAATGGGATTTGGGGGTATCTAGATGGCACTCCACGTATTAAATAACATGCTTTGTGACAATGGCCTCTGTTTTTCATTGACTTCAGAAGCTTGTGTCCCCATCATGTGGCATTGTCAAACCACTCTGCTCTCAACTGAGCCACAATAGTAATGTGTATATATTGCTTGACTGGAAAAGCCATAAAGCATTTACATATTCGCTGTGGCTGTAAGTGAGCTAAAATATATGATGAGACAGGGCAGTGGCAGTAATGAGAGGCTGCCAACATGTGCCTGGCCTGATAACTATGGCATCACAAGCCTAAGCTGGCATGTCCCTTTGCCATAACGCATTCATTGTGTTTAAACCTCAAGCATATGAATAAGAGACCATGTGCCATCAGGTATTTATCAGTGAAGATCATAGAGTTTGGAATCTAGTGGTCAAAAAAAATTTAGATAACCTTTTTTGCATGTACAAAATCCCAGTCCTCTACAATTAAAGTTTTGTTCTAGGGTTAGTAAATATTGGACAATGACTGATACAAATTTTGATGTTTATAATTGTGCAGAGAATGATACTTACAGCATACAATGGCATTCTCAACTGTGACTTGACTACAAGCTCTTTCTCCTTCTCCTTTAGCTCAGGAGATGCTTTCTGCCAGTATTTCTCAGACTCGCATTCTGCAGACATGCGGTGTCCCTCATCCCAATATGGTGAGCGCTGCAAACCCATTGCAAGGTAATGATCACACCGTCAGTCTGTTATTCACACACACACACTCGCGCACATGTCATCATTGCCACTCTGGCCTGCAGTTACTCCCAATAAATTGAACAGACACCTTGTTTATTTTCATTTAATTTAAAATCTGCTACCAGTTAAAATCAATTTCAGACTTGATTAGCTCTCCTCAAGCTCGAGTTATTCAGCTCACTTGTTTAACATAACTGTCAAAGGCACTTCCTCATTGTCCTGCAGAGCGAGAAGAGAAAATGAAGGTAGGAGTACGTGGTTCTGTGAAATCTGTCAGAACTGGTGTTAGTGTTAAAGCATTTTCTATTTATTCATAGTGGAAGATCTCCACGAGCCAAACACCAGTCAATCATCTGTCCTCAGTAGTTAGAAATATTTTGACAGACATTATTTAGCTCCAAACAGATTGATGTTACATGGCATAACAGTTCTGTCAGTACTTTAACACTTTGTACATCTTCTTTTTACTTATACCCAAAATAACACCTTTTATGTTTGACAGCATTTCTAATTAAAACATGCCGAAGTAATGACAGTGAAAATCTGTTGGAGGTTGTCCTGAATTATAACAGAACATTTTTTTTAACTTCAGTTGTCTTATTTTACACATCTGTTTCAGGCAAATCAGTTATTTATGTCTTAGCTTAAAAAAGCATATAATTCAGCAAATTAACCCATCAGGACAGACTGGTCCTATTTGAGGAAGGGAGCCTTAAAGTGACAGGAGCTCCAACAGATCATTTGAGATAGACTGAGAATACAGCTGGATCAGGGATACTCGTTATGTGAAAGGTAAAAGGTTTATATAGCATGAGAGCAATTTCAAGCAGTCTTTGAAATTTAATTTATAAACCAAAATAAAGGCAAAGTGTGGGCTCCTTTAGCTCTCATTTTTCACTAATCTATGGGATACATAGCAAACTAAACTTAACTATTTAAATGGGAAAAAAATGATAAATCAAGCAAGAGTGGACAAAGCAAAAATCATGAAAACTGACATTTATGCAATGGTTAATAACTCAAATGTAAAGAATTGTTAAGATAATTTATTAAATTGTCTATGAAAACATTAACACACACACGCACACACACACACACACACACACACACACACACTCTTAGATTAATTCACGATGATTGCTGGTACACAGAAATCACATAGTAAATAGTATAATCTAATTTTATTGAAAGTCTTGAATTTCACAGATGTCGGATACCTGCTCTGCTGAAATAGGCTACAGTTAACAAAGTCTTATAGAGGGTGGTTTCTCTTTAATTACCCTGTCATGTCCAGAATTATGTATGGTAAAAACATTATTTAAAATGTGCAACATTTTTGCTTTAATCATAGTGAGATAGAACAGTCATGCGCTAGTAAGCCCCTGTCCCTATGTTACTTATTTAAAGCGAAAGTGTTGCCTCAGCTCTGCTTAAATAGTGCAAAACGTGTTTTTTTCTTTGTGACGGTGCTGTGTTTTTGACTTAAGACCAAATAGGGTTATCAATTTCACATGCAGCATGTTCTACAGATATGCAGCATAAACCAACCCCAATTCATATATGTTGTTCATGTCAAGTAGGTGCAACATGAACCCCAGGATATAATGCAGTCAGACAACTCAAATTTGTATTTTTAAGACTTTTTTGCAGAAGCAGAAAGCAATATTGTTTTTCCTCACAAGCACATGGTAATGTGTTGTTTACAATCAAGCCATTTCAATGAACCAATTGTAGACAAAAAAGTGGCTTACATTTGACAGGGGGATTGCTTTTTTCTGATACTTTGCCAATTGATATACATGACATCAACAGCACTGTACAAAATGCTGAGGGTTCTCAAGATGAAATAACAGCAGGGCTGAGTCAAATGATGGGAATCACTAAAAAATAGCAGAAAATCACTATGAGCAAGAATTGAGACATGTTGTGGTTTCTTGCTTTAAAAGGACGTAGTGTATATTTCATACACCAAAGGGACAGTGTTTTAATGCTTAGGCCATCTCAGTATGTAATCTATTTGAGCAGATGTTCGTGTGGAAGTGTCCTGCATACTGATACTTATGAGTAATATGAAAACAGAGTGTAGACTTTATCCCTTTTAAATTTGAATCAGATAAAAGTAATTTCATCTTCAGTGCATGTCTTTATTTCACAAGAGAATCTTTTTTGAACTATTCCAGTTTTGCAACTTAATACCCAGCAGAGACAAAAAAGTGACCCCAGGGGTACAGAATAAGATTTGAGAAGGAAATAAGATTTCCTCTTTTCAAGACAAGAAAAATGACTCGAACCACTCAAGTGAATACTTAAAGGAAGAAATTAGAGCTGCTGATGTGCACTTAAATAAAATCATTTGATACTGTGGTCCATGGTGTCAAACTGCTGTGCTGAAAAATACTGCGATGAAAATTACACGGCTGTAAAAGTTATTACTCTGAGAAGTTTATTAGTCGCTTTAACTCAGTTGTCAAGTGACAGATTGGAGGTACAACATGTTTGAGGTCAGCATGATCGCCATTTGAACTATATTTTTGAAATGAAAATACATGAATAGCTTAAATAAATGACTGAGGACAAAGGATGAGGACAAAGAACCATCTCTTAAAGAGGGAATATGGGGTGCTGGTTTGGCGGAGTGGTTAGCAACCAGGCACCCCATGTACTTGCTTCTGCCGGTCCAGGTTCGAATCCCGCCTGTGACCAGTTTGCAGAGTGTCTTCCCCGACTCTCTCACCCCCTTTCACAAGCCTATCCACTGTCTCTCTCCTATCAATAAAGGCACAAAATGCCAAAAAATACATTTAAAGAAAAAAAAAAGAGGGAATATGATAAAGGGGTACAAACCAGGTGTCCCAGTGGTAAAAACCATGTGAGAGATGCCTTAAATAATGGATCCAAAAAGTGAAACTCATTTAAAGCAGAGAGAAAATACGTTGATGGATGTTTTAAAGCAAACTGCAGTACTAATATTTCAGATTAAACTGAACTTTGCAGTCATGTAGACTGGATAGTACAAGGTCATAGACGATGTAGCACCTGCAGATGCGAAAGAAAAGCTGAAATGCTATTTTACCTTGTTGAAAAAAAAGAAAATTACTAAATGAAATGTGGAAGTTTGCTGTTAATTTCTCTTTCCCTTTGCTATATATTGATCTCTCCAGTTTATTTGACAGCCAAAGCAGGCTGCAAAATAAGCCCACAGCTTAGCTTTCGTAGCTAAAAGAAAACATCAATTTCAAACAGATTTTTAAATTTTTAACAAACTCAGCTAAATGCTGCATAAGGTGGCACAAAACTGTGTCTAAAAACTCCTTTGCTGGATGAGTAAATAAAGGAACAGTTTGCTAGGACGATGCCGGTATCATCTTTACAGGGTGATAAAAGCAAATGCTATGGAGTTAGTTGGTCATTGGGGGAATATGAAAGGCCAGCAAAATGTGGCACACAATTGTGTATTTGTGATATATATTCTGTAGCATAAGGCTTCTGATGTAACTGAAGGCAGAGAGTACAAGGCTGCATCTGGTGAAAAATTAGGTCTTAAGTATTTTAAAAGATGCCTTATTAGCTCCTACATCCTCCACTTGAGACAGCATAAATTTTGTTCAGTACCAATGGAACATGACAGCAAAATTCAGATTAGTATTAGTGATGCTTGTTGCAGCTTCAAAGCATTCCAACATGTTGATTATTACAAAAAAATACTATATTTGATGTTTCCTTTTAACATCATGGTCATAAGACCATTTTATTATCTATTCATGGACCATCCAGAAATAAGATTAGGGGTATCCACAAAAGTTTTATTGTAAGGAGATTCTGTCCACATGAAGCCGGCATTTTGGGAGTATGAAAATGCCCATTTTTGAAAACTGGTCCAAGAGTGAATAAATCTCAAAACGATTCCCTTGTGTTTCTATCTATACAACAGATTAGCACATTTTCCGAAACAGTGATTTCATATCCATTTCTCTCCCTTGGACCGCATTTGCTAACCCATCAACAATAAAAGAAATAGCAAAATACAATGTTCAATTTGTGCTGCAGACACTACTGAGCTTGTTATTGCTGTTACCGCAGAATCTTCTGCACATAAACAGCATACACCACATCTTATTTTGGTTGTTTGATTTATAGGCATGCTCCATGTCTTCTTCTCTGGTTTAAGTGTCTGTGTACAGCAGCATTACAGCACCACTTACAGGCCTGGCATATACACTGCAGCCTTTTAGTGTTGTCATGTGGAAGGACACATTTTTTAAAAAGATGTGTTTTCAGGAAAGTGAAGGCTAAGGGCCATGTGTGGACAGGGCCTTAGTCTTCCTAGAAACAAAACTAATGATGTGGTCCTGATGCTACTCCCCCACCTACATCCTTCCCTATTTTGTGTGTCTTTCGAAACCTTATAATAGTTCAACAGCAGAGTTTTGTTCTTCCACAGCCTGGTTTTGATCGTGGGTGAATGGCTTGAAAAGGAGGATCTGTGTTTTTAGACGTCTCAGGAGAACAGAATAATATGAACCAACAACATGAGTTTAAAAAGGGAAGAAATAAACAGAATGAAAGCAAAGAGAAGTTAAAGATAGGCTCAGGTAGACTTCTTACATGTTTACTATTCCTGGTTGTGTGACTACATCCTCTGGCACAGTGAGGGCCGAGCTATGAGCCGATTCTCCATATTTCTGTCCTTTATGTCCTGTCAGAAATATCTGAAAACACCATGTTGTCAGCAGATATGTCAATGTGATGTGTCCCTCTGAGGTTTTAGGAAATAAATGGGTGAGCCAGAAAACATACAAGGATGTTTATCTGACTAAGAATAGTGCCAATTCATTGTTTTTCCAGCCACATGTAGAGAATTTGATAATACTATCCGGGCTGGATTGAAAGCTGTCAGGGTCCTTATGTGGCCCCCAGGCCACCAGTTTATGACTGCTCTTTTACAGCGTTTGTACTTAAATCTTGCACATTTGCTGTTTTGTACACAACTCAGTCACACAGTGTAAGCAGATATATTTTACCATTACTGGTTTACAGGAGGCTTGAAATCACACTGTGATTGCCTGTCTGCAGTCTCTCAGTGTTTCCAGTGTCTGGTGTCTATTGACACTGTCCTTCTTGTGTCTTCACATACTGCTGCCGTTGCCTGACCAACAGTTTTACAAATGAAAGCTTATCCAGCAGAGAAGTCAAAACACCATAACCCAAAGCAGCACCCTCTGCTAACAAACACCATCCCACACAACTCTCCTTTAAATTACCTTCAAAAGAACCTAACTTTATAGTCACACTGCTGATAAATATTTTCAAACATTAGATTTATTTCCCATGTTAATGGTAGTTTGCATTAAATTTGCTAATAAAGCTCTAAAACAAAGTTTGGAGGAAAAATTAGGACTTTTTTTTCCAGATATAACCTTCGACAGTCCTAACAAGACATTCGAGCAGAGAGAGACCAACATCTCTGGGGAGAAAATCACTGATGCATACAGTTTTATTGTAGAATCTGCCACGCTGCTCCCCAGCTGCTGTATGGATCCCACTGAACAATTTAGTGGATCATTGATGGCATCCTTTCCTCTTCTCCAATTCTGAAAATGAAACTATTTTGTACATGAAGAATTTAACTGTGTGTATGTCTATCTGCTGCTGTATTCAAACAGAAAAAAAAAACACATTTTTGTGGTCAGGTAAAATAAAAAATGAAAAATTAAAGACAATACAACATGTCATGCAAGTCCAAGCATTTTGTAAAGTTTTAACTGATGGATTTAAGACCAGCATGAGTGTTTGTATGTCACAGAATATCAGACAGGAAGATAATGTCAGACTCTTTTTAACATAACTGAGCATTTATGAAATATTGATCCCATCAGGTGCACACATCCCATATTTGATTTTTTTTACCTGATTATCTGATACCTAACAATGATTGAATTTGCTTTTCCAACAGTGTCGAATAACATAGATTATTAATCCTTACAAAGTGAAATCACTGAAGTCTGATTTATATTGTTGAAATCAGGACACTGCATAGATGCAATGATACACATACAAGGAGCTATCTAACCTGCTAAAGAATGTGGCCTGATGGGCAACAGAGCCTGTAACAGTGCATTTCTCTGCATGATTAATTTATTTTTCAAGTGATAGCATATTACCCTGAATGAGTGCAAAGCTATCCTGTCTGTGGGGGGATGTGTCATCCCCACTCAGCTTTGTTAATGTTACAGTATGTTCTGCTCATTTTCATTGGTCTTTGTAGGCTATGGGGGTTTGTCATGGCTAGCTTATACTCAGTCATTGGATGTTTGGGTTATCAAAGGTGCAGCATAAACCCGTAACATGACAATGTTTAAAAAAACATACATACAAAAAACACATCTTAAACTATGTCTCTCATTGTTCTTCTTTTGTCCCCTCATATTTTGATTGCATCAATAGTCTCATTTTGTGTCCTCATCTGTTCTATCATGAATGTAGTTAGGTGAGGCAAGTCAAAGTCAAGGTCAAACAAGGTCAAAAAGATGGTGTCATATCCTCAGCTTTTTCTTTAAAGAGAGGTAAAACCAAACAGATCTCCTTTGGCGTTATGTAGCAGTCTGCATCCTAAACTTTGTGAAAACTTTGTGAATTTGATATTAGATTAAAACGTGACTCAGCATTGAGTAGAATTTCTTTTTACACTCTGTAGCACTAAAAAATAATGCCAGAATTGATTAATATTGATCAAACCGAGAGGGGTCTGGCTGCAGACCTGCACTGACAGGACCCTACGTTGCAGACCTGCAATGAGAGGACCCGGCGTCACGTTACGCCGACGTCACGTTACGTTTCCTGCACTGACAGGACCCTACGTTGCAGGCCTGCACTGAGTAGACCATAGACCATAGACTGTAAAAAACATGGATGCCATGACACTGGGCTCAAATTGAAGCCTCCACGAAAACTGCTCCCCCTGGTGACTGGCTGCAGTATAGGTCAAATCTCCATCTCCCCCATTCATCTGGACGGGCCGAAGTGAAACTTCAAAAAATTAATACACTTCGTAGAAATATTTCTCCCATCCGTATGCTGTGGTGATATGAAAGTATTATTGGGCTGCGTGTTTTCCAAGTCCTCTTTTTTCTGTAAAGTTTATATTTTATTAGTTATTAGAGTTTAAAAGTGACCGCGGTTTACGGCAGCTTCACAATGATTGTGTACGGCGTATGCTGAGTTGTGTTGCGACCGTTTACGACAGCTGTGTCCCGATTATGGCCCAAATTCTCTACTGGTTGCACAATGGCGGCGCCCTGACGGAAGATATTCTGGCTTCAAATCTGTTACATGGTAGAAGGCGGAGCCACGCTATCCAGTTCTTATAATACATCCATGGTAATAGTTCGGTAGTCTGCTTACGGTGATCACTTTGGGTGTTAACCACACACTGGGGCATCTGGAAAAAAAAACGTAACGTGACGTCGGAGGTCTGCAACTTAGGGTCCTGTCAGTGCAGGAAACATAACGTGATGTCGGCGTAACGTGACGTCGGGTCCTCTCAGTGCAGCAGGTCCTCTCAGTGCAGGTCTGCAACGTAGGGTCCTGTCAGTGCAGGTTTGCAGCCAGACTGTCTTGATCAAACCCCTCAAACTGAATAGTTTCTGAAAAACACCTTACTTAATATTTATTTAATCAAAGATAGTTTTTTTTTTCTGTCTAGTGGTGTAAAATTGAAGCTAGTTACAATATGTTACTGTTATACTTTTTCATACAAAATAATTACATGAGAGGAAAAATGTCATATTGTTCAGTAAAACAACATATTCAGAAGAAATATTGAGCACAGATGAAAAGGTCTGCAAGCCACGGCTTTTCCGGAGCTAAGCAGCAGTAGGTGTTTGACCCTAAAATTACTCCTGGTCATGACACTGACCAGTCCAGGACGCACTCCCCTCGCTCAATGACAGCTCATAGTAGCCTTAACTCTTGAACAGGGTAAGCCAAGTAGAGCAGAGATGGAGGGATATTAGAGAGTCTTTGTTGCTACAGTTGCATAACAGAGTTTACGTCACTACAATCACACAAACACGGGAGGGGAGTGTTGCTTTGGTCATATTCAATCAATCAGCCTTTATTTGTATGAAACCTTAATTATATTAGCCCAAGAAACTTAACAAAGATCAGATATTGACCATCCTTGTTGGAATATTGTTTACAATGATTTAGCATTAATTCTCCATGAGCAAAGCAATTTAGGCAAAGTTACTGTGGCATGGGACAATATTTATGGGTAAAAGTCTCTTGCAGATTCTGACTGATTATTGCAGTATTCTGATAAAATTGTGTCTAAACTGTGCTGATGGTGTGAGGAGAAAAAGACAGAGATTGGAGAAGAGATGAGCAGAGACAAACAAAACGGGAAAGAAAATAAGTAAGATCAATTTTGTCTGCCTTGACGATACATGTATCTTAATTTTGTTTTCTTCTTTATGATTATAAAACTAGAAATATTTTCTGTATATGTACAACAGTAGATGTCATTTAACTAATCATTATGATATTCACATTTGGGATCATCCAGAGTAATATGTGGCTGCGTACATGCTGCTGTTTCAAGTTGTAATATTTTTGACCCTTGCTACATTTGGCCTCCACTGTGGATGTTTTAGACACAGAAAAAGGGAAAGAGTTCACCTTCTGCTTGTTCTGTCTCTAGAGGTAGTAGTAGAAGATAGGGATGGGCATTTTATCCGATGCGCAATCAGTGCATCGATGCGAGGGTCTATGGTAAATTGCATCGGTTGGAGTGGTGTGCATCGGATTAGAAACTGGGCTGAAACCACAATGCATCGCCCTGTAAAAGCTTTGCATCGGTAAAATCCGATGTCATGTTATTATATATACATTTTTTTATATATTTATATTCCACTACTGTTAGGCCTATGTCCCTGTTTGTGAAATAGGCCTACTTTTTTATGTTGACAAACACACCTCCTGACTGCTTAAGTAGCCTACTGTAAGTGGTCTGAAGTGGTCTTGAAGGAAAAATAAAGTTGAGTTGAATTTGCACAGATTTGCATCGTGATTGCATGGTGGTTGGAAGATAAATCGTATCATCCTGAATTGGTAGATGCTTCATGTGAATGGTTAGTGTATCGTACCGTAGCCTACATATCGAGATGCATATCGTATCGTCCCGGGGATGGAGATTTCCATCCCTAGTAGAAGAATGGTACTGGTGAAAGGGGAGCACATAGACCAGGTGGGGGAGAGTAGCGCTGTGAAAGAGTGTATATGTGATAGCATGAATTTTACGTCATGTATCATTTCAAATGATGCATTATTTAACTCATGTATCAATCAATTTAGTCATGGACCAATTCATGTAACATCGATCATTATATGATTATTTTGTCCATATATGAAGTTATATGTGTGTATGAACTAACTATGCTGAGTACAGAAATCCCCAGAGAAGTCTGGTAACCAGAAATAGCTTGACCATGTATAGAGAACAGACACACAGACACAACCATGTAGAGAATGTCAAACACTATATAGGACAACCACAGATGCCAGGTGACCTCCAGTTAGTGAGAGAGTGGGAGACAGCATGGAGACCGAGACACTCACTCAACCGATACTCTCATTTATCCACTAACACAGCATCCAAATGTATCTATGTCTGCTTGTAGCGACCATGCAATAAACAGTCATGATCACAGTCTGATATCAAGAATCCTCCATTGAAACATCACAATCTGGAGCGCGGAAGAGCAGGGTCCTTAACAAATGGACCAGATCACAGATGATCCCAGAGCAGCTGATAACAGATGGTGCTGCAAATAGTTACCAACAATATGAGAGGCACATTTCTTCATGTAAATGGTAAATAGACTTGAGCTTATATATAGAACTCCTCACTACTCAAAGATGCTTTACACCGCAGATCACAATTACCCATTCACACCTCACATAAGAAAAGGGGCATTTAATATGGAAGGAAGCCCATTTTTTTTGGACTTTCACTTTTAAGTTGTCAGTAAATTACATAAGACTCACTGTTGCACTGCAGCTGTGCAGAATGCTAATTCACATATTCACAGACAGCAGCTGGTGTTGCAAAATAATCAACATTTTTGTGAAAGTCAGACCCAGGGTCAATTTAGCTGTTCAACACAGGTCCTTGTGCTGGTGGACTGTTATGTTCCCTGATAAGCCCCTGACTAATTGTGAATTGATTTTCAATGATCCCCAACATAGATGTAACGCATATGTAACATGCTCAACCCAGTGGAACTTAGACCTGACCTAGCTTGGCACTGCTTAACGTTGTACAAACATATTGCAACATCACTCAATGAACACCATGCAAAGTGGATATATATGACATTTCACCACATGCAAAGGCAGCTGATCCCAGCACTCCAAAACCTAGAGGTTGAGAGGTGGCTGTGCCCTAAAGAGGCAACTCAAGTCCAGTCCTGGGGAGGTTGAAGCTGGAGAAGACAGTGATGAACACAGCTGTAACTGAGGGTAGCTAAGATAAACGCAGGTCAGCTCTTACTGGTGTTAGCAGTATGTTGGATCAAACACTGGACATTTTTAAGCTTCAATTAATGACATACCCGACTAACACCAGCATTGCCCAACTGACATTGTCCTGCATGGCTTGACTTAGCTCAATTCAGCTTGACGTTTCTCTTAACATCTGCAAAAGTTGGCCAAATCGTCAGTGTGTGAATGTGACTTCAATGCTGTTAGAAGCATCACAACACTGATTACTATTTGTTGCCATGCTATGGAACCCTGTCACAAGTCTTAAACTGAAAAAGTGCTGTAAACAGTTACAATGGATCAGTTGAAGAAGAGGTTGTCACCTCTTAAACGGAAGATCGGGGTTTCTACTCCCATGTCAGTGTGTTCTTTGGCAAGATGCTTAACCCTGAATTGCTCCCTGCTGCTGTTGGAGATGAGTTGTGTAAGTTTGAACAAAAAAGCAAATGGGATTATCTAATACTTAGGAACACTTCCAGAGCGACCTTGACCATCTGTGAATGGATGTGTTGGGGAATGTTGGTCTGCTGTGTAAAAGAGCTTTGAGTAGTCAGAAAAGAAGAATAACGCTTTACACACTCAAGTCCACTCCGTATTGAACACTGTGCTGAAAAACCTCAAGGACATCAAACCATTAGTTGAAATATGAAGAACTTTAGCTTTTTAAATCCTATAATGTGTTAGATCATGGCCAGAAACTAAAAGTTCAATGTGTTTTAATAAAAGGTTTCTTCCAACCCCAGCTTTTTGTTTTCAGGATTAGAGTTAGTGTAAGAAATGTGAAAGTTCTTCACTAATTTCTATGTGAGGTCAGGCATTTAGATATTAAACATATGTTTATTTTATTAGGATTATATCTGAACTATTAAACTGATTTCACTTCTTTTGCCAAATGTTTAACTTTAAATGGAATAGATGAAAAGGAGATGATACAAGCAACCATCCCCCAGCAGGACTTTGTTTCTCCAGCATTTCAGTGTTTTTTAACAGAGTGATGTCAACACTTTCATGCTGTTGAAGGAAAGACTCTTGTGGGAATTGTGGCCATTTTGCCATCAGCATCCATCAGACAGTTTTAGGGTCTCCTTTGAGACTCCCACCGGCTAATTTCCCTCTCTTAAGAATTCTCCTTCTCTTTTCCTCTGTCTTTCTCCCCAGGGTCTCTCACCCCTTGCTTGTACAAGTTTCCAGATCATGGTCTAGGTAGTGGTTCCTGTGCATTAAGCCACAGTTTCTCCTCACTGCCCTCGGCCTTTCTCTCGACTGATGAGGCCCCAGGAGGCCCCGCTGTTGTAGAGATAAAAAGTGATGCCCAAAGGAAGAGTGTGCGTGAACCAGAAGATGCTCCTGCTATGGACTCTCCACAGATCCGAGAGCTGGAGATGTTTGCCAATGACTTCAAAATAAGAAGAATCAAACTGGGTGAGTTCGTTTTTTTAAGATGATGAAATCCAACCCACAAAGTAATGGTCAACAATTATAACCATTCTGGTCATTGTTTCTTTTTTGGCTGTACATTTTTTTATGAATCTTTCTGATCATGGTTTCATTGTGACCTTTAGGCTACACACAGACTAATGTTGGGGAGGCTCTTGCTGCAGTCCACGGATCAGAATTTAGTCAGACAACAATCTGCAGGTTTGAGAATCTGCAGCTGAGCTTCAAGAACGCCTGCAAACTTAAGGCCATCCTGGCTAAATGGCTTGATGAGGCTGAACTGGCCGGAGGTGAGTCACTCATCCAATACACAACATTTACAGCATATATGAAAATATTCTGACTTTGAGGCCACAACTTGACGAGAGGCAAAGTTAAAGAGGTATTTTAGATTTTGGGTGAAATAATCTTCCAGGTTAAAGACCTTATGACCCAGTCACACATTCCTGTTCTCAAAGCGATTGTGCACGACTGTACACGATTGACAAGGCTGGTGTGATCGCTATGATACGTGATGAAATGACTGTCTCACCCCTGGACACACCCCTTACATACACCGTCAGTAGAGCTTCTTCGGGGGCGTTCGTCCCACTCCAGTTTACAGCGATATGACGAGGATTCCTTGAATTTCAATCCCACTGACATGACATCAGCCCCACTCAAGCTCAGTTCACGTCACGTTATCCCCAGCTGAGCCCCGTTGCTTGCGCCGTCTTGAACTCTAATGGCTGGAAGTCAATGGGAAGTATTAGCCTGCCTCTGCCTACAGACATCAGATAAACTCTTCATCAACTGTAAACAGTTCTGTGTGCCTGTTGTGACGAGTTTCTTTTACTGCATTATGCTTTGTTAGTTTCTATTACCACCATATTTCTTCTTCTGCTCCCAAACAGAGGCTTTGCTTTGATGACCTATTTCCGCGGTGGTTTGAGCTAGCAATGTGATGCTCTTTCATTTTAGGTACATGATGAGAACCAATTTGCAGATGGGAGTGAGTCGTTTATTTGCAAGCCATTCTTAATTACAAATTGCCTGCAAATTTTAGAATGGATTATCGTTGCTTTAAAGGCCAACAGTTCTGAGTACTGAAGTGAACTTCGGGTGAAACAAATAAGTCAGTGAAAGGGCTTCTTTGCTGAACACATTAACAATGCCTAACTTCATATAGCAAGCCTTTTGGTTTTGGGGCAACATATGCACCACAGCCTGCAGACCAATACCAACACAAAGGAGCAATTAACAAATAGGTTAGTGTTGTAAATGTGTCCAGTGCTGTGTTCAGTCATCACTATGTTAGATTTTTGGTTTGTTATAAACCAAAATTTAAGACTTACTAATAGTGTTTTCACAACTGGATAGTTGCTCCAAAACAAATGTGTTTCTCCATTGACCTGGACATATGTGAACACTGCAGACGGACTCAGATCACCAAGAGGGGGTGGTTTCAGAGTCTTTCTTTCAAACCCTGAAGCAGCTTGTTTTCAGTGAGAACATAATCACCCCAGCAGCTAACACATACAGGATAATGGGTCCAATCATTACTCTGCAGCAGCAGTAATGCTAACAGGCAGGATAGAAATAAGGTAATTTAAAATCTAGTAAGGTCATTTTTAGCAGCATAAAATTAGTAACAGGCTAACGTTACTCACCATCCATCAGCACATCATCACACGGCTTGACAACGGCTACTCAAAATGCATTTATTTTCTCAAGTTTTGTTTACTTTGTTTAATCAGGGGAATTTGAATTTTTCAACACTTAAACCTCAACTTTAACGAAGCTCTTCTGTATTATTACTATCTGAGTTTGTCTGCCTACTGCTACAGGTGTCATGGTGTATTGAATCATTGTGTGACTTGTGGGTTTACTGTTGAGATATGCATTAAAGACATCTCTTGTTTTGTGCTATGAGTTTATAAACTTTAAAATAGTGGGTAATGTCAACGATTTGATAGGTATGCTCATACGTCAAATCTTCCTACTGATCAGAGTTACACCACACCTGATATTGTTTAGCCTGCCAACTTTTTCTCACACTCAGTAGTCACTTAATAACTACACCTTGCTAGTTTTAGGTTTGATGTCCTTTTGCCTTTAGAACTGCTTTAAATCCTTAAGGATTCAACAAGTTGTTAGAAACATTCATCAGAGATTTTGGTTCATATTAACATTAGCAGTTCCTGGAGATTTGTTAGCATCTATGATGAAAATCTTCTATTCCATGACATCCCTAAATTGCTCCAATGGATTGAGATGATGGTGGAGACTACCAGAATGCAGAGAACTTGGGGCCATGTCCAAGAAACCACGTTGAAATGATTTAAGTTTTTTTTACATGGTGCGTTGTCCTGCTAGAAGTAGCCATTACAAGATATATATACTGTGGTCATGTAAGGATGGAGATGGTCAGCAACAATATCTGGTTACCCTGTGGAATATTGGATGCACAAATAGGATTAGGCAGCACCAAGTGTGCAAAGAAAATACACCCCATACCATTACAAGTCCACCAGGCTGAATCATCAATATAAGGCAGGATAGAGCCATGCTCTTATGATGTTATTTTGACCCACCATCTGAATTTTGCACCAGAAATTTAATCTTATTAGACCAGGAAACATTGTTCCAATTTCCTATTGTTCAAGTATGGTAAGTCTGGGTGAACCATAGCTTCAGTTTGTTCTACTCAGCTGACAGGAATGGCACCCTGTGTGGTCTTTTGCCTCTTCAGCCCATCTGCTGGTCAGTTTTTGCAAGTAGTTATTTGAGTTACTGTTGCCTTTATATGATCTTAAACCACTGTATTCACTGTATTCTGACTTTTGGCATCAACAAGGATTTTTCACCCAGAGAACTGCTGCTCAGTGGATATTTCCCCATTTTCAGACACATCTCTGTAAACTCTGGGGATAATTGTAAAAATTGCAGTACGAGAATATCTGGAATACCCCCCTTTCTGATGCTTGGGTTTAACTTGCCAAAGTCCAAACATCAGGTGTATTTCCCATGTCTACATGCCTACTGCATTGAGTCATTGCCATAATAAAATGGTTTTAGATAGTTGGGCATAATTCAGCCAATTTGAATGGCATTGTTTATTTACACAATTGGAAAAGCAGGCTATGAAATAATTGCGTGAGAGCAGTCTTGCTTTATCCTGCTTTACAATACTACAATGTGACCATGACAAACCAAAGGAAAAATGCAACAAAATTTTTTATCAGCCAAATCAGATTGACAAAAACTAGCTGTAGCTGTGTACACATTCCTTAAGTTTTTTTGAAGCAATGTACAGCCAGTGCTGAAGCAATGCTGATCATGTCTTTGCAGGAATAGAGCAGATCACTACCACTGTGGCTAATGTATCCACTATAACTTATACAGTCCCACTTTTTAATGCAGAACCACCCCTTTTATCTGTTCTGTTCACTTAATGTATGTCTGACAATAACATGGATGCCATAGATCCCGACACACTATCAGATTCATTCACCAAAAATACTCCTGTCCTTCAGTCCATTCATTGTGTTAGCAGTTTTGGTCCAACTACTTTACTTTTGAATTTGAGAATGGCATGTTTAAAGGGACCCTTATGAAAGCTTACTCTTAAACAGATCTACATCGTAATACTTGACCCATTGAACCTTGTGTATTACATTTATTATAATTTCAAAGCTGTCTTTGGTATGCCTCCTGCACCAGTCACCTTCCAGATTGCCTGTTTTATAATTGCAGGTCCTCCCCTTTAAACAACTGACTGTAAAATTTAAACTTTTTAGTATTCTGGACTCCAGATTAGAGCTGTGCAATCATCTTTAAAGCAGATCTGGAGAGTAAAACATGTTCTTCATATTGTAGAAAAACAGAGATTATGTTTCGGACCATTACATTATCAGGAGGCCTCTACTTACTTTGTTTAGCGGGGGGTGGGGGACGAAGACCAAATCAGCCGTATTTAAGAGAGCAGATTCTAATCAAGCCAGCCTAAATGACTTTGCTGCTTACAGAATTATCTACTTCCTTGTGTTGACCCGACATCACATTATGCATATTTAAAAAAGCCCTGTGCAGCATTTCCACAAACATTCAGTAGTAATCACATCTCTCTTCCCTCTCCCGCAGCCTTGTACAGTGATAAAATAGGAATGAATGAGCGCAAGAGAAAGAGGAGAACGACTATCAGGTATGATTTTACGCGTTTTATCGTATAAGACATAACCTAGAGCAATTTAAGGTTTACTCTTCATTTGCCTTTCTCTGTCCTCTGTTCTACATTGCAGCCTTGGAGCCAAGGAGGCTCTGGAGCGCAGCTTTGTGGAAAAAAATAAGCCATCCTCCCAGGAAATAGCCCGGATAGCCAAAGGTCTCCATCTGGAGAAGGAGGTGGTCCGTGTCTGGTTCTGCAACAGACGCCAAAGAGAGAAACGGGTCAAAACCAGCCTCAACCTCAGCTCCTGTCTGAGCAAAATCAGCCCGAACTGCCTCACACAGATGAGTAAAACCCAAAGAGGAATAATGTAGATGGAGGCTATGGAAGGAAGGGTCTGTTTATGTCAGGTGTCATGGATGCTTCTTCACTGAAAAAAACATTTTTAAATGAAATATCTAAAATAAATCCACCAAAATACAAACAGCAGAAACAGAAAATACTGAAAAGAAAAACAATGTCTGCACCACCGCTTTGCCACATGAACACAAGACCTTTATCTCATCAGGGAAAGCAGAGACCAGCAGAGTGGTATATTCCAATGTAAAAAGACATTCCTACTTGCAAAATGCTATTTTTCATTATTATTATTTTGAAGAGGAATATCAGGCTATCAGTGCTCTTAAAGAGATAGTCCAGTTTTTTTAACTGTGGTTACTCGAACCTCATGGCAGTTGTAAATATAACTGCCAATAAAGAAACAGGCCAGCTCTGCCCCTGATAGCCAGGTGCTAATGCTTAGAGATGCATAGCAGTACATGGTTTCCCTTGGAGGTCTCGTAATCAAATTATTTTTAGGTTTAAACTACACAAAACAACACTGGCTCTACTAGATGCTACAGTAAGATTCTTTACAGTGTTTCATTTTCCTTAACAAAGCCCCTGTGTTTATGTGGCAGAGGGATTATGTGTTCCTCTACCATCAGTGTGCTGCTCTCCTCTCATCAGCTGGTCAGGTAGTCAGAACAAACTACACTGACTTTACTTAAAAAAAATACTAAAAATGAGCGAGTTTGACTTAAGTGGCAATAACATGCCGTTAGTCTTGGGCACAAGAGGATATATTCATGAATCAGGGTACACAGAGGGTGAACTTCTGTAGATGGAGTCACAGGGAGACAGAAAGCTGGAAAACCTGTTGTGGAACACTGAAGAGCAGGACAGATCACGTTACCTGGTGCAAGGCTGCTCACAATGGGGGAAAAAGAGTAAAGCAAAGTCATGGAGGGGCCCCGCATGCTGAGAAATAATAGGCTGCATTCTGATTTTGAGAAATCAAGATTAGTTTGTATTTTTAACTTCAATTGCTCAACATCCCCCATAAAAACATCGAATGTTTATGTTTTTTGTTGCTGATTTCAAAATGTAAGCCCTCTCACTAAAATGTGTGAGCCATTAATTTTTTGTAATAACAACACTGCTGAAGGAACAAATGAAGTTAACATTCAGGTCAGAAATTGTAAGTAAAGTAACCTGCAACAAAGTTTTCCAGGAAGCACAAAAAGCTGAACAGAGCCAGACCCCATGTGCAAATTAGCACTAATGCTACAGATCGACATGGGGAAAGTTGCCAATATAAACTAACATCTTCGCCAATTACAAGGCTTTTCAGGGAGCATTTCCATGGGCAGGTCTGTGAACCCATTCCAACGAACCGGGAGGTTCTCTACGTTACCATGCTGCAGCACTCTGACCTGAACAGCTGATAAAAGGAGAGCAGTGCATTGCTGGTAGAAAGATTTAGATATTGGAGGTATCAGACTTGACATGCCTCTAATCCATCTTTTTCAGCTCTGCTCAGAACAGGCTGTTTTAGTGTAAATCCTCAAGAGCTATGTCTGAACATACCCCTCTCAGGCAGTTGGAAGGATTTTCCCCTGTTTAATATGAAGACGGACCATGGACAGACTTTTTTTCATAAAACTACATTAATAAGCAGATGTATTGCAAAATATGGGACATTTTGATTTTACAATAATATCATCACAAAAATGCAAACTTAAAATCTATTCTTATTTCAAGCTCATTTGAGGCCCCTGTCCTCTCTGAGTCCCTGGGCAATCAGCCCCTCATTCCCTGCCCTCCATTACAAATCCAACGCCTTAAAGCAGGGGAGTCCAAACTATAAAGCTTTTAGTTGGCCCCAACATATTCCACAAAATAGTGGAAATTTGACCCACACCAGAGTTCAAAGCTTATGTTTGAACGACTAAAGACTGATCACAGCATTGAGGAGCTACATGAATTGTCCTCATTTACTACATCTCATGATTAGAGTCCCAGAGAATATTGTACCAGTCATCTTAAGCACATGCCAAGCTCCTACAAAGTTTGTCAGTGTTGGACCGTTTGCCCTTGTTTTGAGTCTTGGAGTCCTTAGTGGAAGCCTTGGCCATCCGGGGTGCCTTGGAATCTAATTGGCCACTTCAAACTCAACTTCACAGTGACTGTTTCCCTTGTCAAGTCACGAACTGAAAGCTGTAATTAAGGCTGTTTTTTACAGCAATTTCAATAATCTAGGATATCTTAACCTACAACAAATAGATTTTACCATCTCTGATATATTTAAAGTAGGAATATCCTTTCATTTTTTATGTGGCCCTCAATAAAAAAAAAGTTTGAGCATCCCTGCCTGAAGAGAATGAACACAGCCAAATTATTTTTTAACTGAAACTAAAAGGTTTGTGATGGATGTCCTTTAATTTTAGGAACAACGTGAAAGTAATCCAAGTAAGATCAAATTCATCCATTCAAAGTAAAGATGTGTGAATTTACAGCAGAAGATTTGTACCTTTTTAGAAAATGAGAAACTAGTAATACTGGGCCTGTCTCCTTGTTACTGAGAGATGTTTGATTACTGATGAAATGGTCTACAGAGAAAGTTTGGCTGTAGGAATATTTTTTTCCATCATGTTTGTGTTGCTCTGTGTTTGACCTCTATAGCCTTTTCTTTTTTACTGTCTATTTAAAATTACTGCTTCATAAATGTAAGACCAGCTGCTCTCCAATGCTAATATATGTCAAGTTCACTGCAATTTATTTATTTGAGATCTAATATATTATGTTGATCAACAGAGCATCACTCCTGATTTATGGTTTGAAGCCTGAAACTTTTTGACATGTTGGTCAACACATAGGTCTGAGTGCTGCTCAGTCCCTGCTGAAGGATCGATTTTTCATATCTCTTTATGTTTTTGTTGTCGCTGCCTTGACAGAGTGTCATAAAAGAAAAAACAGGAACATCAGCCTGTCACGACTCTGACCTGGTTGGGATGACTGATGTGAAGCCTCTTTTGTGGACAAACAGGTTTTACACAGCCAAACATCCCTCCAACATAAACTGCCATTGTTACCTTACATCAGGTACAAAAGACGTTCCTGACTGAATAAGGAATTTAAGGTGCAGAGAACGATAAACCATGTATGAATATATGCAGATGGATATGAGTGCCTTTGCTCAGCTTGATTTTTTGTAAGTCTGCCAAAGTCTGAGCTGCTCAGCACACATTTGCTCTCATACTGAGCCATTGTCCCTCCCCTCCTGGACACTGAATGTTAAATCAGTTGAATTCATTTCTGATAATAAAAGTGTTTCATGAGAGCTACATGTGCAGTCTGTCATTTTTACTATTGTATTAGCCCATGAATACATACATCAAGGAGGAAGAGTGTGGTCATATATTGAGCTGAGGTGCACGATTCATGGCTGTGAGGCTGGGGATTCATAAATACAGCCTGGACGTCTTCACTCAGGAACAAGCGGTTTCTCCTGTGATTCATGTTCAGCTGTCTGACTGAAGCGCTGTCAGGGGAAATAAATGCAGACAGGTCATCCACACACTTCTGAGACAGTACAGGGAAAGCTACAGGCACAGTATGCTGAGCCAAATTAGCCTAAGAAGCTTGTAAGTGCCTACAGATGATTAAAGTCATAATGAAGATCCACGTCTTTAACTTGAAGTGACTCTTCCCCTTTTCGACTTCACTGCTCATGTATTCAGAGGGCATTCAGGCCATTGATTTGACTGCTATGTATTTTTATGATGTGAAAATCTACACGCAGACTTGTGATTATGCACTGTCAATGCAAATTGATTATAAAAGTCTGCACTGCTTCGCTTGAATGATGCCACAAACTGAATGCAGACTAGATGCTCAGAGATGGACCTGGACCCGGTTTCAAGTGTCTGCAATTCAAATGGAAATGAATGGGAGGCAATGGCTGTCTGTAATGGGAAAAGTACATCAGAACATCTCCAAATATACAGCATGAATAGGAAGATGCTTTGCAGAGATATAAAGTGAGCATAATTTGTGGGTATGGAGGTTTGGTTTCTGAGAGTGGAAAACACAAAAGAGGCAGCAAAATTGTACCTGAAGAAACTTTATTCCTTATAAAAGCCATACACCCTTTATAGAGTCACTTCAAAATGACTAAAGAAACAGAAAAGAGTAAACATACACCTTTTCAAAGTTTGGACATTGCTGTGACATCTAACTGCACTCAAATAATGTCAAGTCCATTTAAACATTGTCCTTTTTTTCTCACATTCACAAAAGACAGCTGAGAGCCTGGGGGAAGAATGTTTCAGAATTATGTATTGTTCTTGTCATGCAAGAATTAAAACTTCTCTATTTATTTGGCAATGCAAATGAAAATGGGAACAAAAGGCCAGAAACAGAAGACAAAGACTTCACATCATTTCTCTGCTACTCTGAACAAATCGCCGGTCACAGAAGAGTCAGCTTGAGCTCTGAGGAAGAGAAAACATCTCCATAATCACAGTGTCTCTTCCGTCAACACTTTCATCATATTGTTGCTGTAGTGTTTGCATGTTTGGGAGAGAGGCAGCTCGAGAATGAAGAATGCGAGTAACTGCACAGCAGCTGAAATAGAAAAGGGACCGTAGGACCAGTGTTGGCCCACAATCTCTGTAAATCCCGGTCATATTTAAGATATAATCAATTGATAACCAAGACTCCAAAAAAACTCATTAGATTACTCAGTAGTACCAGACGATTGATTCAGAACTCTTTGAAACTTGTTCCTTAGTCATAATTTGTGTTTGATTAGGTTTTCTTCCACTGCATCACAACTTCAGGGGTGCAAATTACATGCCTCAGATCAATCTATCTCAGCATCTCATGCATTCATATGAAATAAATGTGTTCTCAGGAGCCTGAAGGCAGGAAGGCCAGTTATGTATTTGACATGCATATGTTTATTAGTGTGAACAACCTCCTATGGAAACACTACTGCTGAATTAAAACATGATAAAACAGATCAGATGATTCAGTGAATGAAGCCAGAGCAATGTCTTTGCTGTTAGCACTTAAAAGAATTCCTCAAGCTGATAAAGGAAACATTACGAATTCCTGTATTGTCTAAGGTTGCATTAGCATCACAAGCATCACATCACATCACATCATGCGTGCTGCAACTATATTCCATTTCAGTTTTCTATTTTTAACCCCTGATTTTGTTATTTAAGGCTAAACATCTACTGCCCTATGATCCTGTAACACAATACAATGTGCAGAAGATTTGTGTCGTTGTTGTTCAGTGTTTAGGTCATTTAGGAAAGACAATCTAAGAACAATATTTAAAATGTTACTTAAAACACGTTTGCCTGAATGGCTTCTTTAAGTGACCTGCATGAGCACCACTGTTGGGATCTCGAGAGGGTTTACAAAGAGTAGAAGTTCACATTTTTTCATAAAGTTCTATCTTTTGATACTGAGATAATTTGTTCATTTGGATAAACAGCAACTTGTTATTTCCTCATGTAATGCCTTTCTGTAGTATCGAACTAAATCTTGGCACAGGAAAAAATCTTTGAAAATGATTAGAGACTGGCATTAATAACTTAATTATCTTATCAATTGATGTTTGCACAGTGGGGATAGTCTTGATATTTTCCTTGCTAATCTTTCTTGGTGATATTTTTGCAGAGGCCAGCCAGCTCTAATGTGAGCTCCTACTTGGTGGCTGGCCTCCATGTGGCTTGTATCCAAGTCTCTTACCCTGAGATTTATTTTAATTCTCTGGGCTGAAGGCACCATGGTTGCACCTGCTTAAGGTGTCATAACTGTGCTTACCACAGAACATTACAATTCAAAAATGCTCTGTAGTTTCTCTTCATCCTAAATACTTTGCATTAGCATGTACATGATGCCGTCTGCAGCAGTGCTTATGTTGGCCTCAAACTAGAGAAATAGGTTGGATAAAGACCAACAGTGAGAAAGCTTCTACTTCAAAACTAAAACATAAATTAAAGTTACTCACAAAAAAGTATCGGAAAACATTTTTGTCTTTGCCTGCAGAAAAGAGTGTGCGCTGTTCCTGGTGCATTAGCTGCGTCTCTCTGGTATTCATATCAAATTACTTAACATTACTCAATTAAAGAAATGTTTTCATTTGTTCTGCTCTAGGTTGTCTGGTGTTTATCTCTATTTTGAAATTAGCTAATAAACCAGCTAATAGCTGTTAGCTGTGAGAGCTGACATCTGTTATATTTCTTAGCCACAATTCATAATAACTTTTAATGTCAAATCATATGATACAGCTAAGCACACAGCAGAATGAACAAATTCAGAAAAAAATGTATTTGATTACAAATAATAAATGTGCTATGAAACATGAATCACTTTCAATCAAAACTAAATGCTGAATCAAACTGTGACCCCCCGATCGAAATTTGAATAATATGGTGACCTATTAGGGGACTTAAACCTTCACTTTAAACAGAACTAAAGTTCCAATAACAGTCCATTTTTTCAGTTTCAGGATTTGTCTCCAGCACCAACCATTAAAGTCATCATTCTGGCTCCATACACTGTGTTGTGAAGGATGTTAGGTGTGTAATAACTTATTTTATTTTCCCTTTAATTTGTACAATTAAGAAAAGCACCCAAGAATATTTTCACCCAGAGATTACTGACAGGTTTGTTCATTGAACTGATTAAGTAAACCAGTTTGGATTTACAATCACCTGTGCAATCAAAACACAGGTAAATGTAGCAAAATATTAAAGTTCCATCTGGTTTCTCACATTCTCTTGGCTTTTTCTAATTAATGTGTTTTCGTCATTCAAATTTTCTAGAGAAGCACATCATCCATCTTCAGCCATGGGAGAGCTGATTGGCTGAATGTCTAACTCAACTTTTGACAAAAATAACAGACAGAAAAAGCCGACTCAGAGGTCTCGTGTTACTGTAGCCCTTACAGAGAGATGAGGAGAAACAACAGTGTAGGTGGTCCTGAACTCTTTAGGTAAAGCGTCGATTACTGATCCACCTTCAGGCTGTGGCCATTCCAGCTTCAAAATAAATATTACAGTTGTATAAATAGATCAGATGTTCTGCCCTTGTGATATGTTAATCCATCTGCTGATGAAGCATGATTATGAATGTGTTAATATACATCAGTTCACCTGCATGCCTTCATCAGGTGTGTATATTTTAATGCACCCCTTTGTTACCCCTGGAGCATTTGAGCAGTGGGTCTCAAAGAGTCTACATCAATCAGTATTAATGTTGCACAGGTTTATAATGTGAACATTAATACAAACATGACATTTAATCCACTCCCAGAGCCTTGAGCTGTCTCTCTATCTCCTCATCAGAGATGGCGGCTTGTTTGGAGGAGGACGCACTGGGGGCTTCCTTTCTTGCAGCTGGAGCTCTCGCCATCTGGAAACACACACACAGTGGGACAGAAAAACATCATTAGAAGTCACATTTAATCAAAAGTTACACATAAACATACAAAACACTGACAAACTTTGGAAGTCGGATTGGCTGTCATGCATGTCTACTGCTGCCACTCCAAAGCTACAAGCTAAAGACCTGTTGGAGTTTAAAAGCAATTAATGTCACTTATGTTGGAAACCGGGACTCCTAGAAATCCTTTTATATCTCAAAAGTGCTTCACTTAATACTGTTATATAACTGTAGCCCACTTCTGCTTGAGAGCAACTGGGTGTCATTAACATAATAATTTTTACAATATCAATCATCATCATAATTATACAAAACAGTTAGACTAAAACAGATGATCATTTTTAGTGCCCTCTGTGAAAGTGTTGCTTTCCCCTCACATTATCAAGGATTAATTGATACTACTTTATAGTATATTTCAGACTGGACTTTCAAGTGCTCACCAATACCAAGTGCACGTTTGAACACTTAATAAACATTTTAAGCTCTATAATCTTATTAGATATAACTTTTGTAGTATTCATCTTTTAAATAACTAGTTAAGATTTCTATAACAGTAACAATATCACAGAAACAATAGTAAAAGTTAGGCTTGGCTATTTTGTTTACCTTTTTCAATCAATCAATTTTTATTTGTATAGCGCCAATTCATAACAAGTGTTATCTCAAGACACTTTACAATAGAGCATAAAGCTCTTCATTTTATGGATACACATATATGCATAGATACATATATACATATAAAATACACATATACATATATATACAAATATATACATCCAACACCCAACATGAATCCAAATAGTCAATCATGAATCCCTCCATCATGGCGGCAAGAAAAAACCTTCTGTTAAGCAGCAGGAAATCTTGAATGTGGATCCCAGTCTCATGATGAACAGCAAATCCACACGATGCTGTGTCGGGTGCGAGGGCAAAAGAAGGGAGGTAAGAGGAGACAAGTGGACTAGAATAATAACTAAAGTTAGGGACAGGTTCATGTACCATCAACCTGTCGTCTGATTTATTAGAGGGTAGCCTCTTGAGATGCTACATCTCATTTTCAAGAGGGTCCTCATGTCTGAATGGTTGTGGTGATCCTTTTATAGAAGTATAATCAATGATATTCTTACTGAAAATAAGAATTTATGGTAGTGACGAACTCATGGGTGCCCAGACCACAAGTGCATCCCAACCATATTTGTCTCCACTAAATATAAATGTGTTCAAGGCCTCTTGAGATGTGGCATCCCATTTTCAGGAGGGACTTCATGACTATGTGGTAATAAAAAATAGATACTGTAGGTGTAACGATCATGGATATGGAGATCATGCTAATAACTACATGAATAGCTATAATGATAATGGGAATGGAGTGTTCCTAATAAAATGGCCAACTATGTGTCATGTTTATAACTGTACCTCATCCCAGGTGTGCAGGAATAATACATGTACATATTATACAGTCACTAGCTAACAAGTTCAATACAGAATGAGAGGGCATGAATGAGCTGTACTTTTTACAACTTGAAGCATTTTTGCAGTTCTGTCAATAAAGTACAGAACATTTGTCACCTATAAACTTCATTTTAAACAGTTTGCAGTTTGAAAAGAAAAAAAGTTATGAAGCTTATATACTGTTAGTCTATGTTGATTCTAAGTAGTAGGTATGGCAGTTTTAGTGCTTTTAAAGGGGCAATTTTTAGTAATTTAAAACAATTTTGAATAACTTGTCCAGCACTGATCTATAATACAATAACTGTTTAATTATTTTGAGAGTTTTCTTATTACATCTGATGTCTCTTTGTTCATCTTGAAAGTTTTACAGCACATACTAGTTTGCAGCCTGTTCCACCTCTGTCAATTTCATGCCAGAAAAATACAAAATATGGACACTGTGCCAACTTCAGCTATAAATGTGCAAATATAACCAAGTTCACTGTAAAATTCAAAGCATCGATGTTTTAATTGAGTATGAGTACCTGACCAGCACCATAACTGCTATCCACATTCACAGGGTTTAAAGTAAGATCTGTTTCTTTGTTGTGATATAGTCTAGGATTTTAGCTTGATAAACAATCACACCACATAAAAGTGATCTGTAATTAAACTGTTAGAAAACCACTGTTGAATTTTAAAAACTGACAAATTATTTCTCATACCCACTTAAAAGAAAAGGGAAAAAAAGTGATTCTTGTACATATTGACACACTACTTACTGACTTCTACAATCTTTCAATTATTCAATAAGTGAGATATAGGTTGGAAATGTTGATATTTCTTGGGTTATAAAGCTCTAAATGGTCTTGTAGAGCCCTCATATCCTCAGCTCAAAGTTAGAACTACAGCATAGAGGGAAGCTTCTGCTCAAGGAACAGCCTACCTGAAGCCTGGAGCAGCACCTTATCTTCATGTCTTTAAAAGTCAACTCAAGACCACCTTCTTAAGGTGGCTTTAGTTTATTAGTTTTACCCCCTTGAGTTGTTGCATTATTCCATTTGTTTCAGAATTTTCAGTTTCTGTTTTACTTCTTTTATATTTCCTTACTTTACTATCTCATCATTTTTGCTTCAGAAAGTTTGGTGCTTTAATATCTTACTTAAACATGTAGTTCAAATGTTGTCTTCTTGTGTTTTTGACTTGTTTTTTATTTCATTATTATGATTTCAGTCCGTGTAGTCTGGCCTTCTGTTTTTTTTAATTTTTAATTCAAGATAGTGAATTATCCGTTCCAGTTCTATTTTTGTTTTACCATCAGAGTCCCCTCTTGTTTGTTTGTTTTTCACTGTAGAGCATTCTGTGCTACATTATTTTAATTATTTTTACTTTAAAGTGCTAACATGGAGGGAGGGGGCTGCTCCAGAACAGTAGGGGTCCCAATTCATGGGTAATGCTATCATGAGGGTCACAGAGTCTCTGATGTATACAAGCTTAATTTTTTCTGGTTTCCAACAACTCACACGAGCAAAAAATATAATGAGCTCAGAATCAGTAAACCATGTTTTATTGTTAATAGGCTAAAAAAACATGTCAAAAATGTTTTTGTGCTTTTTATGAACCTGGATCATTTGCTTGCTCCAGCTGCGGGCCCCTTTATGGGACCGTTTGTTGGTTTGTGCTTTATGTTGTGAGAGGTAATAACTCATGAGGCCCCCCAGGGGGAGCCACACACACAGCAGATGGGCAGCCTTGCTGTTCTACAGACTACAGCACTCAGAGAGAGAGGAGCTGGGGGCTAGCCCCACCATGTGGCAGCTGGAGCACATTTAAACAGCAGGGAAAAAAAACAGTAACTTAAAATGTTTAGCTCATGCTGCAAGGCCATATGTGCTCCTTTAAGACCGGGTGCATGTGTGAAACCTAAGGAAGAATGTAATGAAATATTCATGAACAAAAATATAAAAATAATAGATCCCTCTTTGTGCATGTTTTCTCTATATTTACAAGCAATAAATTCTGCTTTGCCCGTTTGCTGTAAATTACCTTTCCTGAGATCTCAATGCCGATCTCATCCAGAACCTGGTTGACAATGTCCTGAGATTCTTCTTCATCCCCTGACTCATCGAAGATTTCATCCAGCGTGTCATTTACTAGACAGATAGAGACACAAGGAATAAGGAGATTAGGACAGACCTGTCAAAGAAGCAGCCGTCAGACACATTGATTTTCAGTCTGAGTTTGGACTTTAGAGTGAAAGGGCTAAAAATGAAGAATTTAAACAAGTAAATGTGTGTGGACATGTATGTGTCTGCAAAATATCTAAAGGCCACCCTTACACTTTTATATTCCTATTACTGTGTTGGAAACACAAAAGATAACCCACGTCACTTCTCACAGCATGAATACTGAATATCCTGACAGTCTGGTTTTGTCAAGCCTGTAAATACCAGAGCTCTTTGTGTGTTTTAAGCGCTCTTACTCATGTCCTCAGTCATGCCCATCTTCATGTTCTCTTTCTGGAACTCCTGCATGGTCTGCAAGGTCTTCTGAGGATCCATCTTCTTATTCACAGCTTTCATTGTCTAGAAACATGTTTGGAAAGAAGAGACATTTAAGATCAAGGTTATTTGGGAAACTGTTTGGAGCAGAGAACATCCAAAAGAATTCAATCAACCACCTCTTATATGTTGTTTGATTCTCAGATTTTTAACTTATAACAAACTACATTTTGTTAGAATGAACACACACCTTAGCGCCATGTTCATCGAGACATTCAAAAAATGTTTCTTTTCACCAGCTGTTGAGGCAGGAACTAATATATTCCAAACAAATAGTAACCATGATAAGTAGATGTATTTTGAACAAGAGCACTTCTACTATAAGCAGTGCACTGATAGGAGACAAGTGGAGACAACTAATTTCACTTCTACTATAAGCAGCGCACTGATAGGAGGTAGTGTAGACAACTCATTTCTTTCCCCTGTGCTTATCCGCAGAGCAGTCATAATTGTCAGCAGCCATGATTTGCACATCATAAAATTTCAGTAGAAAGCAAAATGAGTGCAGAGGCTAGAAAACTGGAGTGACAATTAGCTATTGTTGTCTTTTGTGTTATCCTCAAAACTAGATAAAAATTGAGATGTAATTCAAAATTCCTATAATAGATTGCCTTTTTATATCTTTTTATTGTTATGCTGATGACACTCAATTGTACATTTTAATGAACTGACAGGCAGCAAATGACGTCAAAAATACTCGTCAGAGGTCAGTGTTCATAATATCACAGCAGCCAAACAATTTATATCACAATTTATATCCTTACCTAATGTTACCTACTAATAAGTGTATCAGTGTAAAGCTCCAGTCACACATTCTCATTACTCATGGCGACTGTGCACGATTGTCATAATTGTTCCTGATGAAACGTGCTTTGGTAGTGGTGCATGCGCTGCTTGGTCTGGATCAGCATTGTACAGTCATGGGCGAATGCTGGGGAATGGGGAAGGGTCCTGATTGTTTTTAAAACTGTTCAAAAATGTTGTGAAGAATTGTCGTTCTCAGTATAGCAGGGTTGAAGCCTAATGAGGTCCTAAGGTGAACGGTATTAGCGTGGCATGTACCGGGCTCAATCAGGCTGATCGTAGCTCAATCCTGAAAGCTTCCTGAGGACGACTAACAAGAAAGTATCCATTTGTGCACTGACTGTGTGCCATTCAAGGCGATGCTGACGTGTCAGCGGGATGGAAATTCATGGAATCCTTGTCGTATTGTTGAATTGACCTAACTGAAGCGGACGAATGCCCCCAAAGTGCTGTAGAAGCGTTACTGACAGTGTTTTTACATGGTGTGTCCGGGTGGGAGACAGTCCTTTCTTCTCATATCATGCCGATAAAAACCAGCCTTGCCAATCATGTACGGTCGTGCACAATCCCCATGAGAAACAGAGTGTGTGACTGGGGCACAACATCAGCTGTTGCAGGCGGAATATGAAGCAGCATCACTGCCCCATGAGTGCATCAGAGAAAAAAAGGTTCAGAGTTTCATCTCCATATCCAACAACCACTCTTTGGATTCACCAGAGACCCAGTGGTGATCTTTTTGGATCAGGTATACTACAGAAAGTTATGAAATTTAGTGGAAGCAGCGCGTCTGATATCAGGACGCACACTTGAGTTTGTGTTATCTCCTTACAATAAGATAAACTTTTCCCACAACAGCACGTTTTGACCCATCCTGTCAAGTCTCTGTTTTCCTGGTTCGCGCTGGCTGCAAGAAAAGGTCTCATTAGCCCTCCCCACCTGCCTCAGTGAATTACCCATATAATTAGCTTGTACATTAAGACATGAGCGTACTCAAACTTCATGTGGATAAAGTACTAGGGGTCCCAGTAAAGTCCAAGTGAAAAACTGAGCTGCTTGTATTCACACATATGTCTCATAATGCCTGGATAATTTCAGAGTTTTTGTTGCAAGTGTGAATGGAGCTTGATGCTCTCGCTCCTTCCTTTATTACGTCTTTGCTCCTTTTTGTTCGGTCCTGTACTCATCTCTGGTTCTTGTCTTGTAGACTTCTTGGGATTGTCGGTTTGGACAGTCTGCTGCTATGGACTTCACAAAGCTTCAATAAACGCAATTCCAAATATTTGGCCATTCCTCTGGCCCAATTCCATTAGATGTTCAGTTTCTGATATGAACTTTAGAGATATCAACAGAATTAAATACGTGGTAGTTCAGTACAGTACACATACTTTTGTGTAAACTAAAATTGAAAACAGATCAAGTACAGAATGTTTCATCTGAGTTTTCTGTTTAAAAGATCATTGGATCACATCTGTCTCATCTATTATTTTTGACTTTCACTTTGAACAACCTACAACCTCTTTGAAATAATGAAAAGTAAGACTGCTGCAGAGTTTACAGAATAAACTCAATTAAAGAAACAGCTTTTTTAAATCACTGCATATAAGAATTTCTGTCAAAACAAACTTGGGAAATCTGATTAAAAAACAATTAACACTCTCGACGGAATAGCCACAGAACCTCCTGACCAAGCTCCATTAATCTGAGGCCTAATTATATTTGACCTGTCTATGTTTACAAAGTGTGACTCTGAACAGAACAACCCTGCAGGCCAATTACTACCTCACACTTCATTAATGAAGACGACACCACGTTACATGGTTTAAACATGAGCAGATTGCACATTAATACTTCAATTACAACAATTAAACATTGATAAGGTTAAACTCTGAATGTAGCTCATATGTAAAACAGAAACCCTGTAAGCCAACCGTTGAATGCAGTTCATGTGAGAAATCTAAATGAATTAAATATTCAAACCAGGCCTCAGGCCAGCTTAACTCCAGGATCTTGTCCAGTACCTTACCTTGGCTGTGGTGGCCATGGCGCCAGCCATCTTCATTTGGGAGTTCATGAGCTTTGTCTGTGTGTTCATGGACGTGACTTTGGAGCTGACTGCGTATGTGCGAGCCTTTTGTTTTCTTAACTGGACCAGCTGCTTGGCGAGAATTTTGCATGCCTCCCTGTTTCCACTTTTTGCCATTTTCTTGATCTCTGCCTCCTAAAGGGGAAAACAGAAGAATTGGAGGGATGAGGAGTTGGTAGAAAACAACCTTGTGTCTTGTGTGAGTGTTTTAAACATGTTTTTAGAGCCTTCTTAAATTTTTCCTCTTTTGTTGCCACTGTCCATATTACAGGCTTAAGTTAAAAAAAAAAATTAAGATTTCCAAAAATAACTTGCAAACCATTGTATTCTGATGATATTTTTTTTAACATCTCAATGTCATTGGGATAGGGGTGTGTGATGAGTCCCCAATGAAATCTGAAAAAAATCCATTTAGGCAACCATCACCACTTAAGGGGTAATGAGTCCTCTGTCTTAGCAAAAAAAAAAAACTGCGAAAGGTTCCTAGTTTGAGCTTAAAAATTGTCACAAAAAGCATCTCGAGCTGCTTAAAAAGATTTGCTGTCGATGACACTTTTGTAAAGATGCCTTTCCTAAACTTAAGTCCTACAGGGCCACCAATTGTTTATCTGATCAGCATTACTTTGTACCTATTGCTAGAAGACTCTCATGTTTTCCACCCAGCCTACATTTTTTTTTCAATTTTCTTTCATTTCATTTATTTATTAATTTATTTTTTTGTATTAATGCTCTTCTCTATTTTGATGTCTTTATTATACATTTCTTCTGCTACACTTGTATACGAGCAACTGAAACAACCAAATTTCCCCTTGGGGATTGATAAAGTATTTCTAATTCTGATACAAGCTTACCCATGTCCAAAATAACATTAAGCTACTGTAAACTGCAATACAATCCAGTGTGTTGTTTAGTCTTCTGCATGGGTAATCCTTAACTCTGAAATTCAGACACTTTTTTTCAGTCAAAACTGTGAAAGCATCATTAAATGAATAATCTGTCTATGCGACTGAAGATCTATGACCTGTAAAGTGCTATAATGATTCTTAATATTGTATCATAATGCTCTAACAGATACTTGTGAACATACTCAAACCTGTAGTCATGTAGGTATGTACATAAGAATCAATAAACAAACAAATGTATCAACAAGCCTCCCATGAGACCGATGTGTTTATAAATATAGACACAGTGAGAACGTCATCTGGATCAGGCTGTGAACACTTGTAAGTAAATACACGCTTTAGCACTGGTAAACATCAGATGCCCACAGGGATGAGTGTGTGGGCACAAGTGTTTGTGAGCATCCCACGAGACACGAGTGAAGCTGCAGGTTACAGCGAGCTAGCCCGGCCTCTGAGCCATGCTGCGTACAACAGCTCCAGCATGTCTGTTAATGCGTGGAGTGTGCACTAAAAGCATCTTCAGAAACACCAATCAAACACTGAAAATGGAAGCTTACAGACATCCGTCATTCTGCTCACACACACAGAGGAGGTGCAGCAGGTTCAGGCTGTATGAGCAGAAAAAAATATCAAATGAAAAATGTCTGTGGAGAATGAACTGCAGCACAGTGTGAGGATTTAAGACACACCAACAAAATACTGCCATCCAAGCTGTCATCTGAAAACTATAAGAACTTTAATGAGGAAAACATGGGGATGATAGAGGTGGGCTGCTGCTGTAAAGCTTATGATGTCTTATTTACTGGCCTGTCAGAGAAAGGAGAGGATGATCTGAGGAGGGGGGTAAAGAAAAAGAGCTCCTGCGCTTAAGAAGAATTACAGAAGAAGAATCTGATTCTGGTTAGCGAGCTTAGTTAGAACTGGTAGTCAGTTTTCCATAAACACTGGTCTAAGATTGCACTGAAATATAAAATGTCCATGTGTTAAAACAGCAAAGCCGACCCACAGATGATGCCAACAGAACTGTAGAATCATCACAAAAAAAGCCATTTAACATATATGACCTTGAATATGTTGCCAAATATCTATTTTACCAAAGGAAAGAAAACATACCATAATGTTGCATTATTCTTTCAAAATTTTACTTTAACAATACATGGCCATTTTCAATCAATGGGACCAGTGGGCTTTACTGCAGGTGCTTTATTTAGTTTCTGGGGTTGCAGTATTAACAGATGATGCACATTTCAGCCCACCAAACATTTTAAGTTGTATAACTAACAGCTGGCACCAGCTTCAGGAGTTTATTAAACTAATTCTTTATGTTTTTCATCAGCACAGGCCAGAGAATCCTGTCAAATGTTCTGTCTAAACTATAATACTTCTGCCTGCAACAAGTCACAAGTTGAAGGTCTTTTCGACGTCCACTTGCTTAATGTTTAAATGTCAAATCCTGATGCAAACAAAAGGCCGTTGATGAACACAACAAATCACATCAATGGCATTGGTAGCATCTCATAGGAACACTGTCTGGGCAGTTTTTTGTTCTAAACGTGGAGATTCAGTTGTATACAGGCGGCGTGAGGTGATACACCGATATAATGACACCAATATAACGACATGACCAAAGCAGTGGGTGACAACACTCAAAACAGAGGTATGGACGGTGCGCTGAAAGGAAAATCAAAAACTAGATATGCTATTGCAGATATGCTATACATCAGCATTAGCCACACAGCACTCCACTGCTGTGAAGAAAAAGGGCGCATATTTAAGACTTTTCAAGCTGTTCCTTTTTGTATTGTTTTACTTTTGAGCTGGTCAGTTAAATGTCATTTTAATTTGAATTTAGCTGAATTTAAAATTTAGGAAACAACAGTCGAAATATCCACAGGTGTTCAGATCAGTGACCTCTTGCTTTGTATCCAATCAACTAGCAGTGTGTTTTTGATAATCTTGGGTCAGTATTGATTAGCCTGCGATATCTGTACATATTCATTCCATATATCTTCTGTTTCATTTACTTAAGACCAGATTGATGGAAGAAAATAGAATTTAATTGTATTGATCCTTACCCCAGTGAGTAAAAATACAGGCAAGAAAATTAAATATTGAGAAAATGACTTTTAAGTTGTGATCATAGTAATAAACTGAAAAGCGTGTCTCTGTATGTTTTACAGTGTGAATATTTCATTTTGTGTATTGATTTTTTTTTCACTTTTTTCACATTTTAAGATTAAAAAATCTTTCATATTTGAAGGAAAAATAACAGCACTTGGCTTTCTGGAGGAATAATCTCTGCTCTGCGCCGACATACTGCAGTAAGTAAGCGTGACTTCGTGAGTGGGAGCAATCACCCACTTAAAGCGCATGGTGGGAGGCAACACAAAGTCATGATGGTGCTAAACTGCTAATATAGGTCATTACCATTTTTTTGTCAAAGTATCTTTTATTCAAGCCTACAACAAAGCCTCTGAAAAAAAATCGACTAATTAGAGGGGGGCATTAATGAGAAATAAAAATCTGGTTCCCTGGGGTGGTAATTATGTCCTGTCTGATATTTACTTAATACAACAGAGGAAGAGGACACAGACGCCTCCTTTTATCTTCCAGAGAGAGGAAATGCTGCGTGCGGTTGTGAGCGGGCTCTGGGTGAGTGTGTAAAGGGAGAGCGACGGAGAGAGAAGCCTAAGTCGCCTGAAGCAAAGCCACCATACCAGATCTCTTGTGCCTTTTTTCTTTTAGTCCTATTAGCCTGTCTGGCTGAGTCCTAGATAGGAAGAAGAGGATGTAATCTGCATCCCTAGCCATTTGTGGGTGTTCAAAGAAGAGAGGGGTCTTCATGGATCATTGATGCAATACGTAGAAATAAAAGGTAAATAAAAAAAACATGGATACTCTTAGCATGTGTATGTGTTCCTACCATTTGTTTCTCTTGTTTTTCCAGTGCTGTTCTGTCTCTTGTGATCTGTCTCTGGGTGGAGCGCAGCTCCTTCCCCTGATCCCTGATAATGTCTGTAGAAAAAAGACAAAGAGGAACAAATATTAAAGCATGCTGCGTCAAAAAAACACCTTCAATGAACATTCAATGCAACCAGGCAGCTCTGTCAGATATTAAAAGGTCTGAAAGCAACAATATGTCATTTTAACCACAAGACAGTAGTTTTATCGTGAATCTGTTTGCACTGTCACTGTCAAGAGAAAGAACAGCATCTATTTAGTGTGGAAATACTTCACTTAACACAGCAATAAGAGTCTTATAGCCTCTCTAAGTATATGAATATATATATGACATTCTGAAATATTTTTTAAAAATTCTTATGAGTTTTTGTTCAGCAGTACTGTGCACACAAATGTAAACATAGGACACATCATTTAAAAATATCTGATCCGTTACAGAGGTCAAAAAGCTGACTGAGTCATTTCTGCCCACAATGCTGTATGCATAAATATTTAAGTTTTCTAATCCCTGTTGTTTATGCATTAGTATGCTCTTTGCAACATGGAAAAATTTGACTGTCTGTCTCATTGGCAGAAGAAAAAAACACAAATAAAGTAAGAGAGTCTGGGAGTCCAAGAGTCAAATAGTTAAATGTCTGTTGCCGACGGGCAGCCAAATGCTGAACAAGAGCACAAACGTCCTGAATTTCTCTAAATGATCATTCACTAATGAGATGTCAATATTACACTGTAATGTGTCAGTATTTCAGTACTGCATCCTAAAATACTGTGATTTATTGGTTTCTTCTTTCTTTTTCCCTTCTAAGGGACTAACATATTTTATTTTAATTTCAGGAATCCTGATCACAATGGTCAAGCCCATCAGAACATGAAGCACAAACTTCAACAACCTTCCTAAAGAGTCATCTCAAGCGGAGTATCGAGGAGGTTTTCTGAGTTTTCTATCTGTATTTCTATTGACACATAAGTGACTATGTCTCTGTTCAGACACAACTTCATACAGTTATGTGTTAATTCTTTATTTTTATGCCTGCATATGGATTTTAGTGTTTCCCACAGTCCTGTACTTGAGATAGAGAGTCAGTCAAAGGAGGTGGTGAGTTATCCAGTCCCCACTTCATTCTTTAACTTTTGATGACATCTGCTCTTTTGGCTGCACTCATCAGTAGTATTTTATGTAAATACATTGGATTAACAGTCTTAGGAAATGAAATGCTTTATTTACACAACAGGTGAGTGTCTATTTCAAAGGCTTACTGTCAACAAGGTAACATATCACCCTGATAACCCTGAGAGCAGGAGAATATCAGCAGCAAACAGCTGAAAATGTTTGAGTGACACCAAAAGAAGATTTCTTAGCACATGCTCTTCAGTTGGTGCATGTGCTGTATTTGAGTTCAATTGTTATGGCTATTGTATCTTATAATGTGGGACTGAAAAATGTACTTAGACAGTCATACATACACTCAGGTAGCCCACTCACAGATTGTAAATGAGTGGGGAAACCCTGCGCTGATAAGTGCTAAATACATTTAGAGTTTGAATACTGGTGCATTTGTGATCTCCCTGATAAAATGAAAGAGTAAAAAAAGGTATTTATGTATTTATTCATTTTGAGAAAGATGCAGTGCAGATGTAAAGGGCAAGAGTTCAGTTCAGCTGAACGCCTTTGGATGAAATCTAAAGCATCCACTTAGAGGCTTCATGAAGAGCATGTGTTTGTGTGCCCACAAGCACCACAAATACCACCGACTGACGGACAGTGCTGACTGTAGGAGAGCTCGGACGGCCACACCAGCTGTGAGTCAGTGCTGAACCGCCCACACAAACACCAAGTGGCATCATGCGAGATAATGTGTGACCCTGATTTCATTTATGACCTGAGAGACGGAAAAACCACAGCAATCAATGCACTACTGAAACAAACACACACACACCCTCCTCCAGGAATTGAGAACGGAGACAAACACAATTACAACTGTGGTGATGAGAAAACTTAGGTTCAACTTAACACTGATTTTCAATTTTTGAGGTGCTTTAAAATGTTGTATAAAACATGTACAGGAATCACGCAAAGAGAGAAGTTTAAATTTATATAAAACAAGATGTAAAACAAGTTAAAAATATGATGATAATAAATGTAAACTTGGGGGAAAAAAATCACAAACAGGAAAACAAACTGGAAAAATCTGGATGTAACAGATTAAGCATCTTTTTCATGATACATCAGGAGATATTTCTCAAAAGAAAAGATGACAAGTGACGTAAAATGATCCTTTCACCTCAAAAAAGGCAATGGTGAACTTGGTGAAGACACGTTAGTGCATTGGACCACTTGTGGGAATGACGTAGATGTATACGTAAAAGGTGACGTGCCGCAAACGTCTCAAAGTGGGTGGGATATCGTCCTACAAATATGGGTTATCCTCCCCCCCCCCATTCACTTGCCCACTCGCTAAATATCCTAAAACAACTTGGACCACTTTAACGGCAGCAAAGATTTATAAAAAAAAATCCCACAGTCCAGCCACCTGGAGATGAGGGTGACGAAGGATGGGAGACGCAGACCCAGAATTGTCAGAGTGAAGAGGAGCTGGCGTGGGCTTGGCGTGGAGCAGTTACGCTGCACAGTGAGTACAGTATGCAGATGATTGGTGTGGGTGAAACTGGGATGACAATGACGGGAGGAGCAGGAGGACTGCCTGAGGAAAGAGTCACTCAGGACAACTGGATCCATTTCTAAACCTGAAAGTAAATACTCTAACATGCTCTGAGAATTTTACAAATAAATGGTTTAGTTTTGAGGAGAGTGGATCTGCTTTGATTTGCTGGGTATCTAGCTTGTATGAGAAAATGGCTGAACTTCCTAACATAATAATTAATTTATAAGATCTGAACAGAGGCTGATTTCCAGTGTGACCTTGTGAGGCTGACTGGCTTGCCTGGAGAAAAACTCTGACATGCAAAGATTGAAAGGCTCCTCACAATTTTTGACACCATGAGACTGACCTCATGGAATAAGGTTATGTAGTGTTTAATGAATATGAGTTATGAGTGCCATTGAAAACAGGAAAATTAATAAAAATAGGATCACGGAAGAAAAATATCAAAGCTGAAGGACATTTGAAAAAGTTGCAGGGAGACTTATTTTTTACAACAGTAAGCAATCTTGAACAAAACAAATTTCAAACAAAGGCTATGGGGTAATAACAAAATCCTTACTTTGAAATAATTATTCAATTCACTTGAAACCTCAGTCTTTTTCTATGGTATGTCTGATGAGGAAAAAATAATATGTTGGAGTTTTGTTGTAATACAATATGTTATAGTTAAAATTATAGACAAATCTGCTTTACGTTGAGTTTGAGTTTTTACAAAATATTTACAACAAAACAGAAGTAAATAAAAATGTTTAACCACTAAATGTTCAACAATACATCAAAGAACAACTGCTTACAGTTAAATTAAACCTTTCCTTAAAAAGAAATGACAATAAACTTGCAACTTATTGTGTAGCTTCAATAAATCTTAATGATCATGTCAGTTTTTTAGCATTTTGGATAGTATGATATTTTGGTAGAGTTCAACTCTCTTTTTACACAACCAATTTTAATGAAGATATGAAAGTTAAGACATTACTATCGAAACTGAGTCTGGGTTTATGGCAGTCAGCTTGGTCATAAATGTTGTCTGGGAGAATGAGACAGAAGCTATTTACTGCTCTGAGTTAGAATTGAAAGAAGTGAAAATGAAGAAAGAGACATTATTCAGACCAAATCATAAAGTAATGAACGTTGGTGTATGCATTATGTCATGTTAGCTTGTAAACATTTCCGTGTTCAGACATGACTTAACACTTGCCTCAGTGCCCTAAACGTCCAGGAAGGACGACAACAAATCAATAAACTTCAGTGATCATGGAGGAAAGTGTTTCAAATGGAGACAGGGTGTCTTTGTTTCACTGAGCTACATTCTGTCCATCTGTATCTGCTAAAGAATTTAGCATGTTAACCCAACCACATTAAGTTTGTCAGCGCTTCACCTGTGCTGTTACACTCCTGTCAGTAATGTACCTGGTGACTTAACAAGAGGCCGAACAGGTTAAACAGGTTATCTCAAAACAGAGAGAGAAGGAGGAAGCTCATTTAAGATGGAAACCCCGCTGTCTGACAAACAGGCTAAAACAAGTTAGCTAGCGTTTGATACTGAGCAAACTTACCATCGACACTCTTCTTCTTAAAAGGGTTCGACATTTTCCTGCTGTCTGTCAGGATATAAACGAAATACGAATCCTTTACTGACTAATCCGAGAGGCTCTTGTTGTTTTCACCGTCACACCGGCGCGGCGGGTCAATTTGTCAGCCTGTTTCCTGGTTGACTTTCTGTTGTCGGAGTTCCTCCTTCAGCTCAGCTCAGCTGACTGACTCAACGGTTCCACGTGACGTCACGTCGGGACTCTCATGTTGCGTTCACTTAAACCTTGTAAAACATCTAGTCATACAAAGAGCACGGTCTTTCAGGACAAAAACTGCTTTAAGCAAATTACTTGGAATAATAATTTGAAAACCTTTCATCACCCGCGGACTTTATTGGTCACTGCAATGACAAGCTAACTGACTGTTGATGGTAAAAGAGAAACACAGAACATAAGCAGTCATAGTTTTAGTGATCTTTAATTTTCCAAATTGTACTTAAAGGCAGCATAGAAGCAGAAGACCCGATATTTTGTTTAGTAGTGACAAAGAAATGTCCCACTAATGCTTAAAGGTAAATTTACACGAGAACAAGAACTGGTCTACTTGTGGCATACGGTACAAGTCCCTCATACCTTTCCCACTGTGAACATATTTTATTCCTACAATGTCTTACTAGTCAGGTCTTTGCTTTTTCTTTCGGGAATGGATGTGTGTATATTGCTGACAACCTCCTATCTCCATATGTTGTGATTTTCATTTTTTCATAAAACTGTCCTGTTAGTAACCTTCCATGTTCAATGGTGGGTATTAGAAACGTTTTACCAGATCAAGCACAAAAACATAGTTTTCAGTAAAGGCAGCACAATATATTTTTTTTCATTTTCTGAAAAGCAGCAGTTTTGGAGATAAGAGGTTTGTGCTGCAGTAATACACAATATATTCGTCTCAGCACGTCATCAGCAATTGTGTCCCCAGAAATAAAGCAGGGCTGATGAAAAGCATTCCAGGGAACCAAAGCCCTTCACAGAATGTTTTGAGATACAGAAAATACCCCAAAAGGCAGATATGGTCACTATTTTTTTTAAGTCATTCTCAAACAAAAATATGACTGAAATGTCAAAATAGGCTTATGACTGTCATGTGTTTGTGGATGTTGCTACATTTTGTTTATGTAATTAGTAGAAGAACTAAGGAATGGATTGTAGTGATCCCCCTGAAATCAAAGATCCTCCCCTTTATGATTTTAATAACTTCATTATAAAGACTAAACATTTTTTTATAAGTCAGTATAAATAGAAGAAAATCTTAATTTTAAGATTAAGTAGACGCTAGCATTCAAGCAAGAGAGCGAAATAACAACTTAAAAGCACAGCTGTTAATTTAAAAATGGGAAGAGGAAAGTCTTCTCCTGAAAATGACAATCAGGACTTTTTTGTCCCCAATTTGTCATGGAACCATTTTTCTTATGACTGGCAAATATTTTTTTTCCAAATATTAGTGTTTGGTACTTAGTGCTGGAATGGGACATTTTAGATTATGAGATTAATCTCTCACAGTGCTGGCATCATATCTGAGTGTACATTGGTCATGTCACATGAACATGTAAACCACTGTAAAGAAACCGTCCACAGTGGGAGTTAGTGTCTATAAAATATCCCCTGCAGCCTTTCATGGCATCATAAATTCTGTTATTCTCAATTTCCTTCCTTATATCTTTATCCCAGGGGTGAGGGCTTTCATGCACTCCAGAGTCTATTCCAATTGTCTTTTTTTCATGTGTTTGCTGAGAGCAACTTTATGGGCAGTGCTGGGACTCTTGAACCATATCCAACTCATTTTGGGTACATGTGTCTGTTTGAATTGGCTGTGGGAGGTAGAGCTGCAGATTCAAGATGGGGAGGGGGGTCCCAGACCAGAAATAGAATGAGACACTGAGTTAAGGGGCAGAGGAGAGAGGGGTGACTTTGAGGAGAAGACGATGAAGATGGGTAGCCTAAAGCTTTTTTTCTCTTTCTCCAAGGATGTGTGTGTGTTATCTGTGCATCGGCATGTTATCCTGGGGCATTGTTCTTGTTAAGGTTATTAGGGAAGATGTTTGGCACTAATCAGTGGTGGACTACAGGGACCCCCACTAAATGGTCTCATCATCAGAGGGCCCCAGTGGTGATAAATCTTGCCCCAAGCACCCATCCAGCCTGCAGGTAAAAAGCCTCTTTTCTCATGCTGTGACAAAGTAGGGACACCTAATCTAACATATGGACCATGATAGATACAAAGCACCTTTAATAAATGTGTCATGTAAATCAATGAATATTGATAAGTGGAATTATTTGGCCTGAACTGCAGCGATCGGATAATCTTGTTGCTTTCCACACAAGTACAACAGTCAAAATGTTTGATCATTGCGTCTGATTACCATATTTTGATGACTAATAGAACTACTGCAGAGGCCATTTTGACTGCTACTACACAGTTTACATATAACTTATTGTAAATTGTTCTTAAATGCCATGGTACTCTAAAATTAACAAATTAGATAGATAGTTCTAACCAGATCTTCTGTTGTTGCTATACATAATGTCATCAGGAAAATAGGTGAGCCTATTCTCATTTTTCAGGAATTATAAGAGATGTACTTCTTCAGTCTTGGGGTATCAACAGTTTGTAAGTGTTAGAAAATCTTAATTTAAAACATACAAAACATCATGAACTTTTTTTTTCCAAAAGTGTAATATCAAATCTGAAAAGTGTAAAAGTGACAACCTTGGTAGTTCTAGTGTCAGGCTGTCAAATTTGAACTGGATCACGTTACTTTTCTCTACACCAAAAATATTGTGTGGAAATATCAAATGCACTCATGGACAGAGAATAGCAGCATCAGGTGCATTTGTAGGTACAATGAAATATGTTTTAAAATGGAAACAACTTCAAATTTGAAAAATCTAATCATATATTCCTCTCCTTTCCTCACTTTGCTTTTATTCACTTTCCCCATTTTTTCTGAACTTCCTCACTCATCCCTCCTGCTCTCCCTCTCCTCCTGCTCCTCCTCTCTGTGATCCAGCCCTGAGGGGAGCACACATGTAATGTTGAGGCAGTAACTCCGCTGTTTGGACTCATACACAGCAGAGAGGGACGCTCATGTGTGAAATGAGATCTCTGCACAATCAGTGGGAGTTGTAGCTATAAAAGACATCAAGCTTTTTTAGCTGTAAGGTATCATTGGGCAAATCGCACAGATCCTTTAATCTGATGACTGCTTTCTTGTAACAATTGTGTTTTATTTTTATTGCAAATCCTCTTTCTTTTCACAGACTGACCAATTCATGGATGTGCAAGAAGTGTTGAGTCGACATGTGTAACCAGGCCCTTTAATGGCTTAAACAAACCAGAGGTGATGGATATTTTGTACCAGTACTTGAATACAGATATCACTTAACCAATTTGTTGTTTGTAACAACCAAAGCAATGTTATATCCTCATAGTCAACTGGCCATTTTTAAAAGAAAACAGGCTATTGTTTTAATCAAAATTGTTTAAAGTTGAATAAATGCAGACTTAATGTACACTGATTTGATATAAAATCAGTATTAACTATTTAACTTCTACAACATAGATGCACAACCCTGACCGCATCTTCACAGTAATACAATATTTTGCTATTTGTCAGCATTACACAGTATTTATCATTTTTATTATTTTTGTCATTTGCAATAGAATTTCAACAACATTCCCCAGGCATTCACAAGATGAATGGTTAATCTCACTCACCATATTTATAAAGCATAAATCTTGAACCATAATAGGGCATAAAACATGATTACATGCTGCATTCTTCCCAGTGTCACTGACATGTAAGTAGGCTAAAATATGTTCATATGTAAACACAGTGAGACTCAGGGCTGTGCTGGGAGACAAGGGATTTTGGCATTACTTCTTCTTTCTGATGGATAGATACTTCATCGCAACCCAGATGGAGAGAGAAAGATGGAGGGGAGAAGGAAGGACACCATAGTGCTGGGAGGATGTGAAGAAGAGGGTGATGTGTGACAAGGACAAGAGGAGAAGTTAACATGATACAGTCAGAGGTGTGGAATCTACAACACTGATCAATGCACATACCCTTGATTTCATATGCAAACTACAACAAAAGCTTTTGTCATACCAGCATTAAAAGGACAGATTAAATACTGGGACCTGTTTTAACCTTATATCTCTCACTGTTGTGTTTTCTGTAGACCAGTCACATCTGACAGTTTTTTTTTTCTTACAGAGGGGCTGATTTACCATCAAGGCCACAAATAATCTACATAATTAAGTTCTGCAGCCCAACAATTCAGTAGTTCAAATCATGATAGTTCACAGATAGTCTTGTTTTCTTTAGAACAGGTTAAACTTATGGGAGTACTGTATATGTATCCTCACAAGATTTTAACCCCTCTCTACTTGAGTTATGATGCTTTTAAAAGCCTAAAGTGTTTATCTATTTTTTTAAATGTAGTCAGTTATAATAATGTAGAATAATCCATTAGATAAAAAAACATTGTTATAAGTATAGAGTTTTAAAGTGTGTTTGCAGTGTAGGGGATTTAAAACATATGGAAGACAGCAGGTGGGTTACGCAGTAAGATAGACATGGAGGGATGTTAGAGAGCATGAAGACAGCGATAGCAGCAGGGGAGGCAGGGGGTTTGGGATGGACTAATAAATCGAGAGAGTGGCTCCATGCATTTCTGCCTGTGGGACTCACCGGCGCAGTGCAGCATTAGGGAATTGTGGGTAATGAGTGATTATTCCCCCCGTAGTGTTTGCTCATCATCATTGCCACTCACAGCCTACCCTGCCTCCCACAAAGCCCCCCCGCCCCGCCCGACACAGGCATGCAGACTGAGCATTTTGGCGCAGGTGTGAAGATACAACCACCAATGGATACATGTACACAGACAGTGGCACACTTATCTTTTGATACATTCTGTTAGTTTTGTGAGTTGGGTCAAACGGTGAGGTGTTATTGCTTAATACTGCTGCTGGCTCCAATTTTGAATGTCACACTCAGTGAAGCACATGCATGCACAGGGTTCAATAACACCCTCTTTTATCCACAGGTTCCTTTTAGCCTGAGGAGCACAATCTGTCTGAGGGCAGATCCTACATGCATCAAACCAGGACCCTCATTTGCCTTTTCCCTCTTTCTTTTACGCTCTCCTCTTTCTCTGCAGCCCCTGGTCTTCCCTGCCCCGAGGCCTGGCTGTGACCAGGAGAAGTAGACTGGTGGTCCCAGCAGGGGCTGATGCTCAGACACCGTTATCATGAGGGAATTAGAGTCATTACAACCAGAAGGGCAACGGAGGACGAGTCCTTCATGCTGCAGAGGAGGTTTGAAAAGTTTTGTAGAAGAGGGAGACAAACACATTGAGTGTTTTTTAATAAATCATTTTAATTGAAAACATGTTTCTAAGAAAAAATGCAATGACTAACCCATAATTTCAATAAAACATTAAATATGTGTAGATGTTTGTGAATGTTCATTATTTTGGGTATCATATTTTCAAGGTCATAATGATATGATTTCTATGAAAATTTCCTTGCAGGAATACCACGTCTGACATACATTATGCTATTGTATAAATGTTGTGGTGAGGTGTAGCACTGAAATTGTTATGATGCATAATCAAGGCTCACAAACTTACGTTAAGTTTTCTCTCTGACTGGATCTCTATATAACCAATCAAAGAGCCCTCTCTCAAAGCAACAATTGCCAGGCTACTAGTTTTATTACTTTAACATTAAAGGAGACATATCATGCATGATTAAATACTTACATATAATATAATAAATTTGAAAACAAGACCTTACACCCCCTTAATTTTCAAAAAATGAAATATTGTATTTTTTTCTGATATCCTAGAACGAGATTTGATGCCTCTGAAAATAGGTCATTGCGAGATGACCGCGAGATTTAAATCGTCGTGACGACACAAGGTACATTTCTTTTATTGGAGTAATCTGATAAAACACTTCCTCCTCTGTGATGTCCGTTAGCCACACAACCATCAGTCAGGAACACATCCACCAAGCAGCAGTATATAGCTCCCTAGCTCACACTCACTCATTACCAGCTCTGGCCTGTAGGGGGACTCAATATGCGGTCACTGCTTTGAGCCTGCCGGAATACACAGTAGAAGAAGAAGGACAGGCTGGTTCTACCCTCTCGGCAGCTCTGATAGAATTGACCAATCAGAGCACAAAGGGCTGTGACGTTGCGAGGTAACTTTAGGTCAGCCTGGAAACCGAGTGTTTCAACGAGAGCTTGATAATGGCCTTAAATGAGGATTTTGAGAACGCTATTGTGGGGCAATGAAGGAACTAAATGACTTGTACTGAGGGCAGAAATGCTTTACAGGCATCCTAGTCTGGCATAGTGAAAAGGAGAAACAAGCATGATATGTCTCCTTTAAAAGCTGTGCTTGAAGTATTTGTCAGTGGAGCTACAGTGTTATGGAACATTTGTCATCTCTTATCTGCTGTGGATTACAGTGTTGATGAACACACTGACAGCTCAACCTATTGACTATCTTGAAGAAAACTTAAGTTAAAGGTTACATGTACTGCAAGTTAGATTTCTTAGCTTTTAATGTTGTTAGAAGGGGCTTGGGGAGCAGGAGGACAAACTTGACTGATGAACTTGACTGGCCTGCACAGAGTCCTGACCTCAACCTGCTAGAACACTTTTGGGGAGAATTAGAGCGGAGACTGAGAGCCAGACCTTCTCATCCAACAGTAGTGTGTGATCTCACAAATGCGCTTCTGGAAGAATGGTCAAAAATTCCATAAACACACTCCTAAACCTTATGGACAGTCTTCTCAGAAGAGTTGAAGCTGTTATGACTGCAAAAGGTGGATTGACGTCATATTGAACCCTATGGATTAGGAATGGGATGTCACTTAAGTTCATATGCGAGTCAAGGCAGGGGAGCGAATACCTTTGGCAATATAGTAGAGAGAGATAGGATGATATATATTGCATGTCAAGAGGATTCGACAACAATTTAACAAAAAGCAAGGTTAAAAGTGAAACTCATGAAATAATTATTTTTAAAAAATCATTAAATTATAAAGTTCTACATAAAACGCCAGCCTGAATAAATGACTTTTGAGATTTAGAAATTTCTCCTTTTGCAGCTGGTCTCAGAGCCTCGGGAAGTTTGCTCCACAGTTTTGAAGCATAACAGCTAAACGCAGCTTCACCAAAGGTTTTTGTTCTGCTCTGTGGAACAACTAAAAGAGAGGATTAAGAGTATCTGAGGGGCCGTCCTGGTTCGTAAACTAAAACCATCTCTGTGAGGTATTCTGGTTCCAGGGCATGTAGAGCTTTATAAATTAATAAAAGTATTTTAAAATCGATTTGATAACTAACAGAAAACCAGTGTTAAGACTTTAGGTGTAACGTGCTCTCCCCATGCTCCTTGTCAGCACTCTGGCAGCAGAACTTTGTATCAGCTATAGCTGATTTATTTGCTTGTAGGAAGAGCAGAGAAGGAAGCATTAGAATAGATGAGCCTGATAAAAGCATGCATTAGTCTCTCTCTCTTGCTCAGAGAGTCAATGATAAGCTGTTACAGTGACAACAGGATTTTTAAAGAGAGTTTTAAAATCAATTCTGTGACATACAGGCAGTCAAATCTGAAAGAAAATTAAAAAGTAGGTCTAACTGACTTGAGACACAGACACAAAGAGCTGTAAAGTATAATCTGTATAACTGTGAAAAGAGATGCTGTGTCACCTGATGACATCATCCAGGGGATAACATCTACTAATTAAAAAGTAATGGTCCTCAAATTGATCCTTGTGGTAGCTCACTGGAAAGTTTATGGTTTATGGAAGAGTGGTCATCAATTGAATCAAATAATCTTCTGTCTCAGATTTGAGGAAAACCAACATTTCCTGTGAGGCCCATGTTCATTTGATCTATTTAACAGAATCTGGTGGTCAGCAGTGTCAAAGGCGGCACTCCAGTCAAGTAGCACCAGAACTGAAGGCTTATTGTTGTTATTGACTCCAATATCATTAAACATAGCCATCTGGGTGCTATGATTTGCCATCAGGCATGAAGCAGGGTACGCACTGAACCCATCAAAAGTCGGTCACAGGGCAAGTGTACACACTCATCCACACCAATGTCAATTTAGAGACACCACAAGAATGCTGTGTTGGTCTGTGTGGAGGCTGGAACGTCTGTAGCAAACCCATGCATGCACAAGTGGAACATGCAAACCCCACACAGAAGGACCCAGAAGGTTCAAATAAGCCCCCTTCTTGCTTTGAGGCATGTACACAACCTGCAGCGCAACCTTGCTGCCCTAATACAACATCGATCCATCCATTATTTATATCGCTTGTCTCTTTAGAGAAAAATAATCACAACTGACATTTTAAAATCTGCCTGTAGCTGTGCTTTTGCTATGTAGAAGTATCTTGTTCTGTGCTCAAAATTTCTAACATATCAGAAATTCATAGTCAGTCAGGAGCAGATATTTAGGATGCAATCAGTCATTGTGCCCCCTTTGTGTACTGCACAGCAAACACTAATTAACTGAGCTTGTAAATTTTAAACTCAAATTTTTGATGCAAATCTCAGATCAGAATGGGTTTGAATTTGCAGAGTGTATGCTTGGACCCAGACATGAAAATTTGTTCCTAACATCTATGTAGAACGAGCTTGATGATGAAATCACCCTGAACTGTAAGTTTAAGTAGCCTAGTGGGAAAAAATATGAAGACTCCTAAAAACACTCCAAATCCTAACCCATAAAACCAAAGAGGCTAACACTCTTGTAAGCTGGGGAGAAAAAAAAGAGTTGTTTACAAGTCATATACCTTGTGCAATAAAACCCTCAAAATTAACTGACTTCTTTTTTTTACAAAAAAAGAGAATCTCTAGCTTTTAATACCAACACCAGAGCAAGAGTCTAACTATAAACTGTATCATGACCATGAGTCTTTTATCACTTCCAGGAGGTTAGAGTTAGAGATAGAAGCAGTGTTAGTAACTAGGTTTTGTTCAGCAGTGTTATTTAGAAGCCATAACAGGAATTGTCATCAGTGGTTAATTTGAGATAAGATGAGCTTGGAATGCTAAGATTACGATGCTATTGGTGGTAAATAGGGCAAGTATCTCACATAATGTGCCCAAAAAGGCAAGTGTTGGCCTTGTTCCTCATTTCTGCTCTAGGTTTTAAACACCAAAAACAAATGTCTCTCTATTCTGACATTACTCGTTGTCAAAACACTGCATTACAATTTGGCAAGGAGTAAAGCAGCAGAATAGTTTGGAAAAGAACATGACCACTCTATTTCACACTTATAGAAAGTTTGAACCCACATGTCCATCGCAATTTATGTTTTTTTCCTCGATTTGTTGTGGATTTTAAGATTTATTATGCAGATCCATGTCCAACTTTGTTCAAAGGGAAAATTTCTCCCAGTTTGACCGTCCAAGAGGGGCACCAATCAACATCCACTCCACCAACACGACCCTGTCTTTGAGCCCCCTCCGTCTCATTAACTCCTGCCAGGCAGCCCGGGCAGTCCCTTTTATCTTTATATATGCATAATATGAGTTAAACTGTGGACTAACCGAGCAATTATCTGCTTTTTAAGCAAGGTCAGAAGAGGACATCCAATATCCAGTGGTCACTTTGTTAATGCACAAATCCAACCATCACACACAAGTACAAACACAGGCACTTTTCTTTGTCAGGCTTTTGCAATTAAAACTCCCATTTCCATCTGTAAAATGTGCAATAATGGCTACATCAATTAAAAGTGAGTACGTGCGATCATTGAGATAATGAAAAGGGGAAAACGTGCCGTCTTTGTGTGACAAAATAGTCCTTGAAAACAGCTTTTTAAACAAGGAATTTCCATTTCCATTAACTTACAAATGAGTGTGTTTTTCTCATCAGAAAATATATCAGTGCTGTAGTGCTAATGAACCTGTGATGTTACTCTGTGGCTCTTGTAGACTGAGAAACACATCCAGACTTGTGTTGCAGTTTAAATTAGAGGGATGGTATCGTAATAGTGAAGGCGTCTTTTAATGTATCACAACGAATAAAAACATTCATATTGCATCACTCTGCATACTTGAAGATGCACTAATGGTTCTTTAATTAGACCTTAATGTTTGTGCTCCTCCAACCTCACCTCACCCACAGTAAAAGGGAAAATGCATAAAATTATCCACTGTATGTCGATAGCCTGTGTATATGTGTGTGTGCTCATTTGTGTGTGTGTATGTGTAAAATAATGTTTTGACCAATCTTTCATTTTTTTATCAGGTATATATGTTTGTACATATCTAATTTACCTAATGTTGCAGAGATTTATGATGAAGTGCTTAACAAACAGGTGCACCTATAATACATGCCAATTTATGACTTGAAGAAAAACACTGTCCAAATCAAAACCTGCAACAAAACTGATCAAACTGATTCAGCACAAGTTTTCCTAATAATGAAAAACCTTGTATGTGAGGGTTTAAATGTCTGCAGTTAATCCTGTAAACAATTCTTATTTATATTTTCATTCTCACCATTATCTTCATCATTGTTTGCCCAAAGATTTAGCTCAGCCAGGTGTGCCCCTATAGGTTTTCTCCAGGGTAAAGAAACTATAGCAGCCACACACCAAAACTCCTGATGCTGCAGTCTGCTTAATGTGAGATATCATCATCAACAGCGCTCAGCATTATCTCACACCTGCCTCATCAGGACTACAGGGTAAGACTGAAAAGGAGAGCATTCCATTTTTGCAATAGGCACAAAGGCACAACTAATGATGGTCAAACAGCTTTTCATCTTTAGTGTTAACATCCTCAGAACTGAAGGTTCAAACTCAGAGGTGGAGCCAGGCAGGCCAAGTAGCCAAGGCTTACCAAAGCATCAACCACTGGTGTTGAACCTGGAGCCAGTGTAAAAGAAACAAAAACAATGTAAGTTTTGAGGACAACTGAGGCTGTTGCAGAAATACTGATGTTTACAAGCATATACTTCTAGTAGTATGCCTTATTACAAGCTCTAATCTAAAGCAACTGTGAACCCCCCAAAGCAGCATGACACAATTAGTGTCCATTAGAGCAGGAAGAGGTGTCGACTATGAGCAAGGCAACAGCAGGAAGCACCTGATCATATATAAATAAGCCTGGATGCTAAGTAATCAGATCTGGATGTCATTTCTTTATTAAATGAAAAAGATACAACACTGAAAGCATGTCTTGATAGATAAGATATTTTTGCACTACTTCCAACATTTTAATGTATATTTTTTGGGTCATTTTGTGCCTTTATTGATAGGAGAGAGACAGTGGATAGGCTTGTGAAAGGGGGAGAGAGAGCAGGGGAAGACACTCTGCAAACTGGTCACAGGCGGGATTCGAACCTGGACCGGCAGAAGCATGTACATGGGGTGCTAACCACTACGCCAAACCAGCACCCCATTACTTCCAACATTTTATTGCAACAATTTGTTGTACATCGTAGCTTACACTTAAGGCCTGAACTACTAAAGGTCTGCATGTATAAAAACATGTGCAAACATGACAGTGCACGCAAAGCTGATCTACTAACAGGGTGCACTGAGGATTGCATCTGTGAAATGTGTAAAATTGCACATGCAATTCATTAAGAATGTTTGCCCTCATGAATATGCAGAATGCATGCAGATGATCAGAATGCGCAAAAAAAACTGGGAGGAGATGCAAATGTAATCATTTAGCACCCACAATGTGATTATCAAACCGATTGTGTGCAGTGCTTTTGTGCTTAAATTTAGCACATCTGAAAGGCAGGTGCAAACAGGCAGAGCGCATGTGGTGAGAAACAGGGGTTGCATTAACTGAATATTTTCCATCATCGATTGAATTTTTGATGAATGATGGACAGATTTGGAGGCCGTCTGTCATTATGATGAACTGTAAAAAGAGGAACAATCCAGTGTGTTGTGATACTTATGCAGATACATGGGTCCCTCTCTGTTTTGTGCTCTACGTTGTGGAGGAGGTCATTTAACCTGTGTAAAAAAACCTTCATAGCCAGAATCACTGTCACTCAGAGCTGACTGCATCACACTCTCCACGCAGTGACAGCGAGTTCAGTGTCAGTGCATAAACAGTGTGATGCAGTCAGTGCATAAAAGGCAAGAGTGCCTGTGCAGTCTGTGTGTGTGTAACTATAAGACTTCTCTTCACATGAGAGGTTATTGATGATGAAGCTGTGCAGCTATGTGAATGGTGTTATTTTGACTATATTTAAAGATGCTATGAGGAGTTTTTAAGTAATAACAAAAAAGTCTCACTTTTAGATATATGCCTGATCGAAATACACACTTTAAGATGACTTATGGAGCCTATCCCAGCTGTCATTGGGCGAGAGGCCGAGTACATCCTGAACCGGTCACTAGTCAATTGCAGGGCTCCCTTGGTTATATATCAAAAATATTTTTAAAAAGGGTAAAAAGGAACCAATGCACAACTCAACAATATGCAAATTGTGAGGCGAAGAAACTGTTTATGTGAACTTTGAACTTTTGACAGTATACATTGATATAGAGATATAGATATAGATATAGATATAGATAAAGTGTGTGTATATAATATATAGATTAGGCTCCCTCTTTTCAGGTGGTGTAAGTTTTTTGTCCAGATGGACCGCAGCCTTTTGTCAGAGGGAGGGGTACAAAGACTCCATGTCCAAGGTGAGAGGGATTAGCCATGACTTTACTTACATGCCTCCTGGTCCTGGAGGTGTACAGGTCTCAAAGAGTTGGAAGGCAGCTGATCAACTCCTCTGCAGAGTGCTTGCTCCTGTCCCTGGTGGTGGCTGCAGCATACTAGATGGTGATGGAGGAGGTGAGGATGGACTCTGTGAGGGCAGTGCACCATCATTGTGTTTGGCAGGTTAAATTTCTTCAGCTGCCTCAAGAAGTGCATCCTCTGCTGTGCTTTTTTGATGAGCGAGCTGATGTTCAGCTCCCACTTGAGTTCCTGTGTGATGATGGTCCCCAGGAAACGGAAAGAGTCCACAGTGGAAATGACGGTGTCACAGAGAGTGATGGGGGTGAGGCTGGCAGTGCCCACGATGGACTAGTGAAAAATACTGAATGGACTATCGTGTGTGTAAGGTATTAAATGCCTTACAACTTTCTCCGCTATATTCTGTGGGCTTATATAAAGTCAAGAATGTTTCAAGTTGTGCGTTTGCCTGACTTTATCTAAAACTGTAGAATGCCCTACTCTCAAGACTTTTAAGACAACTTCAGTTTTAATTCATAAATTGTGCCTATCGCTGCCTCTCTGATGGTTAAACTTACGTTACCCCTGAGACAAAAATCTGGGACACAGCAGTTGTGACCTGTTTTAGGGATTTTTTTTCCTCCCTCACAAACAAACAAAAAATCCTTTGAGAAGTGTCTGTGATCTGAGGTGGTGGAGGTTTTTATGCATGTGAAAGTTCTTCAGATCTAAGTACTCCTAATTCTATCAGTAAGGACTGAACAGCAAGACAAGCAGACAAATTCTCCTACTCCATTATAATTTTGATCCCAAGCTCCCCCACCCACAACCCTCCCTCCAAAACATTCACTAATAATCATCCCACTGCCTCATTAAGGATCAGGGAAAAGGAGGCACAGACGCTCCAGATGTTTGGTGGAAAAGCCCCCAGGTTCGAGTCTGTATCAGAGGACTTGTGTGGATCTGTCTGTCGTAATGGGCGCTATCATATGTTTATAATTGCATGAGAGTGTGTATGCAACACTTTTAAAGATCTGTGCGTTTGATTCTTCCTACACAGCTCCCAGGCATCAGACTGTGCTCCACTGCCCCACTTCCAAAGAAAGTTTTCTGTGAGCAGAGCTGCTGTGAGAACACTAGATGGAGGTCTCTGCATGGCTCTGTCATTTGTCTCTTTGTCTGCTGCCGCTGACACAATGACTGATCTGTGAGGTGAAGTCATGCAGGTTTCAGCACAGGCTGGATGATGGATGAGGCTGATACGACTAATAATCAATGTGCTCGTCAGTGTTTTCTGACATTTTGCTGGATTCCTCTTCCTGGATAATTTAAGGCTTACTCAGCTAAATGGTTTACTTTTTCTGCGAGTGTCCTCTAAAGCAGTGGGTCTCATTTGGTATGTATGGACTAAATATTGGGCCAAGGACTGTATTTAGTGGTTAGTAACTGTGTGCCTGGGAATAGATTTTGTGACATAAAGCCTTTAAACAAGGGCGCCTAAGGAGAATATACAAATAGGCTGTTGTATTTTCTCCATTTTACCATGATGGTTTTTATATTTGGGTCATTTTCTTCAGGTCTTGAATGACTCATCCAAATATCTTGTAATTCAATTACTTATTTTATCATGACAGTCTTTCAGTTTTCATGTTCTCTGCAGAACATAGTAAAATGGAATAGAAGTGTGCACGTGTACCCAGGACTGTGGTAATGATAGCTCTTTAAAACATGTTTGTTTTTTCTTTAGTGTGTTGTTGTCTCTATGGTGTCAGGGGCTAAGGTGATGCCCATTATGTTTTCCGATGGTCAGTTCATCCATAAGTCAATCTATGCTATTTTGGATAATTACATTAAGTTAGAGATAGTAATCCTTTTGAGAAACTTCCTCAGGGATATTAGGGTATGTAATAAATGAAGTCATTGAATTTTTTTTCCTGCGGGATGTGCATAACACATCACCACTCACTAGGCTGCTGACTGGCTGCCTTTTCCACACAAATAAAACATAAAGAAGTTCTAACATAGGCATCACAACAGGGCCTATGATGGTTCTGTCCAGACCTGTGACCGATATCTGATAAATTCACAAGAACAGATTTTAATGGACCATTTGTTGCGACTGTCGCAGCTATAGATAGCAGGCACTGCCAATCCAGATAACACTATCACCACTACAGCAGTCTGTTTGCAAGCCTGCCATGCCATGATATTTCCTAAATGTATGTTCTGTGTGTTTTCTTAAGCTTACAAGGTTTTTCGTGAAGCACTGAAGATTTCAGAGCATTTATTTAATTTATTTCATCAATCACTGCTGCTGCCACGCAGACGGCTGTGAAATGAGACATGCTGATACATTTATCTGAGGTGATTTACCCGCTGCTATCATGTTTGTGGCATGAGCTGCATCAGCCACAAGAACCAGCAAAACAGGTGGAAGTGTCAAATAAACAGCCAGTGCACAAAATAAGAACCTTGTCACCTGCAAGGGTTGTAACCTGCACTGAAGTCTGAGAGCTTTGCCTTAAGTGTAAGCTATACCTGATCCAGGTTCATTTGATTGTTTCTAAATTGAGTTGATCATTTGTTCAGGTTGTTTTTGTTGTTGCAGTTCTCCAGATTTTAGCACAAGCTGTTTTTGAATGTTTCACATTCCGGCTGTTCTAGTAACTTATATTTATCTATTTATTTATTTATTTCTTGTGTTAGTGTATGTGCATGCACACAGTAGAGCTGTTTGTATGTGTGAGAAAGAGTAAGAAAGAGCACAGGAAAGGTACATTGAGTGAAGGAGGGACTGAAAGACACAGAAAGAGAGAGAGAGTTAAGGACAGAGAGTAAAAGAAAGATAGAGAGTGATAGAGAGTGAAATCCTGAATATTGATCCTCATATCACTTTCTTGTATCTCCTCTTCTGTTACAAAATCTTGCAACAATATCACAGATATGCAATTACATCCCCACATATCTATTTAACACCCTTTCTACAAATACTTAATGTATGTTTAAATACATTTAAGTTTACAGTCACTGAGTGGAAGATGCTAAAATCTGCAGCCACCATCAGGGGGACTGCAGCCCTGGCAGCACTCGCCTTCCCGCATTACTGTGACAATCATCCCGTCAATCACAAGCATTATGGGCTAACCAAATATAGTCACATATTCACTAGGTCTATTTGTTAATATATTTAAAACCTCTTTTAGGTTTGCACACAATTCCACTTTAATTAAGGATGTACTAGGATTTTGGTCTTTAGAGGTAACAATTGTAAATATCATGGAAACACTCAAATAATAATAATAAACCCAACAACCCAGGCAGTTCACAACTTTCATGCAGTGGATCAAACCTTTACCAGCCTCTATGCTCAGTCAAGGGCTCTGTTCCATCTAAGGTCTGCAATATTTCGTCACCAAAAAGCCCAGAACATATGAAGGAGCAAAGAGACAGAAACAATCAAACTCGCTTTCACATTTATTTATTTATTTATTTACTTATTTATTCTTAATCTGAGCTAAGTTCTTCAATCTCTGAAACTGGCCCTGTGACCCTTCTGTTGAGAGCCACTGCTCTAATTACCTTCAATTCTTAATTTGATAATCACTTACAGTTTGGGCAATAAAAGTTCAATCCACTTCTCCTTCAAACTTATAGTGGTTTTTATCACCTCAGGAGTCAATGTGTCTCAAGAAATAGTTCAAACTTACATCTTACACTGCATCCTCTGCAATCAGATGGGTGTGAAAGGGCAAATGTAACCTGCTGTATAAAAGCATTAATTATTTACCAGTGTTGTAAACATGCTAGAAATTACATTTTTAAATGTTTTTCATGGACTGTAATAGCTACAGCCAAGCTAGTTGAGAAGAAAAACATCTCTGAATGTCCTCGATTGCTGTATCCTTCATTGTAAATGCTGCCCCACTTTCTTGACATCTTAAAATGTTCTCAGTTTGAATAATGTAGGCTTCCTTTATTAAATCAAAGTGCATAAAACATAACTGAAAGTAATGAAAATGTAACACTCTCTAAATTCACAAGGGTCTCATCAGATCCAGCATCCTGCAACAGATGTGCATTTATCCAGGCGATGGACATGAAAGCCTCCTGTTGTATTTCTTTCTAATCATTTATCTTTCACCGATCCCAAATGTGGGAGATGTACTTTCAGCAATAAGACTGTGGAAAGAAAGAAGGGAATAGGGGCGACAGAGGATGGTTGCAACCCTTTCTGCTTCAGCTCCTGTTACTCCTCAAATCCAAACTTGAAAAATGTCAAATTCTGTCTGACTTGAGCTGTTTACACTATCGTATATCAGATTTAAGTTTAAAAGAACAGCTTGCGGTGTGTTTGGACTGTAGTCTTTATATATCCATACAGCCAACACTTTCTCCTGATCATCAAATAGAGCTTAGGTGTTTTCTTTATTATCTACTCCATCTCTGGACCCCCTGGTCTTTCAGTTCCACAGTGTTTTACAGTTATACTGGTATATCCTATGTGCCTTTACATATAATCCAAATGAACTGCCATCCTGTGTCATTTCTATCACTGAAAACAGCTGGATAGCCCTTATTCAGTGTCTGCAATCATGTATATCTTGCCAAGCTCCACTCTATGATTGTGCTCAGCCTTTAGCAGCCCAACCAAATTAGCATCCTTAAAACCAGGAAGTGGTTGCAGCTATGAGCAAGACAGCAGCAGGAAGTGACTGCCCACAGGGATTAGCATAGATGCTAACAGCTCCAGAAGCACGTTTTTTAGATCAGGACCTCATTTCTTTATTAAATGAAAGCATTTCTTGATAGAAAAAATATTTTCTCTTGGTGATAGTTACCTCTGCCAAGGAGGTTATGTTTTCAGGAGAGTTTGTCCGTCCGTCCGTCCGTCTGTCCGTCCGTGAACAAAATAACTCACAAAGTAATGGATGGATTTTGATGAAATTTTCAGGAAATGTTCAGCATGGGAAAAGGAAGAACTGATTCGATTTTGGTGTTGATCCAGATCAGCGTCTGGCTGCCATGATGAAAAATGTGATTTCTGTGAATAACTACTGAACTAAAATAGATATCACTATGAATCTAATTGCTAATGGTATGTTTTCATGGTCAAGGAATCTAAATATTAACGAAATGACTACCTTTATTAATGAAATAAAGGTAGGACTAATATTTATGGTCAAAATCACAATATGGGTGAGGACTGTGGCACTGGCGGAGGTCTGCGCTCTTCGAGTGCTTTTCTAGTTTGTTCTGTGGAGTGGCTTACATCAGAAAGTGACCAATAGAATGATCATCCAATCACCTTCCAGATGTGCTTTTGAAAGCTTAAGCCCAAACCCAAACACTTCCTATGGGCCGTTTTCCAGATTGACCAATAAACTGTATTTAACAGTTCATCAGGTATGTCAGGTTAAGTCACTCAGGCATTCTGCAAAATTATTCAATTGAAAGACATAAAGATATAGGTTCTATGTAAGGGATGGTTGTGATTGATTAGAGACATGTGTTAAACCTACCTTACTCCTATCAGCTGATGTTTAGCAAGCTGATTAAGCAAAGTAGCAAGAGGGAAATGCTTCACATTTTGTCTGAGAGAAAACCATTTTTATCAATAAATTATAGGATTTTATTTACTTAAGCTTATAAACCTTGTTTAAACACAATCAAGTCACTTATAGGAGGAGTTCTTGTTATTCTCTCAGAACTTTCTATTGTGGGGTGCATTTTTGGAGAGACAGAACTGTGGCAGCAGTGAGATGCAATGTGGCCTGCATAGACATAGCTGAGCTCTAGAAAGGCCCCATATAAGGGCCCCTGGTTAATTCCACAACATCTACCGTATACACATTATCATTACTAACCAAAACATATGTTCAACCCAGCTGTGCCATATCTTCCAGGTTTTGTCATTTTTTAAAGTTCAGAGGCCACACACGGATGTAAATGCCAGTGACCATCTTTATCAACGTCTTTTTCTTTTTCATTGTCTCTGACATACCCTTGTTGGTCATTTTGTAATGACTGTATACATGGTTTGGTAGAATGCTTGTCCTATGGCTTAAATTAATTATCTGATTCATATTCCCTATGCCCAACAATGGCAGATTTTTTTAAAGGAGAAAATGGGTGCAGTTGTTGATTTCATAAGAAATTGCAAGTGATTAATTTTTAAAAAAGCCTCTGAGCCTTGAACATAGAATGGACAATCCCCCCACCCCTACCCCACCCCTTATCAGAGGCCATAGAGGTTACCAAAACATAGCGCATAGACTTCTGGTATGAAAGCCATAGTGTCCCAAGCATCACTGTAGTAGTGCTTGGGAAATCAAGCATCACTGATATAACTGATCCAGTGAAGCAGAAAGCCAGGAGAATGGCCATTACCCTTTGAAAAACTGAAACAATAAATAAAACTTGTGAAATTGAGTCAAATACATATTCCATTGTTGTTAAACTTACTGCTTAGATCTACAGTCAGATCTTTCAATTTATTCATTTTTTTTTTCCTAATTTTGATATTACTACTATTTATTTATTTATATAATACAAAAGTGGCATTTCATTTGAGTTTGAAATTGCCACAAATTTAAGAACTGAGTTATCATTACCAAAATGGAAGTTTCATGAAAAGCTATCATTGTGTTTGGGCAGGGTCCCATAAATGTTAGCTTGCTTTCAATCATGCTACAGACATTAAGAGTCCTTGAGTCTTTTGCTTTGCAAAATTACTTATCAGATTAATTTCTCTTGTTGGCTTTGAGGAAATTGCCCACCTGCTCTGGGTACCCTGTCTGTGTCTGTATACTGTTTATTTCTGGGGTCTTCTGGGGAGAATTTGGGATGGAGGAAATGACAACAAGATCCTGGCTGACCTCTGTTTTGACCTTTGAGCATTTTGAGCTGCCCTGCACAAGTGTATCAGATATTGACTCATAATTGGAATTATAATGTGGAAAATATAATTAAAGACTAACGCAGATGTGAAGTGTATTGATGACGCATTCAAAGCAAGAACTGAAATAAAACCTGCTCCTCATCCACATCACGCTCACTCTTATGCTACATCATATGAATGAGAAAATATTGTTAACGTACCAAAGACATGAACAGGAGTAATGATGTCTGCATGGGTATATTGCACAAAGCAGTTTAAAAAGCAGTATAACAAACCTAACACAACCTGAGGTAATAATGTTTTTGAAATTAATTAATCAAAGTTCATCTGCTTAGCTTTTCAAGCATTTCCTGTGCATTTAAACTGCTCTGTGAAACACAGGGGCGTGAGCATTATGTCAGACAGGGTTGGTAGGCAAACAGTCTCTGTGACTGTTCTACCAAGAGGTGGCAGCGATAACACTAATCTATTCAATGAAGAAAACCTATCTACAGTAATGGTAAAGGGTAATCTCACTTTCCATGTGGTCTTTTCGCTGGTATTTTGGTATTAAAACCATCCTAAAATTTTGAGAACATGCCTGCTACAGCTGGATCTAAACTCATAATCTTTGTGGAATAAAAATTCTTCTTTAGTCCTTTCCATTAAGAACATATTTAAAGACATACATAACATATTAAAAACTCTGACCAGCATTTATTTTACAGCAAATGAAAAAGTGATAGAGGGACCAAGTTCCACTATGTGAACTAGATTTCATGGCCAATAAATTAAAGGAAATGCACTGGTCACAAATGAAATCTGAATTGTTTTTCCACCAAATTATATGTTCAACCCAATAGATTTGTGGCTTGTTTTACATAAAACTCCCATAACTACTTGGGATAACTGTACCCGTCAACAGCAGTATACCATGCCAGTAATCTCAGATTGGTCTTCTTCGAGGCCCCTAGCCCACAAAGGTGTTAGTGAAAAATCACTTTATGAGACCTCTTCTCAGTATTGTGTGGATGGGGTCGATTTTGTATGACTGACAGCCCCAGTCAATTTGTAAAACCGTCACTTATGAGGATTTGATGGTACATCAAATCTGTTTCCATGGCACCACCTGTTTTCAGCCTCTCCCAGTCTAATTAGGGTAAGTTACTTTGATGAAGTCTTGTTCAAGTGTAAGTAAATGTAGCACTCTTTCATTCTGATCCATTAAGAGTAAAACATATTTTATCTAAAATGCACTTAAGTACTAAGCATTTAGGTATATTTAAAGGTGTTGGACAAAAGGAACAACAGCTTAATTCTAAAGAGCCAAGTCTGCTGTTTCTGTATAACAGCTTGGAATAACATCAGTGGCCTACATGTTACACCTACAGAGCAGAGTTTTACATGAGCCTGATGAATCTTGATTGAATAAACCGAGTGCCAAATATGAATATAGATCAACAAGTTGCCCTAAGAGGTATTAAGGCACTGAATTATATTTTTACACTCATTTTTTAGTTTGTAGTCTACAAACTGTTTAATGTGACCAACACATATGGATATCCTGTTTCTGATCCACCAGGTTTGGAGTGTTGAACCTGGACTTGAAGGTAAAATCATTTTTTTTCTGATTTTGAAAAAAACACTCATGAATGCTGACCTCCTCAAAAAGCTACTTAATTACAGCAACTTTAGTAAATGTAAGCAGTAATTTTCTAACCCAGCAAAAAGCCCTCTCAGTTACAAAAATGTGAGTAAATGCGGTGGATTAAATAAACCCATATTGTACTTAGGTTCAAGTAGCCCATGATTACTGAAGTATAAATAATGAAGCAAATACGAATCCACACAAGAAAAAGTTATGACTTGTTTGTACCTGTATACTTAAAATCACAAGGATTTAACACATTTTATGTGCTATGCAAGGAAGAACTCAGCGTGAAACAAGTGCAGTTTAGTTTTAGTACTTGATAGTGAAGTACAGGCTATTTAAAGACTTGTCCAGAATGAGTCCACATGCTTGGTCTAATGTATGCTTTTACTTTCTACATTTGTGCTTTTGTACAAGCACATTGTATTTGAACATATAAACATAGTACCCCCAAAATTTTAATTTATATTTAATTAGGCCTGTTAAATATGAAGTCACAAAATAACTGTGAAGGCATTTTTATGATTAAGTAGGGCTGGGCAATATGGCCCAGAAATAAAATCCCAGATTTTTTTCCACAACACTCGATTTACGATTTTAATCAATTTTTCCCTTCCCAAGAGAAACAAAACTCCCAGTGACATAAAAATAAAACAAATCAAGTTTTGCCCTTATGTTGTCTGAATGTTTCCCTTTTAAAGTCAAAGTCTGGGTCATAAAGGGTTGATTATGTAGTATAAACGTAGGCAGGTTTGTCTACATAAACACTAAAAGGTTGGGGTATTTTTACAACATTAGCGTGAAACTCTCTGATCAATATAATATCTACTTAAATAACAAAAACAAGCCGATAAAAGTGCTTGTGCAAACCTTACAAGGCAGACCATCATGAAAACTGTATTTTTTTTTCAAAAAATTGCAACTACTTACCATTGGACTAAGGCAAGAAAAAAAAATCTCGATTTTTGTTTTTTAAAATCTTTTGCAGAATATAATTCGAATTAATCGATTTAATCGATTTTTTTGCCCAGCTCTACATTTAAGGGTGTAAAAAATGTAAAAAAAAAAAAAAAAAAAAAGTAAAAGTAAAAGTAAAAGTACAGTTTCTTTAATAAAATCTAACTCAAACATAAGTGTATATATTTTATAGATTCACTTAAGATAAAGTTTAAAGTACTTTATTTAAATGATTCTTAAAGTACTGAGTATTCTGAGTTTGTTTTTACCATGAAGTGCAAACCGGAGCAGGAGAACAATTGTAAGTCAGTCAGTTATTTGTGTTTAGAGAGTACTGTATAATAGTTTGCAATAACATCTGGCCAATGACGACAATGCCAGATGATTGAAACCTTTGATTGACTCAGCTTTTTCATTTTTTCTTTATTTTTCGAGTACACAGATGCATAACAAATATAGCTAATATGCATCATACATCAAAATGTCATATACAAGCAAAAGAAGTGGTTAAAAAACTCAGTGATAAGTGTTAGTCAAATTCAAACAACTGAAAGTCGAAGTCATAAATATAAAAAATCTGTTATGCTGTAGATTTTATCTGCAACATGCAAACAAAAAGGGGAATATTTCGCAAGTAAAAGGTTTCTTGTTTAACATTTAGGGAGCTAAGCAGATCCCATTATTTGTGGTCCATGTGTGGTCGAAAAAGTTGTCACAGATCCTTTTCTCTCGTGAGTTTATAAATGCCTCCCAAAACTTCCATCCTCTCTGCCCTACCCTGGTGGGCGTGCGTAAACGGCCCCAGCCCTCTCTAAATATAACTCCCCTCCAAAACTGACACAGTGAGAAGCAGGAAAAGAAAAACTCATCCAATCAGAAGCGCCGTGAAAACTTGTCTCTAATGAGTTTTTTTTTTAGGATACAGTCAGTGTGTTTGTCTCTTTACGTTTTGATCCACTTTGCGGCCCCGGTTGGTGCTGGTGGGGCGCACAGCGGGAGGCGCATTGTGCCTATGCAAACTGGGCCACATGGCCATTGTATGCGCTCGGGCATATATGGAGGTACTGATGACTAGGAGGATACAGCTCGTCTGAAGTCGCGCCCTGTGGCTGTGTTGTTCTCTCCTCAGACTTACTCTTGGCACTATAACCGCTCCGCGCTGTCGCTATGAGCTGCCTGGATGTGATGTACCACCAAAGCTATGGAGCGCACTACCTCCCTGCAGCGGCGTACAAGGCGACGTACTACAGCCACCATCACCAACAACAACAGGTGAGACAGTTAGTTCTGCATCATTTCTAAGTTTTCTTTACGTAGAGAGGTATGTTGGCTGACTGGCGCGTAAATGCCAAACCAAACTCTACCATCAAATATTTTAAGTAAAGAGTCAACCTAATATCAGGCGTAAGTCACACTAAGAGGACAATAAGTACAAAAAAGTGTGGATTCTGCTTATTAAATACACTTCAGAAATGTATTCAAATGTTTTCATTAATGCGTCGATGGCTTCTCTTGAGGAAATCGCCCCAAATTTCTTCTTTACAAACACCTCTTCAACTTCAAATTGAGTTTTGAATGAATAAATTCCTTTCTGAGGTTTGGCATTCACTTCAGGTCATGCGTAATGACACGGAACTATTAATCCTGCAGTCAAATGGTGATGTAATGACAGCCGGTCAGTCACTCAGGAATGTGGATGGGGCGCATTGGGCAGTCGGAATGCAGTATGGGAAAAAAGAATCTCATTTTCACACAACTCCAAAGCTGCCCCTGGGATGAATAATTGCATGTTTGATTGAGCTTCATCAAATACTTACCATATCTTCAGTTTTTGTTTATATTTTTACATTTTAATGTAATAGATCAGTGTTTAGACTGAATGATCTGTGCTATCCCATTGAAATCCAGTTAATCCCTGGATGGATCAGACTGTAAATCTCTCTCTCTCTCTTCTTTCAGAGAAGACTGGGTGTTTACAGTAAGATGCAGGAGTGTATCGAACAACAGCAAGTAGGAGGAAGAGGGATGCTGTCCAGGGATCAGGGCCTCAGTCGACAGGCTCAGGAGGCACCGGGATCCGAGTCAGCTCATAGATCCACATCAGAGCCGAAGGATGGGACTCAGCCAGCAGAGGCAGAGTATTTGAGCTCCCGATGTGTTCTGTTCACTTACTTCCGAGGCAACATCGGGGATGTGGTAGATGAGCACTTCTCCAGGGCTCTCAGTCAGTCTGGCAGCTTCAGCAGTGAGACCAAACTGATCAGGGTGACACAGCCATCAGCAGCCTCTGGATCATGGAAAGGTAAGAGGGGAAAGAAATCCAAAATGGAGGTTAAAAAGCAAACTGCTGGAGTGAATGACTTTGATTTGCTCGGGGAGCTATAGTTTTCATTTTCTTACGGCATGGCAGACGTGGTCAAAGCAAAGGGTTGTCCACAGTTGTACCTGGATTGGTGTGAAGTTTCTGCAGGCAGCAAGAAATTTTTGTCAGGTTGACTGCTCTGTGGTAGTAAAAAGTTAGGTCTCATGTTGCCCTGATATCAAATTATGTACAATTTTGGTCCCTTTTTGGACAGTTTCTATCCCCTTATCCACCATTATTACCTCTTTGACTATTTCATTGTGATTTCTGCCAACTGGCTCTCACAATAGCATGACTCATCATTAGCTCTATTAATATTTACACCCCTGTTACATGTTGCTTCCTCTGTGAACGTCCCAAAGACAGAAAAGGGGGAATGCATTGATTGTACTCTGAGTATCAGAGGCACAGTATTTGTAAGAGAGTGGCACATGAACTCAGCAGGGGAAGGGAGCATTGTGAGTGTGTGTTTCTGCCTTTGTAAGTATGTGAAGTATGTGCCAAGTCTCAATCATGATCGTAGCTTGACGCTTCTGCATAGATTCTGTAAAAAGGGCTAATTGTTTCCTTATAGCTTAAACTTGGTGTTTTAACCAGTCATAAAACAGACTGAAATTATTCTCGTAGACTCTAAATTATCTTCACATGCAGTCTAGACTTAAAGGATGCCCATTGACTGTTTGTATGTTGTTTTTATGAATGTCTACTGCAAACTGTGGGGAAGGTGTTAGACTGAACCATTATTACAGCAATGTTAAAGCTTTTTTACAATTTCTCCTGCAAAAAGTAACTTTTAGTGTTACATTGGATAGTTTAAAGAAAGCTCAATTTGGTTAAATATAACAACACTTCTTCTACATGTACTGTATATGGTACAGAGGGTGCCAAAACTATTTAACCAGATTCTCCACAAAGGATCTTTAGGGCTCTGTTTGCACAGGGTAATAACATAGATTAATATTTGTGCTGTTATAACAAGGTTACTTTGTTTTTACCAACATTTGTGTGGCTGTCTGACTTTTAGCAAGACAATTCAAGAGTTAAGAGCAAATTTTGTGGAAATGTTGTTCATGGTAGAAGGAATAAGTGATAGGATTTTGGTAGTGATCTGGATCTAGATCATGGTCCAGGTTTTTTTTAAGGATTTCTAACATTGAAAGATAGAACAGTGTTCCATGTGTTTGCTGATAACTCAACAAGCATCACCTGATTATGACATTTTCAGGAAATGTGTGTCATGACACAGAGAACAAATTATTAGATGTTGTTGGTGATCTGAATCTGGAATAAAGATTTTTTGAAGGATTTCTCAATATTGCACAAAAAGGCAACCTTTTCAAGGATAATAATATCAGATATGCTTCGGCAGAGTGTGGCACTCTCTGAGCACTTCCATTTCAGGTATTGACCACATGATATCACCAATAAATAACACGTGTTTACTTTGACACCCTGCTACTCGAACGTACTGCATGTGTTGAGTGAAACAGAGCAGGTGAAATCCCCTGAAAAAGACATTGACCTCAGTTTTGTTGGATATTAGAGAAACTGCAATTACCCTTCTTTCAAGACAAAAATGACGAGCAAACAAGCAGGTACAATGAGTCAACTGTTCATATGGACAATGGATGCTGACTAATGTTTGAGATAAAATGTTAACTTTTTTGATGTCATTGTTGCTTGATAGACATCAAAGCTAGAATTATATCAAAAAACGATAATTGTTTGAAGACCAAAAAGGCCTCAATGCTGAGCAGAGCAAATTATGTAGGTCTCAAAAATATGTTTAAAGCCCATCACCACAAGTGTGGTATATCATATTTTAGAAAAATGAAAATCCTCATTCCTTTTTGCACTGTTTTGGAATACAGCACGTTTGTTTAGCTAACAAGACTGTCTTAAATGTTGTCAGTGTTTTTGAGTCTAAAAAGCCAAATAAATCCAGGTGAAGGTACCCTTGACCACCTCCATACACAGTCAGACACACAAAGCTTTAGAATTATAACTTGGTGTCCAAATACCCGATACACATGCTGATGCGTTAATGAACAGTCTTTGTGTTGTGTTTGTTTCAGATGGCGGGTCTCTCTCTGAGGGTCCAAGCACCTCCACGTGGAACAGCACATATCCATCTCAGGCCAGTCCATGCCTTCCGTCTGTCTCAGTCTCTGTCCACCCAGACTTCTCCTCCAGCCCCGTCCCCTTCAATCACCCTGATGGAGCTCTGTGGGCTGACCACGTTCTAACACAGTCCAGCCACCCACCACCATCTACACTCCCTGACAGCTGGACCTACAGCTTGAGCCCCCAGAGCACAAGTGGATACCCCAGTGTCCATAGCGTCTATCATCATCCACACCCTCATCCCCATATCCACACACGGCATCACCACCACCACCCAGTGCTCCACTCATACCCGACCCACAGCTCAGCGTTGGATCCCAGGTTTAATTCCCTGCTCTTGCCTGGGGCCAGGAACCAGAACCAGACAACTGCCAGCACAGGAAGTCCTTCTCTAAGTGAGGGGGTGAAGACAGAGATGGAATCGAGCAGCAGTGGCCCTGTAGCAGCCTCCTCAGTCTCCTGGCAGCCCTCAGCCCTCCAGGGATCTTTGGAGGTTTATGACTCAGGTACGTGAACCAGTTATTGTCTAAAACAATGTTTCTCAACTGGTCAAGCCTCAAGACCCACAACATCCTCACAAACAACTTTAAAGGCTTTTTTTTTCTCTGATACCACTGCTAAATTGACAAATCAGAGCAGCACCTAATGGTTGATGAAGAGATATTTAAAATGAAAAATCAGAATTAATATTGTGTGCTCTTGTCACAGCCCATGGGATAATATATCTGCTGTCTAATGTCTGATAAAGAGCACTGCTGGACAGCTCACAGAACAGAGGGCAGAGAGTGAACGACATCTTTAGCTCTTGAATTTAGTCAAAGAAATTTAAATGAAGCACTAAAACTAAAAAAAAACTAAAACATATATGATACCAGACAAGTGGGATTCTGTCTGGTATCATATATGTAGGTAATAGTTCCACATCTGTACTATGTTTTAATTGATCCCAAATAATGCCACAATTTTCCAAATAACTTTAACAAATCAAATGTATTTAGTTAATTTAGCTCTTTAGTCCTCAGATGTAAATAAGATATATGAAGACAAAAAAAAACACAAAATAGTGTAATGTTACAGAAACACTTGAAGGATGTACATGTTTACATTGACTTTTTCTTAATTATATAATTTGATAACAAGTAGATTTTGTTTGTTTTTGGAGATGTTCCTGAAATTATCAAATGAATATATGTCCATACAAAATGGAATAATTTTTTAAAAAAGAAGTGAAGGAGCTGTTATTTCTTATTTTACATTATAAAGTGGATTTGCAAGAAACCATGTTTAAGCTTTTTTTAATAGTTTAAAAAGGCATAAATGAACAAGAAAAATATTTTATCGAAATCCATTATAAGTGTGAAAGTTTAACTTTAAAATGAAACCTTACGTTTACTCAATGCACTACAGCTCTTAATGAAGAAACAGTGGCACTTGTCCAAGCCAAAATGTTGCATTCAACTATAGTCCTAGCTTCTGTCAATATTTCTTGAAAGTACAGATAAAAATAACAATAATGTGATAGTTTGGGGTCAAAACCACAAGTATTTCTTTATTTTTCAGCAAAGATGAAGAAAAAAATTAGATTGATGCTCACAACTGTCGGCATGAAACCAGGTATCAGCTTCATCTGGTAGTACGTGGCAATAGGCCATGCAAGATGCTACTGTATACCATTTAGTTTCAGAATTTTTGAGTTTGCTTTTCATAAATTTACAGTCCTTTAAAATAACTTTAGTAAAGCACAGTCCTTTTGTCACATTATTTTCACAGGTACACATTTACAAGTCCCTTAAAACAGTTCTGCAACTCACTCAGAGTCTCATCCCACCAGTTGAGAAACACAGAACTAAATATAATAAAAAATGACTTAAAAGAATTTTTCAAATTCAAATGTATTTCTTTTCTTTTTCCCCTCAGCTCTTGATCAAACCAAAGCAAAGACGTCTGTTTGGTTCTGAAGGACAGATTTGGACAAAGAGAAGGAACTCATTCACACCAAAAAGGACCCATTTTGTGGCTTTATTGATGTTTGGCTGCAACACCAGCACTGTATTGTATAATGTAGATAGATGTTCTAAATGTAGCTCCTGCACTGCCAAAACAACCTGTCATGTGGATGAACTCAGGCTTTGGACTGAAATGGCAGTCTTCTTTTACTTTTGCTGCAAGGGGAACCCTCAAAGAGGAAAGATTAAAAATGTGGACTTTCCCTGATCTGAATGGACTGTTAGCTTTAAAAACGGAAAGCCTCTGTTTCCTCTGCACAAAAAACTTTGTTTAATTTGAGACCAAGCAGTTCTGTTTCAAGAACTTCACATCGTTTTTGTAAAGTTAGTTTTTGTTGTATACTGTTTTACTTTTGTGTGTACAGTTTTGCCAGGCAAAGGTGTTTGCTGGATGGTTTCTGCTTTAAAAAGTTGCCTGAATATTTGCTATGTTGCTTTCAGAGATTGTAGTGTAAATAGTGATTATGTTTAATAAAATTAATGATTAAAATTTATTTAACTGATGGTTTATCATGTGACATGCATGATCTTTATTTTTAAGACACTAAGTGACTTTCGATGCAGAACATTCATCAAACTGGTCTAATGATAAAAATGTATTTTTTCAATTCGATACAATACAGCACAGTACAATAGATGCAAAGAAAGACAGAACAAGATGATATAAGACATGAAACAAAAATACGTGATGCAACATGATGATGTGATGCAACATGATGATGTGATGCAAATGGATATAAAACATTCAATTTAGTCCAGTATTATGGATCTGAAACAATGCAATATATTTGTAAGCAGTAGAGTATAACATGAAGCAAAACAATACCACAGAAGTTATAATAAAATACATTGTAATTGGCACGATACAATATTGTTTACAGGGCATAATGCAATATGACATGATAATTTGCAGTACTTCCCTATATGATTCCTTAAGACACAGCTTGGTGATCTGCAATTCCATAGACAGAGCCAAGTGAAGTGATGCATTGTGATGCAATGTAATACTGTGCAGCACAACACCACAAACAGCATAGTACAAAATAATTCTATAGAAGTTAAATGAGATACTGTATTGTATGGTAAAATACGATGTAATGCATTATCATACAAAGTAAAGGAGCAAAAATACAAAAAGGACATGCTTAGACCAAATATATGAAATGTAATGCTTAATGATGCTATTTGATTTAAAGGCTTAATTTATGATTTGATGCAACATAGTACAGTACAACACTGCAATATGATGCAATGCAATGCAATTTGATACTGTGTCTTGTGTACCACCTGAGCCTTTTTGTCATGCCAGTAGATCCCTCACTCATAAGGGTTGATGATTCTTCAAAAGTAGAACATAACACAACTGATTATTGAATAAAATATTTGATTCTATCTCCTTAATTTGCACATTTAAATTCTCAGAAATGGTCTTATTTTTAACTCAAATTAAACCTAAAAATTAATAATATATTGCCTTGAAAATAAATATGTAATCTAAATAAATAGATTCAGAATCAAAACAATCAACCGGTCTTTGTTATATGTAACTGTTGTAATGTTTACAACAAAACATTGAAGCTCCTTTGAGTAAGTTCCCTTGGAACAGGCATTTAAACTTTAAAAATGAAGAACAAAACACTCCTCTGAACCCTCTCCTGAATCCAGAGCAACTAGATGTTTCGTCCACTTATCTATATATTTGCCTGGCTGCTGGTTAGCTTCTGTTTTCATTTTGGCTCAGCTGTGCCACAGATTACTGTTTTTCTGGGGAAACTAGCTGTAGCCCACACATACCATTTTATTGACAGGCTCATCTCAGCACTTCCATGTTGGAAATAAACTACTAAAAGTTTCCACGTACCCCCTGCTATGTTTTCACGTACTCCTATGGGTACACGTACCCTAGGCTAGGAACCACTGCTGTACAGCACAGCAGAAACAAACTGAAGCATTATGATGCAATTCAGTACGACACTATGTATTACCAAAAAGAGTATGCTATGACACTACTGTGCAATAACAACGATAAACAAAGCAATACAAAATCATAGCATATTATACTAAACAATATACAATACAAATCAATTGCACTGTATCACACAATATGATACAGTGCAATGCAACTTGATACAATGTGATGTGAGGCATTATAATAGATCCATTATACAAATACAATGTGTTAGTCTTAATAAATAATGTTTTATTTTAAAATACAATACATCACAATTATACAATACAGTAGATAAAAATGAGGCAATGTGACATTACAATGTAGTATCAAACAAAAAAAGGCTGTACAGTACCATAACAAATGGAGACAATATGATACCCACAATCAGAATCAGAATCAGAATCAGAATTCTTTTATTGTCATTGTACCCAAAAGGTGCAACGAAATTAAAAAGAGCAGCTCTCACAGACAGTGCAAAAAAAAACTAAAAAACTAAAACAATGCAATAAAATATTGTCATACAATACAATATGTAACAATGCAATGCAATAGAACATGACAGGATGTGATGAAACACAATACAATTCTATAGGTTGGACAATTTTACAAGACAATTTTCAATAAGATGATACAACAAAATAAAGTACAAATGCCTAAAACAATACATTGTGCAACAATGGGTTATGATGTTATACGATACAATACTATAAAATGCAATACACTACAATGCAATATCCACCCATATAATAAAATTGATCTGACAACAGTTAATTGATCCATGTTTGTGTGTCATGATCAACAGCAGTTTAAAAACTTCTGTTTACTCTTGCACAGTGGAAATTGCCCAAAATGCCCATCGAGCACTTGTTTAAAGTTGCACCTAATCGGTTAACATAGAATTATGTCTAATGTTTGTACCATCTCATCACTGGTTCTTATAAATGCAAAGTTGACCGTGGTTAAGGATACAGATGTATTTACAGTGCACATCATCCTCATTGTCCTGTTGAGAAAAAAACTCAATAATAAATTGCACACTATGGACAGTCAAGAGCTCAGTAGAGAGGAAGTGGGTTACATTCCACAGACCATTATTGTATGATACCATGAAATGTCTGTTGTCTGCCGCACACAAACACACATTATCACACACATGCACTCCCAGACTGCCTAATGCACACCAAAGAATGCAATTCCTGTCTGGACAGGAAGTTTGTCAGAGTGGAGCATGCCACTCAGAAACTCAAAGACACACCTACAGATAGATTCCAGGTGCTGGATTATGTTCAAATTTGTGAGAAAATAAAATAAAGAAGAATTACATGCCCTGTGTTGTCAGGAGATCAGTGTTCTCATGTATGTTTGTGTATCTTACACGGTGAAAGCCTTAACAAAAGATGTTTATTATTCTGAATCCCAGAGAAAGTGTTTTTGGTTTTCAGTACAGACAGAGGCAAAATATTTTGCAAGTATATAACTGTGAATATGTGTATCTGCAAGTAGCTTGCACAATCCATTTAGCATGTTTGCCTTCATGAATACGCAGAATACATGCAGATTATCAGAATATGCAAATTACTGGGAGAGGGAGATGTAAATGTAACCATTTAGCACCAATAACGGGATTTGTCTAACCCCAAACTGTTGCACTTTGTGTTTTCTTTTCACATTTTACTTAACAAAAGGAAGGTGCAAAGTGGAACAGCGTTATGCACATATTCCTGTGGTCATTTAATCAATCAATCTTTATTTGTATAGAGCCATTTCATTACAAGTGTTATCTTAAGACACTTTACAATAGAGAATAAAACTCTTCATTTTATGGATACACATACATGTAAAGATACATATATACATTTTGGCAGAGAGAGATAATCTGTGTGTGTGTCATCGTATTTAGACTGCAAGAATTAATAATATTAGACATATTGTCTATCCAACAATGCGTAAAGTTAACTCTCTCTGTTTTGCACTCTTAATATCTTAACATTACGCCAGAATTGTTCAATTTATCACTAAGAGCTGACTGCATCACAACTTTCCATCCACTGACAGAGGGTTTAGGAGCTGTCAGTGCATAGAAAGTGTGATGCATTCAGTGCAGAAAAAGGACGTTAGACATGCAGTCTGTGTGTGTGTGTAACTGTAAGACTGCTCCTTATTGATCAAGCTGTGTAGCTATCAGAATGCTGTCATTTAGTCTATATTTAATTGGAATCAGAAATGGAAAATTAAAAATTACATCATGCCAGATAAAATATGGCATGAAGTAAAAGATTTCTCATCTATCCAGCGATGACAGCTGTGTTTTTACAGATGGCATCCCAAATCATGTTTCTACTGGCAACCCAGAGACGTCTCTGATGGAGTTCACCAGTGTTTATTTGCCTTTAACTCCATGGCTTCAAACTTCGTTTGTGACAGCACACACATCATGTATGTGTGGGTGTCCGCACCATTTTATGCCTGTTATCAGTTGCGCATAGTAGAGTCACCTGCATACACCCTCCAATAGCATGTGTATTTTCATAGTTTTCACAAACAAGTTAGTGCAAGTTATATTTTGATCTTAGTAGATCAGGCCCTGGTCAACAAGAATTCAATCTGAACCTCAACAGCTGCTCTTTCAACAAATATGGATGGACTTAATTTAATTTGAAAATGTTTGTGGAAAAATCTTGTTTAAATTGTTCTGATGATACTTGTGCATTGTCAGTGTCATCCCTGATGCACTCATCAGTTGTGCTGCATTGCATTTTTGTGATTTTTTTTTTTTACTGGAACTGAAAATCTGTTATTTAATTGTGAGATGCAGTAGGCCCTGGTCACCGGCAAAGGAAATATATGATATAGCCCTGAATAAGATCTCTTGAGTTTGTGATGATGTGGTAGAGTCTTCAGACTGACAGCTCAACAATTCCTTAAAAGTTATGATATCAGGAACTTCCAACACATCCCTACCTGTTTTCAACTGTCATTTTCAAAATCATACACTACATCAACCTTAAGCTGAGCGACTGTGAGATAAGCTACCACCAATTTTTGCTTTCATGACATGAGTGACCTGTTTGTCTTTGCAGGTGATTTGCATTTCAAAATGGCTCACAAACAAACAGCTCACAACTGTGTAATTGTTCTCATTGTTCACTAAAAAGAGCCTCTCAAAAGACTTCATTCTTTCATGAATGTCACATCTCTAGGGCATACCAACACAGACATGCTTTGAATTAGATCAACAAAACAAAGCCCCTGTTCACAACTAGAAAAAGATAATGTTATGATAGTAGAAGATAATGTAACATAACGCGATAAAAAAACGTCACAACGAGCACACAGGAACATTTAAAGGTGCAAAAGAGTCTATCTGATGACTGTAGGCAGAGGCATGTTAACACTCCCAGTGTTTGAGCTAAGCTAATAATCGGTGGGCGAATATTGCCTGTCTCTTTTGTTTACTGCACACACAGTCGAAAAAGGCCTTTCACAGTTATACTACACACTACTACAAAATACAGTTCTGTCTATTAGAAGTTGGTAGAGGGCAAAGCAAAGGCCAACCACTCCTGGTCCAATCAACCAGGGTAATTTAAAACACTGTGTGAGTATCCAGTGCATGTAATACCAGCTCAGACCAGAGGCATGCAACACAACAAGACCATTTTAGAAAGCTGCAAAGGGACAGTTGCAGCTCCGTAAGAAAAAGTGACAAATTCTGTTTCATTTTTTATTTTTTGGTTGAGCTCTTAAAGCTGGTGTCTACGATTTGAAACCGCAGCCTGCCCCTCCTTCCCTCACCTCTCCCCTCCGTGTTCCAAGATCCCGCCCCCAGCTCGTGTCGGCTCATATAACCCCCCTCCGGCAGAGCTACGAGCGACTAGCACAATATATCAGCAGCAAACTCAATCAAAAACAGCTCAGCTCAACTGAAAGTATCAAACACGACAGACATCTCCCTTATAACACACAGCAGTAGCCATTTCAACTGGACCGGCGGCAATGCGGGTTTGGCGCCGCCAGAGCAGAGCCGAGTGTGGGGGAGGATTAATCTTTCTCAGCCTGTCCTCCCCAGCTCAGCTTACAGTGCTAACGATTAGCGGCTAACAGGCTAACCCGCTCCCCTACAAGTTATTAGCCCGTACAGGCACAAACTAACCAGAGTTATTCAGCAGACATCTCCCACTGTAGTAAACAAAGCCATTACTTAAAGGTGCAAAAGAGTCTATCTGATGACTGTAGGCAGAGGCATGTTAACACCCCCAGTGTTTGAGCTAAGCTTAATAATCGCTGTCCTGGTATTGCACACAGCCTAAAAAGGCCTTTGTAAGTTATACTACACACTACTACAAAAATACAGTTCTGTCTATTAGAAGTTGGTAGAGGCAAAGTTCATACCACAATCAACCAGACCAATTTAAAACACTGTGTGAGTATCCAGTGCAGACCAGACAGTTGCAGCTTTTCAGCGGATATACTGAATGGATTTTTTTCATTCTTTTTGGTCTTTATACTGTGTAGATAGGACCATAGGACCATAACAGCCTTATAAACGGTGTTATTAATATGTACAAAGCTTCCAAATCATAGACCATAGCTTTAACTTGTCTCAGATGTTTTCCAAACTTTTCAAAAACAGAGAACTTCTATGTCTTTTTAATTGTGACATACTGTATCTATCAAGGCCACTGTCGCAATGACAGACATGCTTGCTGATTGTCACTTTATGAAAACACATCACATCCAGTGGTGGACAGAGTACTCAATGCCAGTACTCAGGTCAAAGTATAGGTACTCATGTTCAAATACTACTCCAATACAAGTGAAAGTTGCTCAGTCAAAATTTGACTTAAGTTAAAGTACTGGAGTACCTGCTTTTGAAAATACTCAAGTATTAAAAGTACATTTTCCCGTTGACCTTACAGACGTATTGACTGGAACAATCTACAGAATGCACTGACCTGCTTATAGATCATGTAGAATAAAGAGTTTGAAAATATGCTACAAAGCCCATGGGAATGCATACTGAAACACTAATGAATCAGCAATAGGACAACCATTGCCATTTTCTTTTTTATTTATTTAACTCCCCCCTTCAGATGTGGCCATGGGTGCTCTGGTGTGGAATTTTCGTCTGTATCTGCCATAGTAGCCATCATTACTGCTAAGACGAACCGTAACCACCAACGTTAGCTCAACCTTTACCTGCCTGATCGCAGTAGTGCATGCAAGTCTTCTTCTTCTTTGTTGTTTAATGGCGGTCGGCAAACCAACTCCAAAGTACATTACCGCCACCAACTGGACTGGAGTGCAGATCAGGATGCACGAAGTATAGATAAAACCACTTGAACAAATCACATTTTAGAAGAGAAAATACATTTCATCTGCTGACTTCACCCTGGACCTAAAAGTAACAAGGCCATTTATAGAAATGTAGTGTAGTTAAAAGTAGAATATTTTTCTTTTATATATAGTGAAGTAAAAGTCATAAGTTAAAAAAAAACATCAAGTAAAGTACAGATACTCAAAAAATGTACTGAAGTACAGTACTCAAGTAAATCTACTTCATTACTGTCCACCCTGATCACATCATGCTAAAATCAAGGACTGCTCTTGCCAGTACTCCTCCTGTTCTGCATAACTCCAACCCTGTAGTGGAATGGCCAACCTAAATATCAATTAGTAAGGAAAATTATCTCCTACAAGTGAACTTCCTTATCCTGATTCATGCAACAGCAATTCCAGAGGGCTTTGCTAACAGCTAAGTGTGTGAACCAGAAAGCCCTTTTTCAAATCATTTCTTTCATTGAAAAAATGTCGGTAACACTTTACTGTAGAGGTCCACAAATTCCATCCCACTTAGGTAATAATTAGAACAAAGTTTTATCTTATTTCATTGAAAATTAAATTACCGTAGAAATTTCCTGAGAATTAAGTGAAAATTAGCACATAACTTCTTTAAAATAATGTTCAAATTTATTGTTGCAAGTCAGAATTGGTAGGTTACTGTTTTTTTCCAGTTTCTTTGAGATGTACTCTGAATTGCAGGTAAGAAGGTGACGATTAGCAAATAATTTATTTGAAATTAAATCACAACTCACCACAAAATGTTTTTTAGAAGTATCCCAACATTTCTGCTATCTCCAGAGAAGCAGGTGATAAATAGCTGATTAATTCTTGAATACAGAAGTTAGGTTCATTGTTTCCTGTGATAATTACCTTTGAAATGTTAAGTGAATAATTCAACTTCCTAATAAGCAGTTGTTAGTTAGCTATTTGTTATTTAAATTGACCAAGTTCTTTAGTACCGAGTTTGTTAATATGCATAATTTAGATCACATGCAAAATAGAGATGAATGATATAATTTAGGCCTATAATGTTTTACATGATGCAATCAATTATTTGCTAATTGTCACCTTCTTATCTTGCAATTTGGAGTAAATTTAAAAGAAACTGAGAAAAAAACAATAACCAACCAATTCTGACTTGCTACAATAAATTTGGACATTATTTTGAAAAAAAAAAAAAGTTTGGTGTATATAGTATATATATGTATTTAGTTTGGTATATCAGAAATTTCAAATGGGACCAAACTGTAGCAAAATGAGCAAAGATTCGGCCTGACCACTCTGGAGTAAAAACTTTGGTCACCATCACTTTATCAGACTCAAACCCGGCAGAAGTTATGTCCACATATTTTTCCATTCTTTCAAAAGCTGCAACTGTATCATTCCAAAGAGTGTTCACAATAAAAACTTGGTTCTTTTAGGCAAGGATGAAATTTTCAAATTAGTCTGATTCCATCTTCGTTTACTCTGTCCCAGTAACACATTCACTGATAATTCCACATCTGGATCAATCTCTCAAGTGTTGCTTTTGTTATGACACCAGAATTATTCAAATAGATCTTGTGGTTGCAGAGATATACTCTTCTCTTTATCAGTGCGTCATGTTCGAGCAGAAGGCTTAAAAAAGGAGCTGGGGTTGAACAGGTTAATAAGTTCTCAGTTTTTATGATCAGGCATGAGGATGAGTTTTTGAACAAGGCCCTTTCATAGAAGGTTTATAAGTCACCTCAACTCACAAGAGAGAGAAATTAGTGAAAAAAGAAAGAGCTAAAAGGAAATGTTCAAAAGCATGTCCCTTCCTCTTTCCTTATGTCCCTTTCCCTCTAGACCTTCTAATTAGCATTAGCATGTAGCTTCTGCATCAGCATGTAGAGCACTGATATGCTAACAGGCATCCCACTGGCAATCCGAGGAGAATCACCACAGGCACTTCCACGGCAGGAAGAATCCAAAGATATAACAACAGAGAAATGGAAGCCTTATAGAAGTTCATTAATGTTTCAGTTATTGTAATAATGGAGGAGAGTCAGAGGTTTAGGAAATGTTGCTTGTGTAGTGTAAGCTTCTCATGAATGTTTAACTACCTTTTGCTTTGTGCTGAGACTTCAGATCCACTTACTAAAAAAAAAAAAATGCAGTGTTCAGTATTTCTGCTTACACAGTGACTGTGGCATACAACATAAGTTTGTGATTTAAGAGGTATTTTGTTCATATAATTGTTTTTAACTGGTCTTTATGTATTCAGATGGTATCAGAGATGGAAACATATTTGTGTGTTTTTTCACAGCCATTAGTTGTTTGTGAAATTATGGGATGGATTCTAAGGGTGAAATGAAACTGTTGATTTTGAAAATGCATCTTAAAATACACAATCACTTTTGGGTTTGTAAGGATAATTGGTGCACTTAGAAAAGAAGCAAACAAATAACTGATCATTTAGATGGTAAACACCATCATTTGGTTGGCCTTATTTAAAAATATTATTAAGTTATTATAACTGGTTTCTAGGACTTTGTCATTTGCGGTTGTTTGACGTCTCTTCATCCCCCCCATGCTCCATTTTAGGAGTCAAAAAATTAGCCTGTGGATAAATTTGACAATTAGAGTTTCTTTTTCAAAATATTTCAAAATCTAAATAATAATGTCATTGTGATATATTTTGCTCACGATAATCCAACATCATGACAGCTCTAATCTGACAACTCTTTTGTCTCTCTTGACATATGAACAAAATATTACAGCCCAAATATAATATGTTATAAAAATCTATTTTTGTTGCACAGAGGGAAAATAAAAACTCTTGCACCGTTGCAGTTTAATGAGCCCATATTTTACCCTAACTGGGGTTCATGTATTTGTTTTTGATAACTGCTAGATTATGTGAATGCATAAGTGAAAAAAAAATCTCTTTTTTAGCATATTCTACCCCGATCCACCTTTAACTTCTCTCTCAGAGCTTCACTCCCTTCCTCACAATGCAGCTCTGTATTTTTCAAAGCTGCACTCTGCACTTGGCTTAACTATCTTGATCCAATAGACTCAAACTGCTGAAAAAACAATTGTATAACATAAAACTAGTAGGGCCATTTATGGGAGCAGGGAAAGGGGCCATTTAATCTGCAGCTACTGGCACTGTGAACAGGTTAAGGAAAAAAGCTTGTTGGTGTGGACTTTATCAAGTGGAGGAGACATGTAGAACACACTAAAAGGCATATTTAACTCAAATTAGCTCTTTAAATCCATTAATAAATACTTAATTAAACCATGCACCAGAAACATCTTTTAAAAGCATGAAATCCTTTTCTTTAGATTTGATCAGTCCTATTAAAATGTAATTTTTTCAGTCTATTGTATATTTCATAACTCTACAGATTGATAATGTATACTTAATAGCATATTACAGTCTATGACTTAATTTTTAGTAATTTTAATACATTATAAAGACCCCCATGAAAACATATACATATTCAAAAAAATCCCTCCATAATGACACCTTTTTTAGTCTGACAGTGAATATATTGGAAAAGATCTTAGGAGGAAAAAAATCTATCCATACAGTCAATGGATCCTGACTCACTCAGATTTTACAACAGACCCAATTGTAAGTTTTGTGAAAAAAAAATGGAGAGAGTGGAAAAATTGAGATAGAGGTTTATGCCTAACAGTGAGGATCTGTTTTAATATAATCAGGGCTCCTGACAGTCTTTGACCTTAAGACATTCATCATGTCTAACCTATGATCAAATGTTGTTTGTAATATTCTGAAACAAAGAGGATGTATCTTTGAGATAAAATGTCCAATATGATGTGAATGAGATACTTTTGACAAGAAACTGGACCTCGGGCATGATACTAAAAGTTAACATGTATAAAAACACATGCAAACTTGATAGCACACAAAGCTGATCTATTAACCAGCTGCACCAAAGATTGTCAAATGAGCAAAGTAGCTTGCACCTTCATGAATGTGCAGAATACATGCAAATTATCAGAACATAATAACTGGGAGGAGGAGATACAAATGTAATCATTTAGCACCTGCAATGTGATTTGTCAAACCCAAAACTGATTGCACTATGTGTTTTCCTCGTTAAGCACGTCTGAAAGGAAGGTGCGAAGTGGCACAGTATAACGTACATGTTGCTGTGGTCATTGTGGACAGAGAGAGAGAGAATTTTCTGCGTGCGTGTCATCATATTTGGACTGTCAAAAATAAAAATAGTAAAGACATATTGCCTCTCCAACAATGCCATTTTTAAGTGTGGCAGGGATTGGTGGAAATCTGATGATGATTTTTCATTCAATAACAAAACAGATACACAATATTTTTGCAGTAATGACAGAAAACTTATAAAAACACTTTCAAAATAATAAAAGCACAATATTTTCCATCATATATCAAAGCACACAAAGCACTTTCATTTTTAATTTATTAAATATGTCCAATATAAAAATGTGTGTGTGTGTTATTATGGGCCTACCTTGGTTTGCAATTTTTGGGTAAAGGGAGTCATATCCATTGATTCCAAAAATATGCTCATCACGGAATGTTACCTGAATCTGCTCCTCACTTGGAGAGAGAGGTATCTCTTCTGCCATCCCCCCCAAATGCTTTGCTCTCAGAGGTTTTATTGTCCTTCTGCAAACATATTGGCATTTTATTTTTATTTTTATTTCCTCAACAGATCTTCTGGTTTCATTCACAGCATTCACCTTTTTACAGATGACCTCCCAAATCAGGTTTCCACCGGCAATGCTGAGATGTCTCTGCTGGAGTTCACCAGTGTGTTTATTTAGCTCCTTCACCAAGACCTCCAGCTCCATGGCTTCAAATTTCATTTTTTGTTTAGGGCCACTTCGCTCTCCCAACTCTCGATGGTGACAACTGGTAGCACACGCAAAATCCCCATTTAAGGCCACATCACTTTTGCTCATATTATCAATTACGCATGCAATCATAGTAGATCATCCGCAATATATCCACTAACTAGAGAGCGCAGACCTCCGCCAGTCCTCCTCAGTCCTCAGCCATATTGTCATTTTGACCATAAATATTACTCCTACCTTTATTTCATCTAAATATTTAGATTCCTTGGCCATGAAAACATACCATTAGCAATTGGATTCGTAGTGATATCTGTTTTAGTTCAGTAGTTATTCACAGAAATCACATTTTTCGCCATGGCAGTCAGACGCTGATCCGGATTAACACCAAAATCGAATCAGTTCTTCCTTTTCCCATGCTGAACATTTCCTAAAAATTTCATCCAAATCTGTCCATGACTTTTTGAGTTATTTTGTTCACAGACGGACGGATGGACAGATGGACAGACGGATGGACAGACAGACAAACTCTCCCAAAAACATAACCTTCTTGGCAGAGGTAATAACACATGCATTATTCTTTATTTGTTCATGAAATTCTGCAATCATCATTTGATCTTAGTTGATCAGACCTTTAGTATCAGATTATGCAGTGTTACTCCGTTGTGTAATAAATATAGCTATAGGTTTGAGGCTGTGTCTTTGTCAACCAGGAAATGTCTAAAGTATCCATAATCAGATTCATAATATATCTGAACTGAACTGTACTAAATTTAACAGAATTGAGTGATTGAGAGCAGGAGAGAAAAAGAAGAAGAAAGCAAGAAAGCAGGTGTCCTGTGACAAATGCTGAAGGATGTTGCTGACTTAAGACAGAGACTAAAAGAGTGAACAAGAGACTGAAAGTTGATCAGTCATAACATGGCCTGACTTTACATTCCACAGTAATTGAGCAGATGATTAGTCTCAAAATCAGCAACACAACACCAGCTGTCTGAACACAGACTCACATAAATTCAGAGATCAGGAATGAGATGAGAAGAGGAATTTAAGGACTGGAGGGGAGATTGAAATGATAAAAATATAAAATCATTATACACAATCATATCAATCATAATATCTACTCACATCCCCCTCAAACACCTTTAACATCACTTACAAGCCATCCTCGTCTTTAGACATCACATGGATAATTAGAGCTAATTTGCCCTCCTTGTGTTATGGTTGGGGGTATTGGGGGTTTTAGTGAACGGCTCAGCTTACACCACTATGTTTGTGTCAACAGGCCAGCCTAATGAAGCGTGTTGGGACTGTCACAGAACACTGGTTCTGCTGATTATACTTGACACACTGGGTCATCTTTGTTTTAATTGATACCTGATTACTAAAAACAAAGGTACACCCATGAAGAACAGGCCGTCATGGGTTTTGTAAAGCAGTAACTTCTATCAAGGCAAAATGGGTTGTATTTTCCACCTTTCTGTATGCCTTGTTTGCATTGATATTTCGCGTCCAGTGAGATAAAATAAGTTCAAATAGGACTCATCAGTCCACTGTAGGCACTCCCAATCTTTTTTCGATTAATTACAGGATAATAATTGTTTGATTGGACCACATTTGACACCCCCGTCAATGTGAATTTCTAGGACATTTTTGCCATGTGATAAGCTGTAAAAGCCTTGAAACTTTGCCCTTGTAAACATGGGGAAAAAAAGATTTATTTCGGTTGGCAGAGACAGCCACCTCAGCACAAATTTGCAACCATACAAAAGTGTCAAAAGCTGCAACTTCTTAAGTGGCCTCTGGTGAATTAGTTCTCACAAAGACCAATTTAAAATTCCCAAGATGACAGCAGAGCCAAGGATATTTAAAATAACTTATTTTCAAATGTTAAGTTATTTTCCCCTAACAACAGTTTCAATTTAGCATGTGTTAAGTTCAACATTAGGACTGTGGTTTCTTTAATACCTGCAGGGTATACATTTGTATATTACAAAAAAAAGAATTCTTTAATCTGGCTCTAAAGGCCAGCTGCCTGACTTTACAGCCAATATGAGCAAGTTTTTGGTGTTTTTGACTCACTTTGTTTGACTGAAATTACAAGCAACATTGCTTACTATGATGCTAGAGAATTTTGTCATTACAGCGAACAGTCAAATAAATGAAGTTGTTTACTGTGAAAAATATTTTGCTAACTTGTTATCTCCCTTAGTGGCCCTTTGTCATAGTGCATTGCCACAAAAGAGCACCAATGTCACTGCTAAATAAGGCGGTTTTCAATTATTCTGTCTATTGATTCTGCAGTGGAGAAAATTGCTGTCCCTGTCTAATGATTTGCATCATGTCACTATGCTGCCAAAGCATCACTACTCATACAGTCAAACATGGATACACAAACAGAGATTCCTTGGTGGATCTGCCAAACTGGTCTTGCTGATCCTATCTTGCCCTTATGCCAGCCAATACAGAGTGGGGATCACTTTTTTTCCCTTTGATGCCACTATGACATTAAGAGCCCATATTTTGCCTTAACTTACTTAACTTGTTGACTGTTAGAATATGTTAAAAATCACTGATGTTGAGAAGAAAGCTGCCATAGCAGCAGGGTTTAGGCTTTTCCCTTCTGCACCTCATTCCACTGTTTCAGCATCCTGAGGGGAGTGGGATGAGATAGGTGTTTGTGGACTCGTAAAGTCTTGTGCTGTTGAAGTTGCAATGTGTGCAATGGCCCTGTTGCCTACATCTGTTAGGTTTTGTGTGGGGAGACCAATTATTCTAGAAGCTGTGGTGGTTATGCATGTGAGTTTGGCTTTATTTTGACCCAATATCATGTTTAAATAGCAGGTGGAACAGTGAAGGAGGATGGATTGGATCGAAATTTAACATAGCAGCAGAAAGACGTGCAGTCCTTTTATATTCTGAGAACAGCTAGAAATCTTTAATGGCTCTTTTATGCAATGTCACTAAAGTGTTGGTTGAAGGTGAGTTGGTTGTCCAGAGTTTGTCCTTTAGTTAAGTTACCCATTTTACTTCTTTGTTTTATGCTATGTCACATACTTTCTGTTTTTATTTTTAATGTCACACTCTTGTTTGGTTTCGTAGCTGTGTCTATTCACATCCAATCATCAAATGTACTTAACCTCATGTCGTCCTTATTCTTGTCGCCAGTTTGTAGTACCTTCAAATGTTGTTCTAGTCTTGTCTTTTCATTGTTACCATAACTTTGTTTTTCCTCGCAAACTGATTAAACTCATTTAAGCCTTCTGAACTACTGTGTGTCTACATTTGTGTCCTGTTTCTGTGCCTCGTATTCAACAAAGTTAGTCCAAGGTAACATGCAGAATCTTTGATCAGTTGAATCTGAATCAGCCAGCATATTGTGTTTTTCCGCCAACTGTTCAGGTTGGGCCCAGTACAGTTTGGTTCAGTTTAGTATGGCAGACCTTGAATTAACTTGGTAGGCTACAGTCAGTCTTGAATTATCTTTTACATGCAGATGCCTCATACCCCAATAGAATGTTGCCAAAAGAAGGAAAGCACAGATCAGTTATTTCAGTACAATTGTGCCAACTGTTTCAGGTCAAACAGAACTTGACTGCTTGATGGAAACACAGCTACAATTCTCCATTGAGAAATTTCACCACTGTAGCATCACTCACAGCTGGAAGAATGCACTGAACATTTCATTGCTTTCACTTTTATCACTTCAGGATGTTTAATTAGGACTGGGGGTAGAATATAAAAAGAAAACTGCACTTGTGTTTATATGTGTCTCATATGGCTTGAGGGAGGGAGTATTTGAAAAGGACCAAGACCCTGAGTGTGCCAAGCTTGAGGCCTGCTGGAGCTCCAACAGCCTGCCGGCTGCACTATCAAGAGTCAATACACACACCACAGGAAAGGATCAACATTTACGCCTGTTTACAATGTACAGTAAGAACATCCACCCATAACACAGGCCAGCTACATTCCACCATCTGCCCACACACAGAGCTGCATGAATGCATGATAAGGTCTTTCCTTGCAGAATTTCCCACATTGTTCCTGAATTGATTTATCCTAAAAAAAAATAAGAGGTTAATTCCTGGGAATCCTCATTAACAGATAAATACTTAGTAATTGCTGCTGAAAAAAAGCATATGAAGCAAAGACTGGTTGGATAGGGAGTATTATTTCACCCATTCTATAAACACCTCATGTCTTTCCTTGCACTTATTTGTTGCCAAGTCCTTTTACAGACCCAAAGTCATTTTATCAGAGGGAAAGGCACTCCATTCATAAAGGCCAGAGCAGCAGCGGGAGCAACAGCAGCAGAACGTTGTTTCAGTCAGTGCTGCTCTGGGTTTTGTGCCAGTAACCACAGAGGCCAGTACATAGCTGTCATTCCTCTGCGCACTGAAAGCACATTTAGCAACCAACACCTGTTTCCCCACACTTCGTCTCCATTCTGAGCTGCTCTGCTGCAGCTCTGCAGGCATCTAAAGTGGAGCAGGGATTCAAACTGTTTGATTTGCCGAAACTACTTAGTCTGGAATGTGGAGGATATACTTTTTTTGGAACAGCAGTTACACAACACAGTTCCCCCCAAAAAAAGATTGCACTTCTTTATGCAGAACCTAAAGGATAAGATACATTTTGAATGGTAATGGATCAAAAAAATCCAGTGGTCTGGGTAATTGGTCAAATAGAGCGTAATTAAAAAAGCAATATTACAAATTATTTCCTTACATGCACAGTTTTGTAGTTATCCAAGGTGCTCAACCAAATAATAACAAAATATGTGTTGAGACTGACCTGTAAAAATCTGTAATTTTACATTTACTTGTGTATGTATTCTTGGAAGTATTGTACTTTGCTATGTTTTAATTTGCATCCTTTACTAGGTAAAAAAAAAATTTGGCCCAAAAAAAAGCATATAAAACGCTGGTGAATCTGCATTAAATTAATCACAAGAATGATGGTCACTGAGCAGCCAGAATGAATGAGAAAAAGGCTCACAAACAGGCCCACACATCACCAACACATTATCATCAATCTTCTACCCTTGTGCCAGTTAGATCACTTCCTGCCATGTTTCACTTTGTCCCCACATCTTCAGATTTTTGAACTACTAACCCAGTTCTGTATATATTTCCTTTTCTTAGTTTATCCTACTTTTACACATATTATTTGCATAAGAAGTGGATCAACTTTTACTTTTACCATTCTAACCTTTCAGATTTACAGTCATTGGTATCTCATTAAAGATACTTGTTGACAACTGTTATTGTTTAGCTTTTGTTTGTTTGTTTGCTTGTTTGTTTAAAAGTATAAGAAATAACCAAAAATATCCAAAGCACAGAAAACATGTATATGCAGTTTAAACAGATGTATTAATCCACTCAGAGAGAAAAATAATGTTTTAGACAGCTTTGTCATTGCAACTTATTCTACCAATGTCTGCACTGCACTCAGTTGGGAAGATAACAGTGAAACTTTTAACCACGTTTAATTGTCTTAAATTAAAAGTAGCAGGGATTCTTTGCTGGAGAGCCAATAGGTGACCCACATAAAGGAATAATCAACACCCTGTTCTTCCTCCGCATAGTTGGATTGCCACAGGTTCAATTTTTGCCCATTTGACCTGCAACTGTTCACTTGTAAACATGTGGGATTCACTAGTTAACTAGTGAATCCCACATGTTCTCATTTGACTTGTAAACTATAGTGAGCATTCACAGTATTACAAACTAGTTAACTGGTAAGGTCAAGGAAGCTTTCACTTGTTAACAAACTAAGATTTTGGTCCTTACATGTAACAGTAAGGCCAAAACTCTGATTACAAGTAAACATGTAGACAGTATGCCTTTTACTAGTGACCGAGCAAACACTTTTAGCCCCACTAACTGACCAGTGCAGATGCATATTGGTTCACTAGTCAACCAGTCGATGTCTTACTTTTACCAGTTAACTAGTAAACATGTTGGGTCCATCTAGTTTACTATTAAGGGCAAAAAAAGGCCAGTGAGCAAGTTGAACCTGTGAGCATTTGGCCTTCACTTATTAACCAATGTCATGCAATTGTATACTTAACAATGAAGTTATAGATCTGTCTGACTTCCTTTTAAACCACATTAACGCACTGTTAAAAGCTATGTACTTTATAACTTTATTACTTTGTAATGTTGTCCATTTTATGAAACTTTTTTGTCTCCTCGCTCTTTTTTTCTTTTTTGTCTTTTTGCAATATCAGAAGCAGTTTTTTTTTTTCATATCTAATCCAGACACAAGCCTGACTGGTGTTACAGTTTAACTTGCGGTTATATTAACTGGTGATAGCAGATGTATTGAGTGAATACTTCTTTGTTTATATCTCAGTTCAAGACATTGCTGATCATCTTGATCAAATTCAATTATTAAAGTCACGTAGGTACCATTGTTGGTTGCAGTAATTGTTGTAACTATGACAAACAATTATAGAGGATGTCACAAGCCACCTGTAAAGACAGATACAACAGTGTCAGATCTCGTCCTAAATGTCTAAAGGATTTGGTACACAATGGCAATAGACCTGAATGGGTGGAGCAAAAGGCCCTGCAGTCATTTGATTGGTCAAAAAAGTTAATTCCCATGAAGATACAGTATATACCTGGCCATGTTCAATAAGCCGTGGATTAAGAGTAATTTCCTCTCCACTCTGAATAAAAAAATAATTTTCACTTTTACATGTTCCATGCAGTACTGGAGTGCTGGAGTTCGTCCATGGTTCTTGTTGTTTACGTTCAACTTCCGTTTCACACCAAACATGACTTGGGTGACCTGGGTGACTTCTCTTCATGCAAAGTAAATATAAAGCAGTGATCAGCCGTGTCCAGCCCTTCTGCAATGCGACGGATGCGATCAGGGCGATCTGGTTGTGCTACCGGGTTGCTTTGGACATGTGACTAGGTTATGTTGCTTAGTTGCAAAAGTTTAAAAATTTGAACTATTCAGGCGACATCACATGTGGCTGTGCTGCAACAGCCAATCAGCATTGTGTGGGTGAGTGACAACACCCACAACCACTGGTTTTGTTCCAGATAACAGTAACAATCCATGACCATGTGAGTACACTAGTTAGTGAGTACATTAGTTCCGCCTAGACAGATCACAGAGAACTCAGACGATGCTGCTGCAATGTCATCAGATATAGTGTTTTGTGGTTAAAAGGTGAGTAAAAGGGATACAGTTGAAGTAATGTCAGCTAATATGTCCTATTATATGATACGATTGAGGAGTGAATCTCAAGCATGTGTCATCACTGAGCATTGGCGATGGTGACAAAATGAGCTAAGTACAGGGAACAGGACAGGTTTGGGCAAACTTGGTCGCAGAGTTGCATTCAGTGTGAATGCACCTTCAGGCTGCTGTGTTGTAGTACATACATAGCTGGTGCAGCTTTCTCTTCCTGTCTCACATCCAAATCCTCAAGTGAAGGTACAGCTGGTGGTAGAAATGCAAGCAGGATCAGGGTTTACTGTTCCAAAATTATCCACTCTTCTGTAATGGACTAGCCTCTCAGGTATTTAAATGTCATCTAACCAACTCGTTGACTTTTTTTTGTTGATACTTTCTCTTACTTTAGCCCACTTGTTTTCACAAAATGGAGAGCCTCCTCCTATATATTGTCAATGTTCTTCGAATATAAAACACATGCTTTAAGATTGTGCAGATCTTATCCCCTAAAAGAGAGGTTTTATAGACCAGCTGGTCACAAGATCTTTTTAATAGAGTCAAAGCAGGAGTAATTTTAGAGTTTTTGAAAGCGGCTAGACTATACAGATGTTTATAAGTTGTTTTTTCTGGATTAAAAAATGTCTGTCTAATTTGCTTTCACCATGAATATGGCCTTAGTTGCCAACATGGTGCTTAACCTCTATGCAGCCATCTATCCATTCATCCATCTGTTACTTTAGTGGCTCAAAATTGCATTTCCACAGTAATTATCTCTAAAAATGCCTTATAGTCTATTTATAGGCTAATAATAAAGGTACTGTCCACAACATTAAGAGAAATCATGATCGTAATGTGTCTGCAGATGGTCAATAAATAATCCAGATAGGAACATTACAAAACTGTTTAGAGATGACTGGTGCACCACATGCACATAACACTGATTCTGGTACATCCCCCCTAAAGTGAGGTCGTAGTAAAATGTGACATTTTAAGCCCAAAGGACTATTACTCTGTTCATCAGGAGAAACAAAAAAAAAAATCTTCATCTTGGTAGGAGTAGAATGAGTATTTATTAAAGAATACCAGCCTGTTTGTGGACATAGCCATAAACATATACACAGGCTTAAACACTCATGTAACAGGTGCAAGACACCAGCTTTGCTTTGACAGTTAAGTCCTTCTACATTTAAATCAAGCCACAATGCAGCGCCCTTCCATGCTTACTAGTATTTGAGTATAGGAGTCGCTTCATATACAACCTACCCTACATAATGTGTGTTTGCGCATCACTGAACAACTGCCCCCCCCCCCCCCCCCCCCCAAATGTCCCAAAATCCCCTCTTCTTCCTTGTAGGAAGCCTATGGTTCCTCAGTGATGCATATGTGAAGAGCTGGTCTTCTTGGTGAGATGCCTTCCTCTGACACCTACTTTGCAGTCAGTCATTGACTACACCAATCTCGAAGAACTTGGCCAAGAGTTTGGAAATGGTACCAGGTCTGACACCAGATAATGTTGACACTCCAGTTGCAGGGGGGGATACCTCACACAGCTAGCTATGTTGCTCATTCCACAAATGAATAATCCTTAAAAGTTGGACCTTACTGTGAGGATGACTAATCAGGCTTTCCAATGATTTAAAATACAGTACAGATTGATATTATTACAAAGGGGATGAATAATAAAATATATCATTTCTAAACTTTATTTTATAAGGAAATAAAACAGTGCATCTAACAAAATGCAGCTTTTGGACATCTTTCATACCATTTTGGTCCATCTGAACTCATGGGATACGAATGCTTTTTTAACTTTAACTTACCAAATGTCTGGTTTATACATTTAACATAAATCCCCTTCATTAGGATGATGTTTATTTAATAATGTCAGTCAATTGAGTGCTATTGAGTGTTATTAGCAGTTATATGACTAGATCCAAGATGGCACAGTAGGCATCTCAAACAAATTGGAAACCAGCTTAAAGAAAGTACACCCTAAAACTGTCAGTGTCGACGATGGGTCTTACCACAGTCCATTTAAATTGGGTTTCGTAAAATGCCAAGAATTTCCCCTAAAATCCTTCATTGTATTTGTTTTACTAAATGATTTGAAAGGATCAGAAAGAAAACAACACCTCAGCAGTAGGGGACCCCTGTTTGTGCCACCTGCTTGTCAATCATCCAGCTCTGGGATATGTGACCCTATGTGCTGCTACTGTCTCATACTGCCAATGATGACCATACCACACATGCCAGAGCCATGGAGGGCATTCCTGGACCATTGACCCCAGTCATTTTATAGCTTTAGGGCTGTCACGGAGAACAGGTTTCCAATGAGAAGTTTAAAAAGCTAAAGGAGGATTTTCTCTGTGACTGTTGGGAGCTCAGCTGTTTTGTGTAAACAAGGGTTGGGTTACTTTCTTCTCAATGGCATTGTGATTTTTGATTTGTTTAATAGTGTAAAACGAAGTCATTAAAAAAACATAAACATAGACATGTATTTATTTTGTGTGCTCTAATTTATAGATTCAAGTTGATTAGATTGGTGACTCTGAATTGTTTCAGACAAAAATGTACCACCACTGCTTCCATTTAAAGTAAGAAACCAAAATTTAAAAAACTTTTGACTGCTATGTAAAACAAAATGTTGCCATTTGAAAAGAACAAAACAAGAAAGTGTAAATATTGCATCATTAGGTAGACCCATGGATGACATTAATTGTTGATATTTCAAAGTGCTTTTGAGAAATTCACTCATTCTCATAAGAAAACCAGGTTTATTTTGAAAAAATAATCAGATAGACTAATCAAGATCTTGAGAAAACAACTTATCACAGCGAAAGAGTAAAGCAAAATAATAACTAGAAATGATCAAAGTTCACAAACCTTGATCCACAAATGCATTGTGGATCGAGACCAAAATCTAATAACTTCTTCACTGTACAATGACCAACATTTCCCGAAAGTGTCTTTAAAATCTGCTCATAACTTTTTGATATATCTTGCTTAAAGGCATATGGACAAACAGATATGTATGCCGGCAAAAACATAACATAAATAACGTCAATAGTCTTCAAAAATCTTTAATATGCACTCCAAGCAAGTTTTGACAAATAAGTGGACACAATAAAATCCCCTGCCCTTTTTTTTCTCATTCTATTATTGAGATCTTTAATAATCATAAAAATATCCAAATGTACAAGTAACATTATCTGCCTGCCTGTTCTTTGTATTTGTTATGCAATGATAAAAACAACAGAAAAAAGAATTTATTTTTAGTCAGTTAAACTAGACTTTTACAGTTTAGAATATAATTCATAACTGTCAGGCATAACGTCCCATCATCATTTTTTTCATAAAATATTGTTATTGGTCAGCTTCCATGTGGATAAGTAAGTTTTATAAACTTTTAACCAAATAAAAGTGTGAAAAAATTTACATAAAAATGCAATATTCATCAATTTAGTACCATTTTTTTATTTTTAAAAAATTGCAGTTTTGCTTATTGATTGTAGCTGATGTAGCTGAGAATGTCTGTGTCTGTCAGTAAGTGTGTGTGTCTGTGTGTGTGTGTGTGTCTTTGTAATCATGTCAGAATAGTGTAATCTGAGGGATAACATGGTGCTTATCTGGCTGATCCCCCCACCTCCCTGGGCTCTGACAGGTTGACATCCATCATTCTTCACATTTACTTTGCCTAATTGGCAGGTAATTCCCCTCTCCCCTACTGTCCCCCTACTGTCCCCTACTGTCCCTCTTTTGTCCTCATACTAAGGCCCTACTGTCCGTGTCTTTCTCCACCAACCTAACCAGACTCCCTGCAGACAGTGAGCCCCTCAGCAGGGCTTCTTGTCTAGACTCAGAGCCCTGGTAGGCTGTTTCACTGAAACCTGGGAAGTTCAGTTTGAGCTTCCTCTGTGATCATGTCCCACATGCTGTGAGGCCCTCCAGCAGGCCGACAGGAGCGCCGGCCCCAAAAACTGTTGACCTGTCAGTATCTGATGCCCACCCATCCCTCTCCACAAGCACACTTCCCAAAATTACTAATGGAATCTCCATGCTCTCCTTGTGGAGTTTCATGAAAAAAAAATCAGTGTATTTAAGTTCTAACCTTATTCCCGAATCACCGAGGACGTCAGTGTTAGAAGATGGCTTTCAACTTCTACAATTCAAAATAAGAAATACAAAAATAAAAAGTGATAGGGTATCTATTGTGAATTGCATGTTAGGCAAAGTCCGTCTATCAGATTCAATAAATTCACAGGGGAAGACACCTCTTGTAATAACATTTCAAAATTAAAAAATTCAGAACCCCATTATAACGGCATGGGGTGTCAAGTGAATGACATACTGCAGTTTGGGGCATCTGTTCATACTATGTCCATTGAGATGACACACAATCCTGGGGCAAAGTGGCACAAAGACGATGGAATATGTGCCATGATTCTACACAGGCATGTTTTGGGCATAACTTAAATCAACTCAATCTAAGTGTTAACCATCTCATTTGATTTCTCTACTTTTGTTAAGCCACACACACACTGTATAACAAACTGATTCCAAGATTACTGTTAGGCCTAATTTCTTACATTGGAGCAATAACCTCCAATGTGTGCATTAAACAAACCAAACCCCATGTGTTCCGTCTGTTTGTGTGCGGAATAACTCAATATGTCTGAATGGATTTTGATGAAGTTATCAAGAATTAATGATCATGGCACAAGGACATCTATTTCCTTCTCAGAAAAAATGCTTAGATGAGATCGCTTCTCAGTCTAGTTAGCCAAAGGAAAGTTTTCAAGGCAGAATGCAGAAGGATGCAGCAGCTATTCTATCCAGAGCAGGTACATATGAGCACCTTACCCTGTGCTGGCCTTTCTTCACTGGCTGCCATGTCAAGTCAGAGTTGACTTCAAGGTGCTGCTGCTGACCCGTAAATCTGTAAAAGGTACTGAAGCATCTTATTAAGATGATGTTGTGAACCTATAGATACCCTCTCTTGTGTTACATCACTGCCAGAGAACTGATTTTCCTAGTATTCCAAAGATCAGAATAAAGACAGTGAGTGTGATATTGTTGCTCTCCCATCAACAAAAAACATTGTACACATTAGAGAGGGTTCTTTGCATCTTTCATGGACACAAGACTCAAAATAGAGATAATACTTTCATTATCATGCTCCCTCTTTCCCCTCTTGTCTTGTTTTTTTTTCCGCCAGTAGCCAGTTCATACTCAAATTCATAAAAGCAATCTCCTCCACCTAAGACAGAAATAACCAATTAATGTTAAATCAGCTATGATCAGTAGCTATGATGTTATTATTGATTCAGAAATGCTGTCCCTTAAAAAGCCTGCTACTTGAAAAAGGAATGTTGCCACAGTAATATCACAAGTATTTAGTTATGCACAACACTAATAAGCACTTTTGAAAATGGTCCAGAGTGTAATACTTTTTTAAAATGTCCCTATATGTTCACATCCTAGTTTCAGCAGTTAGTGCCAGTGCCAGGTCTTTAAACAACTCCTCAAGTCTCACAAACACACAAAACTACGGTAGCTCTCATCTCCTGTCCTGACAGTGATTGACAGGTGTTTGCAGAGTCACTCTGTAAAGTCAGACATGAGACATATGGAAGTTCCACCCCCCTGTCATGTCCACCTTCCCATGAGTCTTTTGTGGCAGAGGTGAAGGTGGCAGGAGCAGTCAGGAGCTTGTCAGAGCAACAGGAAGAGGCTAACACACATTCCCTTTCTCACATACACAAACTCAGGCTGACGACTTCCCTCTCCCTAACAGGAACAACCCTTATACAGTACCACTGTCAACCCCCCAGTGAGTGTGTCAGCTGTCATTAACTTCCCAGACTTCCGGTGAGTGAGGAGAAGGAGGGGGGACTTCCACTCACTCCCGCCCCCTTTGCAGGTGACTCTCACTGGGGGCTCCATGCTGGGAGTGCCGGCCTCTCTGCTGGAAGTCTCCATCCTGTCAAACACAACCAGGAGTAACAAATGAAAAAAGAGGAGATGCTTTCTCTCTGTTTATACTTCATTGTCCCACATGATGGGACTGGGCCTATCCCATGTGCATGTGCGCCTGTTTGTGTGTCCTCATGCTGACAGTTTTTGAGAAACTGCACATAATCAAGAAAATAAACAGAAGTTGTGGTGTCATATATTTGTTTTTCATGATAGCTGGTAGTTCTTGTGTGAGTGTGCTTATTGGTTTATGTGTGTTGTGGGGGTAGGGGGGCATGTGTGGAATGTGTGTGTGATATAAAGGCTCTCTCCTCACGCCACAATGGTGTCTTTGACAGGCAGGAGAAGGGAAGGCTTTGTTTGGTGACACCACACAGTGTTGTGAATGCCCGACATAGCTGCCATTCCTCGCTCTATGCCCTCCGCCAGGCATCGGGCTTATCAGGGATTCCACTCCTTTCTATCTGCCCACGCACACCCCTCACCATGTGTGTGTCTGTATGTGTAAGTGGGGGAAAGAGTTTGTGAAGCAGAGTTGCTAACACCAAGGAAAATGCAAATGAGCTCTGGTGGAGAATAGACTCTCTGTTTGGTTACATATTTCTCCACAAGCGGACCCCTCTAGATGCCTTTTTTGACACAATCTGAAGAAGCTGGAGAGCGGGAGTTTGATTATTACAGTTAGGTTTATTTCATTTGATAATGTTTTATCCGAGCTCGGAAAAACTGTCATGATAAAGTGACATTGTTGATGCTCAGATAAACACTGATAAAGGGATTAAATTCATTAAATTGTCTTCACGGGCCACATCTCCTGATTCAAACCACACTACTGCATATACTGTATGTTGGTGCAGTTTCTAGTTAAGAGAGAATCAAAATGTTCATGTGGTGTAAGTTGCAGTGCAGGTAAAGAAGGATTAGAGCAGGGGTGCCCATATATTTTTTTGCTACATCAAAACCTGTAAAGATGACTGTGCCACTTTAATACAACAGCTCTCTAGCAGATAAGAAAAACTAGTCCAGTAGGCCTATGGGTATGAATAGACTAAGTTTTGAAAATGCTTAAGGGATATTTCTGATTTTTTTTTTTATGTGGGGTTGTGTGAGGTACATGGTATAAGCCTGGTTGTATGCCACAGAGGCACAGCTCAGCTCTCTCTTTTGTATAAAGCTCAAGACAGACAGTAATTTCCATACATTGCTGTACGTTGTGCCACCATCTCTACACATGCTGCACCATCATGCCACCCTTTACCTACCTTACCTTACACCAGGGCTATTCAATCAGAAATTCAGTCGGGCCCGATTTTCAGACTTAGGACATGAGCTAGGACGGACATCTCTGGCAGACATTGAGCAAATTTAACCACGTAAAAGAAACACAAATACATAACAAACACCCTGGCTGTTTATTAATGTATCACCATATTCAAAAGGGTATAAACTCAATAAAGAGCACTTTAAACTAAACTTCAGCTGAAATACTGTTTCTATAAGTTTAACACTTCAAACAGATAACTTCAACATGTTTTGACAGGTAAATACAAGCACATATTGAGGTGTGTATGAACATCAAAAAAGTGCAGATTAAAACACCATCTTTTGGTCACATTTGAAAGTACATTAAAAGTACCTTGCTTAATAGCAGTCTTTCAGACCATGTTGCATTCAATGTCTGTAATAATGTTGGAACTTATTTAAAGACCTTGTCAGTGTTTGTAAAAGGTTTTTTTCCCTGTTATTCTAAGTCCCAATCACGTTGATTTCGGGCCACTTGAGGGTTGCTTTGGGCCACATGTGGCCCTCAAGCCTCTAATTGAATAGGGCTGCCTTACTCTATCTTACCTTGCCTTGCCTTATACAAATCTAAATCTCCTCGTCATGATTGTTCTTTGAAAGTTCTGTTTCTATTTTGTCTTCCTGCCTTGTGTTAAGCTCTCTTCCCTTCTGGTTGTTTTTTTTTTTTTTCATTTTGATTTTACCTTTATTTATCTTTAGTATTTTTGGTTGTCCTTTTAAACTCTTGTATTACCTGGCTTTTTATACTGTTAAGGTTCTTTTAATGCTTGGGTCAAGTTGGGTGGGTTTTTGCATTGTTTGGGATCTTGTGTTTATTTGTCTATGTCTGCTAAAGCACTTTGAAACCCCTCTCTCTCAACAAAAAAGTTTTCATTAATAACACTGATAAAAAAATATAAAAAATATAGTAATAATCATCATCATCATCATCATCATCATGTGTGAATTTCATTGTGTCAAATACACTGATAGAAAATTCTCCAGCATTGAGCCCAAAAGTGAGTGTAGTTCATCTAAGGATAAATGACTCTGTCTTCTTATTTTTGCTTTGCATACTTTATATGTGCAGAAACAGAACAAGTGAATTTAACACCAGTAATATATCTTTCAAAAACAGACGACTCATCACTGCATGTAATCTGTACATGGTTTGGGTTTATTGTTTCACAATAGCAAAGTTTGTTAGTGCTACTGGAGCATTTGAGGTGAAGCATGAGAAAGAAGATGAGCAAAGGCCTCATGCAGATAACTGCAAGACCCGCAATGGCAGTCTGCACAATCCTTTCCGCTCTACTGCTAAAATACTTTATATGTCAGTTCAGCTTATGCTATCACTGCAGCAGAATAAAGGGGAACCAACTTTTCAAAGTCTGTGGGGACAGACAGGCAGACAGACAAACATATAGATAGATAGATGGATAGATGGATAGATAGATAGATAGATAGATAGATAGATAGATAGATAGATAGATAGATAGATAGATAGATAGATAGATAGATAGATAGATAGATAGATAGATAGATAGATAGATAGATAGATAGATAGATAGATGTGTAGTTGCTGCTTTGTGTTTGTCTTAATTTAAGGGAGCACGTTGTCAGGTCATAGCTCTCAGACAGTTGGTATGCATAATATTTTACATACAAGCCAAGCGCTGTGCATCTAGAGAATGGAGGACTTACTTATTTTCTTTGTATACTATATATTGAACCCCTTAGAAACAACAAAATGGCAGTCTTGGGGCCTATTGTGTGCCAAGCTCAAAGTGTTTTGGTATCTTTCATGTTTTCCACTTGATGCATTTGTCATTTGCGTGCTAATGCTGTTTAATTAGCAAATGATTATGCACTCCCCAGAAGAGCCTCTCAGTACAGGATTCGTTTATCTTGAAGTTTATAGTTCATCAAGCACCTTGTGGTGAGATTCATTGTGGTTCTTTCATGTCTTCTAATTCACTCCTGGACACTTGACTTTTTGACCTCACCTCAATGTTACTGTTGGCCTTTAAAAGTTCTTTTTGGCTATTAGATTAAGCTGCATATCATTTCGCTTTAGAGTGCATTTGTTCACTTTTAGGGGATTAGAAGATGCTGTTGAATACTGGAAATGCAGCCACTCATACCCGAGATAGAATACATAATCCATGCAACATGGTTGGGAGGAATAACAACAAAAATAAGCAGAGAGAGGGCATATTTATTATCCCTCATGGGGGTACTTCAGTTTTTGTGCCTCTCCTCCTTACACTCCTAGACTCGCTGGGGCTGAAACATGCACATGCACTATTAAGCAGATGTCAGAGTGATGGTCTGCTGCTCTCGAAGGAAGCAGTCTCTTGGCAGTTTGAGGTTTGGTGCCATACTGAAGGGCAATTTGGCAGTATTTAGGTGGTGGAGCAGCATCCCTCCTGCATCCATACTAACTTTCTGATGATCAATGCAAAACCTTAAATACTTGTAACTAGAAATTGGAACAGGGAGAGATTTTTGTTGGGAAAATAGTGTTTTAAGTAAGGTAACTACAAGACCTTTTCAGGATCTTTTAAGATCAGCCCATTAGTCCATGGGCCAGACCAGATATCGGTACCACTCAAGGTGACGAAACTTACTTATGATTTTTGAAAACCTATATGTCTGTAGATGATATTTTGGTATGATAACCCTTCCTGAGTGGCAGCTGTATCATAGTTAACAGCCAATGAAGTTACCCACCCCCTTCGGAAAATTACATTTTAGACGCTGGTGCATCCTCTTGTTTAGACTCATGTACAGGACATCTGTCAGTGTTTCACTATATTGTCTTTGGTATCATTTTAAAGAGAACCTTTGAAGCTTTCATTCAAGCCAAGTTGTGAAGTTTCCTGACCAGTATAGAGGTCACTGTAGCTCTTTAAACTATAAACAACACTCAATTTTACACAATTTTTGCCAAAATTATATATTATCTTTTTGCCCTGTGTCATCTAGGAATGGCAGGGATATAAAATATAAGAACTAGAATACTCACAGAACCATAAGGATTCAGGAAATGTATAATATACCCCTACTCTATCATTGTTACAGGTCATTGTGAGCCTTAAACTAGACAGCATTATTAACTAGAAAAGCACCAGACCTCCGCCAGTGCCACAGTCCTCACCCATATTGTGATTTTCACAATAAATATTAGTCCTACCTTTATGTCATCAAAATATTTAGATTCCTTGACCATGAAAACATAACATTAGCAACTGGATTCATAATGATATCTATTTTAGTTCAGTGGTTATTCACAAAAAATCACATTTTTCGTCATGGCGGCCAGATGCTGATCCGGATCAAGACCTAAATCAAATCAGTTCTTCCTTTTCCCATGCTGAACATTTCCTGAGAATTTCATCAAAATCCATCCATAACTTTTTGAATTATTTTGTTCACGGACAGATGGACAGACAAACAAACTCTCCAGAAAACATACACACGTGGAAAAAATTGTTGGTACCCTTCATTAAATGAAAGAAAAACCCACATGGTCAGTGAAATAACTTGAAAATAACAAAAGTAATAATAAATAAAAAAATTACTGAAAGTCAGCTAATGAAAATCAGACATTGATTTTAAATTTTGGTTCAGCAGAAATATTTAAAAAAACAAAATAATGAAACTTGCTTGGACAAAAATGATGGTACCCCTACAAAGAATTGAAAATGGTGTGACCATAGGGATATGTTAAACTAAGGTGTGCCCTGTATTTATCATCACAGGTGTCTCCAAGCTTGTAATCAGTCAGTCTGCCTATTTAAAGGCTGAAAAGTGGTCACTGTGCTGTTTGGTATCATGGTGTGTACCACACTGAACATGGACCACAGAAAGCTAAGGAGAGAGCTGTCTCAGGAGATTAGAAATAAAATTATAGACAAGCATGTTAAAGGTAAAGGCTATAAGACCATCTCCAAGCAGCTTGATGTTCCTGTGACTACAGCTGCACAGATTATTCAGAAGTTTAAGGTCCACAGGACTGTAGCCAACCTCCCTGGACGTGGCTGCAGGAGGAAAACTGATGACAAACTGAAGAGACGGAGAATACGAATGGAAACCAAAGAGCCCAGAACAACTTCAAAGAGATTAGAGGAGAACTCCAAGGTCAAGGTACATCAGAGTCAGATCACACCATCCATCACTGTTTGAGCCAAAGTGGACTGAATGGAGGACATCACTGTTGAAAGCAAATCATAAAAAAGAGAGACTTGAATTTGCCAAAATGCACATTGACAAGCCACAAAGCTTCTGGGAGAATGTCCTTTGGACAGATGAGACAAAACTGGAGCTTTTTGGTAAGTCACATCAGCTCTATGTTCACAGACACAAAAATGAAGCATACAAAGAAAAGAACACTGTACCTACTGTGAAACATGGAGGAGGCTCAGTTATGTTCTGGGGCTGCTTTGCTGCATCTGACACAGGGTGTCTTGAATCTGTGCAGGTACAATGAAATCTCAAGACTATCAAGACATTCTGGAGTGAAATGTGCTGCCCAGTGTCAGAAAGCTTGGTCTCAGTCACAGGTCATGGGTCCTCCAACAGGATAATGAGCCACAGCTAAAAACACCCAAGAATGGCTCAGAACAAAACACTGGACTATTCTGAAGTGGCCTTCTATGATCCCTGATCTAAATCCTGTTGAACATTTGTGGAAGGAGCTGAAACATGCAGTCTGGAGAAGACAGCCTTCAAACCTGAGACAGCTGGAGCAGTTTGCTCATGAGGAGTGGACCAACATACCTGTGGACAGGTGCAGAAGTCTCACTGAGAGTTACAGAAATCACCTGATTACAGTTAATGACTCAAAAGGTTGTGCAACAACACATTAAGTTAAGGGTACCATCATTTTTGTCCAGCCCAGTTGCATTAATTTGTTTTTTAAAATAATTGTCTTGGACTACGTAAAATTCAAAAGCAAAGTCTGATTTTCATTAGTTGTTTTTCAGTAAATTTTCATTTATTACTACTTTTGACAGTTTCAGCTTATTTCAGTGACTGACCATGTGGGTTTTTCTCTCTTTGATGGAAGGGTACCAACAATTTTGTCAACGTCTGTAACCTCCTTGGTGAATGTAACTAGACCAAGGTCAGTATGACGTCACAAACTGGGCTTTATCTTGGCTTCATCTTCATTTGATTAATTCATGTTTTGCAACAAATGGTGATTTCTGTGTAGCAACTGGAAACTGTGAGCAAGTGGAAACTGTGTTCCAATAGTCACTAGATAGCCCTGTAACTGGCTGTGAAATGCAGCACCAATATGAGAGAAGACAAGAAGAGTAAAAAAAATTTTCCAGCTGTGTTCTTGTGGAGTTGCTCTTTTCAAACAAGGTAATGTGCATTGCAATGACCATCTGAAATAAATGATCTAAAGATTTTAATGGATATGATTGTGGAAAGCATAGAGGATCTTTACAGATATGTGAACAATATCTCACATTGCTAAGGAAGACAGATGCTAGCACATTTTCGAACAATCTTTGTAAGAACTTTAAAGGGACTGAGTAGTTTCTAAGTAATTACAAAAAAATCTCACTTTTAGATCTATGCCTGATCAAAATACGCACTTTAAGATGAGTTTTATAGCATCAAAATAGGTTATCTATAAATGCTATTCCTTAGCTTCGTGGTCAGGTTGGACAGGGCTGGACTGGCCTGGGTACTCAACTTCGGGAACAAGACAATTAAAACAAGAGCAAATTTATTTTATTCGGACACGTCTTAGAGCACCGGGGTGTAAGTAGCGATATATAGCCAGCTACAAAACTACGATACTAAGTTTTCCAAAAATTGCTTGTTGTCACACATCAAAAACTACCGCTACGTAACTAGAAAGAGATACTTTACTTTGTGGCTTTGCATCCCGTAAGTTGTTGAAAAAAGAAGTTGTAAAACAATGCAGAGTTCTGAGGAAGGTCCGAGCTGCATTCATTAGCATCACAACAAACACACGCTTTGGCTTGGGTCACGTCTTTTGGTGTGTTGCAGTTGTAGTCAGAAGTAGGAATTTCTGAGTTCCGAGTAGGACACCACAACTGTAACGTCACCCAAAGTCTGAATTTTCTACTGGGAACTCGGTGAAACCTCGCCACCCCCGAGTTGATAATGGAAGATGGATGCCCCAGTGTGAACAGTTATTTAGCTCCTGTAATAATCCATTTATTTGCACTTCTGACTGGGGTGTTTCGCTCTAGATCAGATGTATACATAGTATTGTTAGACTTATATTTACAAAAATGCTGCCATAGTGATAATCACATTCTTCATGTGATATTTGTCAACAACAACGCAGGGCGTGCTAACAACAGCTAACAATAGCCTGGTAGATTGGCTTGTTTTTTTTCCAACTTCAGCTGGAATGCCGATAAGTCATAGATGATGTCACTCCCAGTTGCGAGGTTACTGGAACGCAGCAATACGACAGTCGCCACGCAGGCTCATGGGTAGCAGAGTCTTTATTTCGCCGGTAATAGATTCTCCTCATAGCACCAGCCTTTACAATTTATTTACACGTTTTTCATTGATAAGCTTGGTCAGTTAAAATTTTAAAGTATTTTAAATATTACTTTCTTTTAAAGTGATTAGAAAAAAATCTGTGATTTGAACTTGTTTTGTGTGTATATTAATGTCACAAGGCTACATCTGATCTTGTGTGTTGCAGTTTAAACTGCCTGACAATGGCCACTGGTGAACAAGCACATAACAACCCGCTAGCAAAGCAACCACAGATGGAGTGTACCATCCATTGTTCTGATGATGAAGATAAGCTGGTTTCATTAAAAAGTGTTGACTCCCTGGAAAACACTGCACAGGGCAGCTCAAATACGAAATCATGCACCAGTTTTGGAACAGGCAGAGGGCATTCCTGAAGGAAAGATTGCAGCAATCTACTTCCACAGAAAGTGTTGCAGTATCCTCACTGGGAAGAAACTCCTTGATGGCATCCTTGAAAATAAAAGCTGTGTTCTGATGAAGAGGAACAGCTCATTGTATGACTGTTTCACAGCAGCTTCATACTGGGCATCATCGGCAGGATCACCACCATCTTCATTTATGGCAACCTCTTTTCTGGAAACCTCCTCTTTGGTGTACAGTTTATAGCATGAATTGTGGTAGTGCCCTTCAGCTGCTACAAGGTCTCTACTCACTTGGGCAAGGATTCGGCCAACCATTTTCTTTTGGGCTGCACTCCTGATCTTAGCACGCATTTGGCATCATTGTACCAGTACTTGTCTCGTATTCTGCTCTTTCAGATATCTGGAAGTTTTCTGACAAAAGATACACTCCACGGGATATGTCCTAGAGGTACCTGGGACAGCTGAGCATTTCTTTTCAAGTCTTTCTCTTCAGCACAGCTACTGGCACTTGGCTTTTCTTTTTCAAGGATGCCATCAAGGAGTTTCTTCATAGTAAAGATACTGCAACACTTTCTGTGGTAGTAGATTACTGCAATCTGTCCATCAGGAATGTCCTCTGCCAGTTCCAAAACTTGTGCATGATTTCGTATTTGAGCTGCCCTGAGCAGTGTTTTCCAGGAGTCAACACTTTTTACTGAAACCAGCTTATCTTCATCATCAGAACAATGGATGATACACACGTTGACAAAATTGTTGGTACCCTTCGTTTAATGAAAGAAAAATTTACACTGGTCAGTGAAACAACTTGAATCTGACAAAAGTAGTAATAAATTAAAATTCTATGAAATTTAACCAATGAAAGTCAGACATTGCTTTTCAACCATGCTTCAACAGAATTATTTAAAAAAAAATGAAGTCATGAAACAGGCCTGGACAAAAATGATGGTACCCTTAACTTAATATTTAGTTGCACAACCTTTTGAGGCAATCACTGCAATCAAACGATTCCTGTAACTCTCAGTGAGACTTCTGCACCTGTCCACAGGTATGTTGGCCCACTCCTCATGAGCAAACTGCTCCAGCTGTCTCAGGTTTGAAGGCCGTCTTCTCCAGACTGCATGTTTCAGCTCCTTCCACAAATGTTCAACAGGATTTAGATCAGGGATCATAGAAGGCCACTTCAGAATAGTCCAGTGTTTTGTTCTGAGCCATTCTTGGGTGTTTTTAGCTGTGTGTTTTGGCTCATTATCCTGTTGGAGGACCCATGACCTGTGACTGAGACCAAGCTTTCTGACACTGGGCAGCACATTTCACTCCAGAATGTCTTGATAGTCTTGAGATTTCATTGTACCTGCACAGATTCAAGACACCCTGTGTCAGATGCAGCAAAGCAGCCCCAGAACATAACTGAGCCTCCTCCATGTTTCACAGTAGGTACAGTGTTCTTTTCTTTGTATGATTCATTTTTGCCTCTGTGAACACAGAGCTGATGTGACTCACCAAAAAGCTCCAGTTTCGTCTCATCTGTCCAAAGGATATTCTCCCAAAAGCTTTGTGGCTTGTCAATGTGCATTTTGGCAAATTCAAGTCTCTCTTTTTTATGATTTGCTTTCAACAGTGATGTCCTCCATTCAGTCCACTTTGGCTCAAACAGTGATGGATGGTGTGATCTGACACTGATGTACCTTGACCTTGGAGTTCTCCTCTGATCTCTTTGAAGTTGTTCTGGGCTCTTTGGTTTCCATTCGTATTCTCCGTCTCTTCAGTTTGTCATCAGTTTTCCTCCTGCAGCCACGTCCAGGGAGGTTGGCTACAGTCCTGTGGACCTTAAACTTCAAAAACTTTAAAATCAATGTCTGATTTTCATTAGCTGACTTTCAGTAATTTTTTTATTTATTATTACTTTTGTTATTTTCAAGTTATTTCACTGACCATGTGGGTTTTTCTTTCATTTAATGAAGGGTACCAACAATTTTTTCCACGTGTGTATGTTTTCTGGAGAGTTTGTTTGTCTGTCCATCTGTCCGTGAACAAAATAATTCAAAAAGTTACAGATGGATTTTGATGAAATTCTCAGGAAATGTTCAGCATGGGAAAAGGAAGAACTGATTTGATTTTGGTCTTGATTCGGATCAGCGTCTGGCCGCCATGACGAAAAATGTGATTTTTGTGAATAACCACTGAACTAAAATAGATATCATTATGAATCCAGTTGCTAATGTTATGTTTTCATGGTCAAGGAATCTAAATATTTTGATGACATAAAGGTGTAGGACTAATATTTATTGTGAAAATCACAATATGGGTGAGGACTGTGGCGCTGGCAGAGGTCTGAGCTCTCCGAGTGCTTTTCTAGTAAATAATGCTGTCTAGTTTAAGGCTCACAGTGACCTGTAACAATGATAGAGTAGGGGTATATTATACATTTCCTGAATCCTTATGGTTCTGTGAGTATTCTAGTTCTTATATTTTATATCCCTGCCATTCCTAGATGACACAGGGCTAAAAGATAATATATCATTTAGGCGAAAATTGTGTAAAAATGAGTGTTGTTTATAGTTTAAAGAGCTACAGTGACCTCTATACTGGTCAGGAAACTTCACAACTTGGCTTGAATGAAAGCTTCAAAGGTTCTCTTTAAAATGATACCAAAGACAATTTAGTGAAACACTGACAGATGTCCTGTACATGAGTCTAAACAAGAGCATGCACCAGCGTCTAAAATGTAATTTTCTGAAGGGGGTGGGTAACTTCATTGGCTGTTAACTATGATACAGCTGCCACTCAGGAAGGGTTATCATACCAAAATATCATCTACAGACATAGAGGTTTTCAAAAATCATAAGTAAGTTTCGTCACCTTGAGTGGTACCGACAAGTGAAATTTTGGGCTCTGGCCCATGGACTACATCTCAGAACTGGCAAAAACTGACAGCCCATGTATAAAAGAAGATATGTGCCTCTAGCAACCGATTCCTGTTTAGATAAAGTTATTCAAGACTTTCTCATATTTGTGACACTCAAATCTGCACTATCAAGGCTTCATTTTTGGATCAGTAACATCCCCTATTTGCTTAGCTCTATTTTTCAGTGCCAGCTCAAGCTGTTACAGCTGGGGTTTTTTATATACATGGTAGTATTATTCAATAATCCACAAATTTCTGAAGGTAGTGGATCTTGAAGTGGAGTGGATTTTAATACATCTCTGTTATAAGGGAGCAACACAATGTCACGCAGCTTAGACACTCAACATTTTGATCTAGAACATATGTCAAATGAATAGACTTTTATAAGTGCCCTTACACTCTGAGGTATCAATTTTCCATTATGTTTATGATCAGGTTATGTCTAATTAAATGAAATGCAGTTCATAGGAGCACAGTCTTCCCTGTGAGAACCAAGGTTACACAAGTGGCCTCATTCAGTATGCTTGCCATTACCAGACTTCATTAACTCCAGGGACTCACCGACCTTTTGGGGCTGGTGCGCAGCTTGGGCTGCTGCGGCTTTTTAGCCAAACTAATAATTGAGATAAAAATGAGAGCCAGTTCATGAAACTACATTTCGGGCAGATACTGATGTTGTAAACTAAGCCCTACAAGCAGGTTGATCCAGAGTTGTTTTAACTCTGACCACACATCCTCTGATCTTCCTCCTCTCATCAATGTGTTTATCTCATGCTCACGCTGTGAAATGGTCCGTGGTGAAACTCCCTCTGCTCTCTGTTCTCAGTAATTATACAGATCCTTACAGCATTCACACCATGCAGTTTATGCCAAGGGGGATGGTACTAAACTTAAGGTGGGTATGGTGCACACATGTGAGCAAATAAGGAATTTGATACACGTTACACACCAACCAATTCACATAAACTCATGGACACACACTATACACAGCTGTTTCTCTGTGTACGCTGCCAAGGTGTTGATGGTGTTGATCTGTTCAAATGAGCTCTGATGAGACTTTAAAAGAACACAGGAGTGTATTATGAATGAGTTTAATGGGTAAAAGATTGTATTTGAAGCCTAAATCCGCCTCATGAAGGAGGCCCTCTTTAACCTTCAGAGAATGCATTATTCCTTTTTCTGCACCCTTATCTACCTCAGGGGAGGTCGCAAGATACATTGGATTTCAATTTCTACCCGCAGGAATGCATGATATATGCATTCAATAAAAAAGTAATGCCAAGTAACATTAATAGCGCCACAGTTTAACTCTATTCCGAGGGTCACACAAATCTATTCTATTCCAAACCTGATTGCTGCGTTTTTCATTTCAAGCACCAAAAGTATTGGAGGCTAACACTTCTTTGTTGTGGATTCATAACAAAGCCCCCACTCAGAGCAAAAAGGTTATAAGAGTCAGTTTATCCCCATCTGGTGGTGAGTTGTTTCAGTTTAAAGGTGGTTATGAGATAAGCTTGGTGCACCCAAACATGTGTTAGGGCTTTTCTGGAAACAGCTGCAGGGACCTCTGGAAAAGCCTCACATCTTAACTTTTACAGTTGATAAATACTGACAAGAGCTGGAAGTTTACAATCACAAGGTGAAGAGTGGTAGAAGTTGAAAAATAAAAATAGCACTGAAAGACGTGATCAATCTGGCAAATTAAGACTCCAGCAGAAAAACACCAACAAACCACTAAGGTTACTGTTTGACTACAGGAAGCAAAAATGAATCGTGTTTTTAAACCTGAGAATTGTGCTACAATGTCAAAAGTGTTCTGAAGGGCAATCAAAGATCTTGTCCAGGCAGTCATAAAAAGAACAAAGAGGTCTTCGACATGTATAAAAGTACATTGCACATTTCAGCAAAGTGAAATGGAGGCCTGTTGTGAAAACCCTATCAAGTGTTTTTGCCAACACATTTGTCTCTCACTTAGCTCCTTCCTACGGTGGCCCTGAAGGTCAATTGGAATAAATATTTCACAGAACACAAAAACATTTCACGGAACACAAAAACATTTAAGAATACACAAAAACATTTAAAAATACATAAAAACATTTAAGAATACGCAAAAACATTTCACAAAACACAAACATTTAAGATTACACAAAAAAAGTTAAAAACACATAAAAACATTTAAGAATATGCAAAACATTTTCACGAAACACAAAACATTTAAGAATACATAAAAACATTTAAAAATACATAAAAACATTTAGGAATATGCAAAAACATTTAAAAATACATAAAAACATTTAAGAATACGCAAAAACATTTCACAAAACAAACATTTAAGATTACACAAAAAAAGTTAAAAACACAAAAACATTTAAGAATATGCAAAACATTTTCACGAAACACAAAACATTTAAGAATACATAAAAACGTAATAATACACATAAACATTTTAGAATATGCAAAAACATTTCACAAAACACAAAAACCTTTAAGAATACATAAAAACATTTAAGAATATACAACAATATTTCACAAAACACAAAAACATTTAAGAATACGCAAAAACATTTCACAATACGCAAAAACATTTCAGGGATCACGAAATACATTTCAAGAAACCGGAAAGGGTCGGTCCATGCTACTTGTCTCTGATTGGCTTAACTGAAGCACATAAGTCATAACTCTAACATCATTTCCTGTTTACACTGGAAAACTACTACAGCACAGCCAGTGCAAAAAAATCTATGTCTTCCAGGATGGAAGAGGAGCTTGCCTTCATAGAGCTAGTGTCACTTGATACCGAGCTCAGGAGGCAGCTGCCCCTCTTTAGTTAACTTACAGGGCAGCCACGCCGACCTGCCGGTGATAGTGTCACTTTATACCGAGCTCCGGAGGCAGCTGCCTCTGTGTGGCAAGCCACTGACGACCAGGCTCTGTTTGCAGTGTTTGACTGCGGTTAAGCCAGCTGTGGTTCGTGTTTGCTTGGTCAAATCAGCCGCATGTCTTTTTCTAATGAGCGAATCTACTGATACTTACGGTGATCGCCGCTCTGAAGAGCTGGGGGAGTGGGTGTGGGTTGGACTGAAGACTAAAGTCTCACAATCAGACCCATGATGAAAACGATACTTTAACAGTAATTAGTCACGTACTTTCTAGACTACCTGTATACCATGAAGTACTTTCACTATGTACTTTTCGGCTTATCCATCGTCAAAATCCAAAATAGTGCCTAAGATTTAGTAAACTGCACCCAAATTTCATGTGGCATAAAAAAATGTGTTTCATAAGTAGTCCATGATTCACATACATTTGAACTTAGTACCTCCCAATCTACCAGCATGCATAGTATGAAGTACTTTTACTATGTATTTTTCATGTAAGTACATAGTAAAAGGCACTTTAGGCATCGTTTTAACGCAAATGGGAGGTGAAAATGTAATGAAAACACTGTTTTGGGCCTTTTTCGTGTTTGTGTAAATGGGGTCTGAAAGAAATAGGATGGTGGCAGATTCACGGTTAGTACCTGAAAACCTACTGTCAAAGATGGAGGGCATCATAACTCATTGTAACATAAGTGAATTAAGCAACATAACTCATAACTCTTTTGCAAGAAAATCATGATGTTTCAACTAAAACAATCTGCCAAAAAAAACCTCTGGAGTAGCTATTGGTGTTGCATTAAATAATGCACACATTGAGAGGACTCTATATTGAAGTGTGGTAAGGCATTAGATGGTTCCAGCAAAGACCTTTTTATTTGATCTGCAAAAATGGAAAGAATTCAAATCCATGCAGAAAACTATGAAATAATGTACTGTTGTTTGTATATCTAAGACATAAAATATGTCAGGAATTCCCCCACTTATTTGTTGATTTAAAAAAGAAAAAATGCAGGATCAAGTAACTAAGCTGCTTCTACATTATCTAGATCAGACTTCACAGGCCACATGTCTTCAGCTTTGGGGTAATTCCATTTTAAAAGAGCAAACTTCCTTTTCCACAAGCAATCTTTCTATATTTCCTGTTATTTCATTCTTTCTCTTGCTCCATTCATAGCAGTTACCAGCCAGGTTTAGGAGGTTTGAGTCATTCCTGTCAATTTCCTCACATTCTGCCTTTAGGGAACAATTAGGCTTCTTTGATGTTGTTATAGCTTATCTCATTACACTCCCCTTCATTGGTCCTTCTATTTGGACGGCATAGAACACACACAACCTGACAAAAGCACACATGGCTGCACAAAAACAGACAGTGATATGAACACACGGTCCATTAACTCAACTGTGGTCCCAGGAGCACCATGTGATTAAATCAAAGTCATTCCATCAGGCTCATCAGCACCACTGTTAGACGGATATTAACAACACAGAATTAGCTTTGGCATCGGCCTTGGCCTCCCTTCTAACATGAACATCCTGCAGTGTGTGACAGGTACCACACATGTGTTCTGTGGACATATTTATGGATTATGTTTGCTTTGGATTTGTACACATGAAGAGGTTATATTAACTGACCTTCTGTATCTGAAGTCAACCAAGCAGCTGTTGATGAAAAATCAGGCCAATGTGGAAATTCCTCAAATGTTCACCCAAGACATGTTTGCAGAAACATGAAATGACATAAATATATCACGTTACAATGCATTTCTCCTTATCAACAGCACATTAAAGAAGAAGAAAAGAAAATTTTAAATCCTCACACTGCATGGAGGTTAATTTTTTGATAACTTGTCTAACTTGTATTTCTACAAAATTTGAGGTGTTCTAAAGCAGGCACAATATCCTGTAATCAGGGGGTTTAAGGCTGCTTAACTCCCTAACCCTACCTCTTTGTTGTTGACCAAAAGTGATTTTAGAGACTGCTATTTTAAGATAACAGCAACCGCAGGTTTTACTCAAAATTGGATGCCTGTGCAAAATACATACAAAATATAAATTCCCACACTAATCTGTAATCTACACATTAAACTGTGGTCAACTCTTGTTGCACCGTGCGGTGTACTAGCAGGTTCAGCTTTTATTGCCTTTAATGATATAGATGTGAGCCTCTTCTCAGTGCATTTTCAAAGCCTTGACACTTATGCTCCTGTTATGTTTTGCCTTCACTGTGAGTGTCATAAAGGGAAAAGGGGGAATGAGTCCTATTTTTTGGAAGCTGAATCAGACCCTTAATCGCATTAATCTTGACAATGGCAGTGGTGTATGAATTATTGTTCATTAAACAAGAACCAAACTGCTTGCAGTTGGGTGTTGTCAGCAGTTCATTAGCAACAGTCCTTTTAAACACAACAGCATTTAAATTTGATAATCTATGGTATGTCTGATGGCATTTTATATTAAAGTAATCATTTTATATGCAACTGTTTATTACAGACATTATTTAGGTATACATGTGAGAAGGAATTTTAAAATCTCATATCTCATATAGCCTATATTTTTTGGCTTTGGGAGCTGGGTAATGCTTAATGCTAACACTTGTGCTTTTAAGACTGATTCCTGCATCTCTCTATGCTTCATACCCCCATTTGAATGAGCTAATGTTTCCACTACCATATTGATAAGGTGTTTTTGAATGGAGATAGGAATCAAAAACTGATTCCCATTGCGAACCAGTTCCAAGTGTTTGTTGTTATCTTTATTATTTTCTTTGTGCTTAACTCTTATCAGTGCTTTTTCATTGAAGACAAACACCGACATCACACGGTCATTAAAGGCTGTGAGCACAAATTAAAACAACAACAAGAGTCATGGAAATAATCTTGATGGTCAAGATAGGGTCCAAAGTCTGGTTTATTATCTCTGCCAAGAAGGTTATGTTTTTGCCAGTGTTTGATAGGTTGGTTGCTTGTGAGTTGTTAACAGGATAACTAAAAAAATAAACTATGGAATTTGATGAAAAACTCCAGAAAGGTTGGTCATAGCATAAGGAAGAGGTGATGGACTTTGACTGTAATCAGAATATTGATGTGGATTCAGGTCATATTTAAAGGATTTGTAAACAGTGCAGAAGGGGGAGTGAATGCTGGTCATGGTGCAAGGGATAATTTATTGGATGTTGGAATAAACTGAATCTAGATTTGAATCAAGGCATTTTTTCAGTTTTTGTTAACAGTTTTTGTTGTTTTTTTTGTTAACAATGGGTGATAGGGCAGTTTCCCACATTTTTTAACAGTGAATCACCAGAGTGTTGTAAATGCCTATGCGAAGATTTGTACTCTTGGAGCACTTCTAGTTTTTGCATGAAATGACAACAAGTATACTATGTGCAATGTCTGTGATTTAAATCAATGTTGAAAACATCAGCAGCATGCTACATTTTTTGACGCAGCATTGCCTTTTTTATCAGGAGTGTTATCTTTTTGGAATAGTTGACAACAGAAACATCTGTAGGCCTTCTTTTTTCCCCAATCCAAAACAATTATGAAGAGAATCAATTAAGAAGCAGACTGACAAGCAGAACCAATAACAACATTGAACCAAGATCAATAGAAGCCTGTACTTTCAATCTAATGAGATGTTAAAGAAATAGATTTGTAAAATTCATCAATGACTGTGTTGGTAGGAGACTCATATCATGTAACTGTCTGTCACTTGCATGGCTTTGAAATATTCCTGTAACATAACAGTCCATTTAAGTGCATACACTTATATTCTAATGTTCACACTGGTGTTTCCATCGTCAACTGTGACTAAAATCTTGTTACTAAAATGAAAGCAGTTTACAGGAATGCAAATGAAAAAAAGTGTTTTTGCTAGGTGTTATGAAAGCATGCCCATCCAAGTGCCTGCATGTGTTTTTGAGTGTGTGTATTCATGCTGCTCCCACGTCCCTGAGAATGAGGCCAATCAGATCAGACAGACAGTTTATTTCCAAACACTAGCGTCTGGCCCGCTGCCTCACACACATTCCAGTACTTCCAGACAGACTTTCAGAAGCAGGAATTAAAAGGCATCGGAGTTGTTAAAACATGACATTCCCAAAAAAGGGCTGCTGGAGCCCAGAGACTGCCCAGAAACATCCCACATGACTCAACGCAGCAGGAATGACAGCACTGCCAGGGTCACTGATGAAGGCCCTCTAATAGATACAGTCTCTTAACCCTCTATTCTCTATTTTTGTCATCTTGTGTGATGTCAGTAAGATCCCTAACATTTTTATCCAAACCTTCTTCAAGTTCATCCCAGAAAAAAATAACAAGGAAGGACAAAAACTGCTTATTAACCCTTTGAACCTGAGTTTTTATTATTATAAGCATATAGCTCAAGGCATTTGATGCCTCAGTCATGACATACACAGCGTTTACATACACAGTGTTTACAGTGTATCCATGACACACAAACACAAAAGCACAGTATCAGTAAGTTTGTATTACTTTTGTGGTTTAAGAGGACACATCTGTCAGGTTGAATGTAACACCATGATATCTAAAACCAAAAACAAGAACTGAATTACATAGCAGTTAGTAACAAAAATATACCTTACAAAAGCATTTCATCACTACACTAAAGAAAGTGTTGGGATGGCTATGATTATCTCCTGTACTTGGCACTCAAAACCAAACTTTCTTCTCCCCAGCACAATCAGGCTTCATCATCAAATTAATGTAACTGTGGCTTCATCACAGACTTTTTATGGTAACAAGTGTCACAGTTTTGTTTTGATCCAGCACTGCAGTGTCATTAACCTCCAAAATATCAGCCTTTACAGCTGCCTATGCCTTTAAACCCAAGAGTTTCCTTTTTTTTGGTAAAATATGATTCAAAGTAGCAGGTTGAGGGTCTACATATATTCAAACAAGTGGCTAAATGCTACAACTCTTCACACTCACTGGTAACTTTGGCTATGTATCATATAAAGTTCTTTAGTAGCAGAACAAAGCAAACCAGACTTCAGGTACATCAAGACCTACATCTCCTAGAAATGGGCACAAAGAGATTTAATAATAAATCTGACTGTGATTTTATCCACACACAAGCAAGCTTTCACATCAAGGTTTGTTTAAAAGGGAGAAGGATTTTACCGTTTGAAAATGCATTTTCTATTTTAAATTTGTAACACCAAAAAAGACTAAAAGAAACCTAATTGTAGTTGATTATTTCTCCCATTTAATAAAACCAATTATCACAGCTGCGAGTGGGCAGCACCCCAAAGAAATGTGTCAAAATCTCCTCTTCCCCTAGAAGAAAGCCTACAGTTCCTCAGTGCGGTAAGAGTGAAGAACTGGCCTTCTTTGAGGGTTGTCCTCCTGTAAAACCCTCTTCATGGTCTTCGACTTTCCAGTGTTAAATAACATAGTCCTTAGTTTTGAATTGGTACCAGGGCTGAAACCAAATGGATCTGTCAATCTGTTTACCAAGGCACCAGCGCTGGTTGTAGGAGATTAAAGAGGAGAAATAATGTTTCCAAACCCAGCCATGGTCACCTGTTTTACTCAAGGATTACAATAATGCATTGTTTAACAATATCAAATGAAAGATAACATGATTTAGCAAAAATTCAATGATCCAAATTCTCTTTTACACTTAGCCAGCTGTCTCATGCTTGTGGCCAAGCAACAGAAGTGCTTATATCCCTCACAACCAAACTCCATAGGGCCCTGTTTTGACAACTTGAAGTTGTCTAATAGTTTGTTGCACATAATGGTTTAGGGTGTATCAATTATTATTTTGTTATTATGGCAACTTAAATTTCCAACACAAAGTCAGCCACACAGTGCAAGGTGGATGGATTATGTGCCTTGATTAGGTGTGTTTGGGGTGACACCTCATTACATATTGAAATCTCCACAGAAAAAAAGAGAGGGTTATGTTTATGACATTGATGATGTTTATCCAGTTTACTATCCCAAAAAAATCAATGTTGGCTGTAAACATGTTTCTCATTTTCTCTGTTGATATCCTTGACTCTCTTCTCGATGGTGTGCATAAAACACACTGGACAGCCTCTATTAACAAATGTGAGCACAATTATAGTTTGTATATTTAAGGATAACTTCAAATATTATATCAGCTCTCCGTACCATTGTTAAATGAAATTTAATTTATCAGCAAATGCTCTGATGTAAAACTGCACGTGCTGTTGTGCATCCTGTGTGAATGAGACAAGCTCAGTGCGGTTTGTATTGATCATGCAGATAAGGGTCTATCTCTGCAATAGGTCCTCAAAATTGCAGACTTTAGACCAGGAGATTGCATCCTCAAGATAGTGGACAAACATGGGCAAACAGTAGGACATGTTCATTTACAATGAAAAATTACAACTGTGTGAGGTAGAAAGTAGAAAAGACACCTGCAATTCATTTCTAAAGGCTTGGCCCTTAATGTCCATTATGAAGCATTAAGGAACCATATTTCTAAACAGCTTGAAGTCTCATATAAGTATGTTTTTTTCAAAAAGAAAAGCCATTTCAGAAAAAACTTTCCTGTTGTGCTGGGTTTTGATGCCCTCCATGGACAAAGTGCCATACCTTGTACTTTGAAGATGTTGCCCTGTCGATGTGTAGGTTAGCTTTTTATAGTTTTAAAAAAAATGCACAAACATTTGTGCAAGCTAAAAGAAAATGCTAAAAGTACACTGTATAACATTAAAATTATTATGTGTAAAGGCATTCAGTATCCTTATATAAAAATATTGGTGCATATCTGTTTCAAAAGCCCCGGTACACACGCACAGACAAAAACTGAGAGGAATGTCGTGTGTATAGTGAGTGGGAGTGGAGGTCAAAAACCACTATCAGGGACTGTGTTAATGTATTCAACTCCTATAGAGGCTGATTCAGGCAGCAATCTGTTTAACAATGGGTCAATTCATCCTGTGAGCAAAAGGGCAAGCGAAAATTGGGAGCCTTGACGCAGCCAGGATGATCATTTCAAAATGTCAAAGGGGTTGATCAACTTCCAGTCATGTCCACTGATCTTAGAAGAGTTGCACATGAGTCAGAGAGTTCATATAGAGTATCATGATGGCAGAAGCACGAGACAGAATAAGCCTACAATTGCTCTTTTTGTAAAAATTAGATATCAAATCAATAAGTTACTCATTATTTGAGCAATATTTCAAAATAAATTACAAAAACATGGGCTACTATTTAAAACAAAAAAGGGTCACTGTATGTAAACAACATTAATGTTAAATATCTACTGATCATGGGGTGCTGGTTTGGCGGAGTGGTTCGCAACCAGGCACGTTCCATATACATACTTCTGCCAGTCCAGGTTCACATCCAGCCTGTTACCAGTTTGCAGAGTGTCTTCCCTACTGTCCCGCCCCTTTCACTATCCACTGTCTCTTTCCTATCAATAAAGGCACAAAATGCCCCCCAAAAATATCTACTGATCATATTATACTTATTGTTTATTAAGATATGTATATTTCACTACAAATGCTGTTCAAATGCTTGTGTTTTAGCTACAAATCAGCCATTAGGTTCTCTGTTTGTGACATTCATCTAACTTTTTATTTCATCCTGACCATTTTTGCCATGGCTACACGTGTTGTGCTTCCTGCTTTTACTGTTAAACTTCACATCTTGATGGTTGTTGCTGTGTTTGATTCAACAGTCTTCAGTAGCCTCACCTGATGTCAGTCCTGCTGAACTTAGTAACAGTTTGTGTCTTACAAGTTGAATGCCAGGAGAAATTACTCCTATGAGCATAACTTAGGCCCTGTTTACACATTTTTGACCAAAAACAGCTTGACTTTTTGCACTTTGGCTCATCGTTAACTTGACAATAGCTTTTTAAATACCTGAAAATAAAACATTTGAAAACGGTCGCCTTTGTGCAAACTTTTGGAAATAGAAAACTACTTGTTCTATTGTAGACTGGCAGAACATGTGACTTTAAAAACCAAGAAGAAGTCGTACAAATGCCCGAGGGCTTTGACAATAGCTAAGTGTGAAAAGATTTATGGCACATACCTATTTACATACCTTCAAGTTTAACTGATCACAGCAACTGTTGTGATTCATACCACTCTCTGTTTTAATCTAAACAACACTTCAGCTAGCTTTCATGTTGAAAGCTGTTACTTTCTGTTACATGTCAATGAATTGTATTGGTCAGACGTGGGTTTACCAGTCTTGAGACAAATTATAACAAAAGCCAACCGAACTGCTCTTTGTACACAACGTTCACAGTTGAATCTCAAGTAAATGTACTTATGATGCGGTAATAATGTGATCATTTATGTTGGCCAGAAAGACAGAGACTAAGACGGAGAGCAAGGTTACACTTGTGTTGCTGATAATCAATGACGGACAGTTGAAACGCATGTTTCCACATCAGAAAAAAGCTTTTTACTGTGTGGTATGAGGATCCCAAACTCACAAGGCTGTCGATCTGCTGTAGAAAACTTTCCAAACGTCTGACTTTTATAAGTAGAATCAATCTATTTTTTAGTAGCAGCACAATTAGACTGATCAAAAAGTCTGATTAAATTATGAATCCATTGAATAATTGAAACGTTTTTATACTATTCCATTAAAAAAGTGAGTTTCGAGGGGCTTTTGAGGTTCAGGATTTACCCCATTTTTTCCTCACTGCACAGTTTCTAGGGGTCCCAAATGCCTTGTTCAGTATATGTAAGGGGTAAATATTAAAATATTCATGTATCAATTATATCTGTAGAAATTAATCTAATAAATATAACCTGACAAAGCAATTACAAGCTCTTAAACGGCAGGAGTTATTAGAGGGATAAATCCTGCAGGGCGCTGGTGGTGTGCTGATTGCATGAGAAGGTCTGAGTGGTGGATTGGAAAATTGGCACCGCAAAGTCTTTAAATCAAGTGTTTTTGATTAATTTTAAGACAAGCAGATTACAGACTAATTGAGAAACAATAAAAACAGCATTTTGCCACTTGCTGCGTGTAGCATGTCATGTTTTGATAGAAATAATTATCTTTAAGTGTTCCTTTAATGACTTGTTCGACCTCAATTCATTAGAGACATCATTTGCTAGGTGATTGAACTGTTAATGATAAAATAATTAAACTAAATCTAAATTAATCACAGATTGTTTTTGTCCTAAAATCAGTAAAGTTGTCTTGAAGATTAAGCCCAACAGTTTTAAGGAACTGCCAGCTCTTGTAAATGAAATATCTCAAGAACACATTGAGGTTTTTTCTTCAAACTTAAAAAAATAATCTCAGGATTATGCTATTTATCCATAAGTTTGGCTTGGATGCATCCCCCTGGCTTCCCTATGTACAGATACATATCAGTATAACTATGATTTATGCTATTTCATGATCATGATGTGGCCAAATCAGATTTTGTTAGTCATATCAAAGGTCAATGTCATGGGTCTTGAGTGGATTAAAAGTCTAGAGGTGAACACTTCAAAGTGATTAATAGTAAAAAGTGTGCTCTTCTATCCACTTGCAGACCTCACACTTCACAGTCTTGTGCCTCCCATATCTCATGTACATTCTGAATATGAAAAAGTCAGTAAAAGTGCCACAAATGCCAAGGGACACAGTGTCTTGTCCGTGCTCTGAGGCACTGTAATTGCTCCGGGGCCCCCTCCTGAACCCTAGATCCGTCTTTACAGCTTGCATTAGCATACATAATACTGCTCTGTGGACTCAAAGAGTCATACCAATTGAAATGCAATCATTCTCACAGCAGAGCACTGCCATCTCCACTTTAATTGAGTGTTAGAGCCTGTGTGTGGTTGTGTGTGTGTGTGTGTGTGCATGGCTTTGTATCATGAGACAGAGGATAATTGCTTCTGCAGTACAACATAGCAATATGTTGTTAATTCAATAATAGCACTTGATTGCTTTTGTCTGGTTGTTTCCCCCTGGGCTACTTCGTATGTTTGTGATCTTTGTCAGAAAACAGAAGGTACAGGCGATAACTGCGGTCACATCCCATCAGACCGTCTGCACTGTATTACAAACAAACACAGTTACGGACAAACACACAGTATACTGTGGGGACTGATCTGAGAAAATTAGAACAGGGACATTTTTAAAGTCTGTTGAAAAATCAACAAGAAAATTACACTGAAGATGCCCCACTATTTAGTGACAATCAACCTTAATTATTTTATCAGTGTCTGTAAATGGCTTTTATCTAGGGTGACCATACATCCTCTTTTACCTGGACATGTCCCCCTTTTGGTCTTAAAATTAAATCTAGGGGGATTTTATTGAATCCCTTAGAAAGTCTGGATTTTGCTCATCTTATTCTTGAAGACGATGTAAACTGGCTACAGAAAAGAATATGCATAATTCAAACTACCCCTAGCCCCCATGCTGTACAAATAATTCCAACAGATTTGTTAAACTAAGAGGCGATAGCTTTCCAGTAGTATACACTACACTACGGTGATATACGGTATAAAAGGGTGGATTACTTGAGGGGGAGGTATGGGAAATGAGCTGACTGAGCTGGAGAGCAGAGAGAGTATTCAGAGACAAATGTGAGTCATTTATTGGTGCTTTATCAGTATTTTCTGATTAAATTATGTAAATGTATTGTAGTAATGAAATTAGTTTTATTCTTGAGTGTTTTCCTTTGCAATATTTTCCCCTTGTTCTGTTGTATTTTTGCCTAGTTCATGTTTTTGTGATGGTCTTTTACATCATAGTTTATGTCTTATGGATTTCGAAAGTAGTTAACCCTTTTGCTACTATGAATATTAATGGCTGCATGATCTTTTTTGTCTTTTTTGTCCATAAATGTGTCAGAAAATGCCCTTTCATGAAATCATTTTTGCACTTTTTTTTAGGAAAAAATAAAGCATTCGAGGAAGTATTTGTCATTTTCAAGCTGTGAATGCTTATACAGTGTGTAATAACAAGAAAAGAAAAAAAGACTTGAATTTTCAACAAGTTCCTCTTTATAAACAATTTTAAATGAACATGTACAACACTTTTGACAAGCAGAAACTTAAGCAATTTTATGTTAATTGTTATAATCATTGTTATTATTCATATATTACATTATTAAAGCACCTCTAGGAGATGTGCGTGGGGGGAGTCAGCATGAGAGTAAGTACTGACATCAGAGAGAGACTGAGTCCTGCTGCTGCTGACAGTTTAGCTGAAAAAGCAGGGGCCAACCCAACCCGACCTGACTGAGGTTTTGTTTTGTTTGACCTATACACTTACATTTTTTCTTCACTAAACAATATTTAGAGGTAACTTATGGCCAGTTTTAGCATCTGACAGCATCAAAAGGTGTGAAATAAGGGTCAATAAAACACAGAGGTTTTGCTTGACTTTGTTGGAAAAATATTTTTAGTTTATTGCAAGAAATTAAGACGACCATGATGTTTTCATTTTGAATGATCGTTCTGAGATAATAAAAAAAAAACAGAACAAGTTTCACAGCCTTGTATTTGTGATCTTCTCCATCCTGTATAATGCATCAGGCTATGTGGTTTTTAACCCATCAATGACTTTGGCGGGTCTGGACTCGTATGCAAAACCCTACTGCACCTATGATCCCATCATACTTACCTGTCTGAATTTAATTTGTTAAAAACACTCCACCAACTGTTCAAAACTCTCCTTTTGGCTCAACTGACCCCAAAGATGAACTTAGTGACCAACTGGCATAATTTCCATTTAAAGTGGACAAAGCAAACAGTTCTTTAATGAAGATCAGTGATGGTACACGTGCCAGCTAATTTCTCTGGATGTCAGTAAAAGCCTTCAGGGGCCCAGAGACTGAATCATGAGAATATGTATTAATGGCACTGGCTGCTAATTAGCCGAACAGACAGAGGGCATTAATCTAAAAGCCTAATTGTGCACGGTTCAGATCTAAAAATGACTTAGGGCTCTGCTGTGGGCTAAAGAGGCATGTAAGGTTAATCCGTACATCTCCTCAGCAAAGACTCAGCTTAGCATTGCTTTTCCCTTTAGCTTCTCAAAATGTGCCTGCAATTGAAATGTAAGGCTGAAATTAGTTTGGAGAGGTCTGATTTAACGGTAGACTTTTTGAAATACCTCAGAGTCATAACAAACGACTGTTACAATAAGTTTATTCAGGTTGGCCAGTTATAGGTGAGGGCCTTCCATCATCAGAGTGAGGGGGACACATTTTGACTTCCAGGTTCAAAGCAGTTTGAGTTAGCTAATTAATGAATCAAATTAGAAGGACATTTCTACACAAGCCTTCTAAAGCAATGCAATTCACTTATATGTGTCATTTGAAATATACGTCTGTGAGGGACCAAAAGCTGTCTTAGTCTTCTTCATGTTTTAGAGGTGTATTTTGATCAGTGCTGTCAGACGATTAAAAAAAAATCTAATTAATTACCGGATTTATAATTTATTTATCTAATTAATCACATTTTAATCTCATATCTGCTTAAAGTACCCAAATAAAGAATTTTAATTCTAGGATATTATAAAATTGTAGTGCAGGACTAATCAAATGAATACACCAAGAAGTGAAGATTTATAAATCCACATTTTTATTGGTGACTAAATAAAACCAAAGCCAGGGCAACTTGTCCAGAAAATTCTAAGCTCAATCAGGCAACTCAAATTACACTGTAAGTGTGTTTCATAAATCAAATTCAAGATAAGAAAAAGGTCGAGGGCATCCAGCAAAACAATTCGGCCTGATGCATTATTAAATAATGTAGTACAAATATAGATAAATAAATTCAAAAATAAAATAAGACTAAGTCTTAAATATGCCATTCCTGTTGTCACCTGGGCTTCATTTGGTTTGACTAGAGACGCATGTGTGAAGTGACATGCCACTGCAATGTACGGGTCCTCCAGCTGGACAATATCAAATTGTTTGTGTGCTATGATTCATCTTGCGATTAATTTTTATAACGCATCAATTTGTGTGTAACTAATTAATCTTATTAATGCACTTAAGTGACAGCCCTAATTAAATGGAAGTGGCATAGTACAGTACATGAAAATAAAAAATCGAGGATCTTCCATGTTTTTAGCACTGACAGAGCCATGAGTGACTTATGGGCCTGAATGTTTTCTCTGATCATTAAACTGCAAACCACTCCTGTTGAGGTCAGAGCCCAGGCCAGCCCAACCCCAAGTCTCTTTAGCTGCTGATTGAAGAGTGGGTTTTTAACACAAAGTAGAAGACAGGAAATAATTTGCCAACATGCCCAGAAAGGTGTGACTGATAGATTTTTCTTGCCCAGTCTGATCCACAATGGTTGACAGTGCTTTTACTGAGAAACTCACTTTCTGGTTTCAAAGTAGACCATAAAAATATTTTATATTTAGTCAGATATAACAAATGTAGGGAAGACAGAATGTTGAGATATGCATTTTTATACATAGTTTTTTCTGTTAAAACACATTCGTCATTTGCTGAATGCATCTCTCACTCTCTTTTTCTCTAATTAACAGTTGTACAAGTGCTGTTTATGATCGCTCAGATTTCTCCAAAATACAGAACAGTTCCATTCAAATATCCAAAAGAGGGGATTTCTTTAGCACGATCAAATTCACACTGTTTTGAAAATTGATGCACAAGTCAATACCACAACTACTCTTTTTGAAGAATCTTAATGAAGAATGAAGAATCTTTTTGTCTTAGTCCTGTAAATATTTATGAGAATGTCTTTAAAAGAAGTGAATGACTGTGTCAGTGACAAAAACTTACCTTCAGCAGGAACACAGCAGCAAAAGTCAAAAGTTATGTCCAAACGTCATGTCAGATACAAACCATTAAAGAAATGTCTCAGTCAGTATTGTTAATATGGAAGTTAAACTTGCACCTATATTGTGCAGTACAGCAAAACAGAGAAAAACACAAATATTATGTGTAGATACATTTTGTAATTTACATGAACTCCATGAATACCTTGTTCTCAGGTGGGTGGGGGGTTGTGTTGCAATGAGGGGGCACCTCTACAAAGAGGGTAAATACTATTGTAGTTTTCTGATTCCTTAAATGCATAATAGTAGATTTACTTTACATTATATGTTAAAAAAAAACTTTACCCTGTACTGATATATGTTCTATGATATCTAAAACCCCTTAGTTATAGAATGGTTTATTGTGATATATATTTTATTATTAAAAATAATGCAACGTGATAATTTGTGAACTGACAACAAATAAGTTATTAAAAGGAGTCGCTGACCTGTAATAAAGCAGCTGTACATGGGACCATGCTGTACATGCTGTATGAAGATGTCTCTGGTTAGGCACTGGCACCATGTGGTCTACTGGTGTAACTACAGCGTAGCTGTACAGGAGAGGCATACTATTAATCAGCCTCAGAAATAAAAACTGCCCCCCCTCAAGGCATAAAACCCTGAAATTAGGGGAAACTTGTTAATTTATTTAACCCACTATTGCAACTCTCAGACCAAATGAAAACCCTTGATTGCCCTTTTCATATTTAATGCAACATTTTGACTTGAGGTTAATAAGCTCACTCATTCAGTTAATGGCCCATCCGTCACCAGTGACAAGAAAAAAAGAACTGTAAATGAAAGTTTTAAGCCTTCACTCCAGTTGGAAATGAAGCCCTTTGGACTTTAAATTTTCAGATAATTACAAACTACAGTTGTATACATTTTCAATGGAGAAAGGTGGGTTTTTGTTTGTTTTCAAGGTGTTACTTAAGAGATGACATTGCAAGTTCATGTACATTACCATACAGTAAAAGTTACACAGATCATGTTTTTCTATCTGTTGTCTATAAATAGATGTTTCGAGGGGGGAGAGCTAAAAAACACATCTAAAGGGTGATCAAAAGTAACTTTTCTTAAAAGTAACAGAACTTAAACATGACTCAAATGATCCTAGTGTAGGCTACATTCTCCTGTATTGCACATTCTCTTGACCATATTGCACACAATGTCTCACCATGGGGTAGACATCAACTAAATAACAATCTTATTGGCTTCAAGTAGCCTAATGCCTCTATTAAAAAACACACCACCTACTCCACCTGAGAGTTAAATAAGTCAAATGCAATTAAAAGACAGGTCAGCCCGGTGCAAATGAACCATGCGTGACAATCCTTGATAATCTTGAGGGAGTAGCATCGAGTTCACAATATTTTTTCCCTTTGTCATTTACATATTCCGTATCGAAAACAAACAGGCAATGTAAGTTCTTGCTCCAGCTATTAGTGGACAGTGGACCGAAGTGCCATAAGTCAAATCCTTTTGAGGTGAACCCGAAGAACTGGCCGGGGCTCTCCTCCGGCCGCCAGAGGGCGCTGCAGCACACAGCGTGAGCGTCATAACACACCCATGATCCTCATCCGCCAAGTTTGATTATGCGTTTGTGTTGCTTAGAGTTACCTGATCAACATGAGTGAAATACTAGGTACCTGAGGTTTAAGGTCTGGAACTTGAAGACAGCAGCCTCATACTTTACACTGCAGCAAAGACGATACAAAAGCCCTCTCAAACATTTTGATAAAGGTGTAGTGATGGACCCGCAGCGTAAAAAACACAACTCGACTGAGAGGGTGGAGCGGAGGAGAAAGGTTAGACTTTATTTACAGCTTTTTGTTTGCTTGTTTGTTTGTTTGTTTGTTTGTTAATGGAGAAACTTCTCCTGTCTCGTGGCTTGGTGGTAAACATGTGGTTTACGGAGCTCCAACACCAAACCAAGCAAATTCCCCTTCAGTGGTTCAACTCAAAGTCTGTTATTAAGACCGTCAGATCTAAGGGTTAGAGGACTAGCTAGTTTATCTCATTGAGGATATTTACTGGTTAACATGAGGTGAATTAACCTCATTGTCAAACTCGACATAGTTTTGAACACCGTGGATTTAATAGTTGTAACTTCTCTGTTTTATTGATGGAAAAAAGGTTAGACTACTATATATTTAGCAAATTACCAAAAAATAATGACCGAGAAAAAAAGAAATGAAGCCAATTTCAGCTAGCTTTTTATTTTAGTTAACACATACTCATTGGTTATTTGAGGCCAGTTGCACTTACACACTCACAGGCTTTTCTGATAGTTTGAGAGAATCTGCATCAGCCAGTTTTGTTGAACTTGTTTGTATACCAAAGAATCAAAACCAATTACAGTTGAGAAGCCATTACAAGTTCTCTTAAGAGTCAATATTCTTTCTTTTTTGCTGAACAATTCCCTGATCAGTTCCTACTTTGTTGCAGAACAACAAAGTAGGAACTGCAAAACAAGGTATCAGAGGCACTCCACATAAACATCATGGCCATAGATGTGATAATGGTAGGAGATAAGTTGTCTAAATTGTGGCTAACTTTTACACAAAATGACAGTAACTGTACGTCATCCAGTATCTGCACTCATATGATTCAAATAAGTATGAAAACAAGAGTTACTTGCAAAAGTGATGCAGCATGGCATGAAATATCAGGAGTGTCATGTCTAGTCAAACTTGTGTTGCCTATGCCTGCTTTTCCTACACAGAAACCCTCCAGGGATAAATGAGGGAATCAATAAAGAATTATAATTTTAAGCATAATTACTAATCTTATCAAATACCTTCCCTAGAACAGAATATATATTAAAGTATTACAGTTATAATGCTGTTGTCATGGTCGATTTTATTCATAGTTACTTCATGTTTCCAAAGTTTGAAATTGTGGGCTGCACGTGCCCCCCTGGCCAACCCAGGTGTAGGTGAAGCACTTAAATAGTGTTAAACCATGAGAAGATTTGTATACAGACAGATTGTGTTCTACAGCTCTGAATCGCTTTGCATTAACTATGAATTGCAGCGTACACAATGAACGAGCTGGCAAGTTATTCAGCTGTAGGGCAAGACAAATTTATTTTTGTCATACATATTAGTCACCAGCTAAAGCCAAAGAGCTTCATGCAATCCCTGTTCAGGGATGGTAATTGGGAAAACATAATCTTACAACTCTGAGAAATCAGTATAATTTCTTTATGCCTAACAATCCCCTTATCACTCCTCTCACTTACATATGCCGTCGCTGTTGCATTCGTATGAGGGACAGCAACAACAGATTTGATAAAGTACAAATCATGACAGAAAGGAGTCTAATGGGCAATCTTAGTTGTTGCCTAACTTTACAATTAGGAACCAGCATGCAGTGTCTGTGGGATTTAAAGCAGAAGTGAAAATAATGGCAACATGAAAAAATATTTGTCAACTTAGCACAACACTGAAAATCTGTCGTGCCATGTGTCTGATGTTGTTGACACAGAAAAAGTGTGTCGGCATACATTTTCCACACAGCACCCCAGCTTTCCTTCCAAGCCCCAGCAGCCTAGTCTCTCGGTCAAGCCCCAGCTGTCTAGCTTCCCCTCTCAGCCTCAACAAGGTGTTCTTCAGTCGAGCAGACTGGCTGTATAATAGGGCTGAACAATTAATTGCAAATTAGATTAAATCACAATATGGCTTGTTGCAATTTTCAAATCGCAGAAGGTTCAATATTTTTAGCCCAGAATGTGTTGGACATTTTGTCATTGTGATGTAGTTTTTTGCAATTTCATGTTTTTTTTTTTTGTTTTTTTTACATCTATTCATACACTTTTTCCCACTTTTGAACCATTTTTACCTTTTCTTAACCCCGTTTTTACAACTTTATAACTGCTTTTCCCCCATTCATCTTTTTTTGGCCACTGTCAGAACCATTTTTGGAATTTTTACATGGTTTCTGAAATTTAATTTCAATATTAATTTCCAATTTTGCTGCCATTATCAGTTTTCCTAAGCCACTTTTGGATTTTTTGCCAATTATCCCAATTTTTTTGCAATTTCATGCCTATTTTGCACCTATTTATTAACCTTTTTCTGCTTTCATACCATTTTTACCCAGTTTTTACGATTTCATACCTATATAGCTTCTGTTCTTCACTTTTCCACTTTTTCTCAAATCTTTTATCCTTTAAATAATAAAATATCATATTGGTTTTACTATAAATCATTCGATTATTTTCTCAAATCGTTCAGCCCTACTGTATAATACACTGAACGGTCTATCTGTTGTGTCAGGCTATGTCAAAACCTCAGTACATCCACAAAAAGATGAAAGAGATGGAGTCAAAGGAATCAGAAAAACAGCTTAAACAAAGGGTATGTGTTTCTGATAAAATATTTAGACCAAAGATGAACAATTACAATGCAGCAGTGCCGGAAATGAATTTGTCGCCTGAGTTAAAAGATGACAGGATTCTTTCTTAACTTCACTAATGTTGTGTTTTGGATCATCTTGTATGTTTTGTTTTGATTTCTTTCGTATGGAATCCAAGAAAGAGCAGTTGTCAGAAGTCATTATTCAGATAAAAGCAAATAGATAGATGAATTAATTAACAACCATCATATATGTTACAGTCATGTGCCGTGCCAAACCTTCTACTCTTCAGCTTTTATTATTTTAACTATGCCTGTGGCTGAGGAGACAACATTGTTTAGGTCATGTGGTACAGGGGTAATATTATTGCTTTAAGCACTATAGCTATAACATTAAGGATGCATGATGTTGGATTTTTCCTGATACAATATCAATATATATATATATTTTTTTGCATGAGTACAAGCTGTCTCCAGTAAAACTGACCGGGTCCTCTCATAGTGACATTATATTTGTGTAAAAAAAAATGTGGACCAAAGAAAACAACATTTATTTTCTAATGGAAGACACTATTGTTTTTAAAATGTAAATGTTCTGTATTAAAAGGGGGAAGTAGTGTGTTACATTCATATATTTTGTTGGTATTATAGCCAGTATATGATATTTAGAGCTAATAAAACATAAAAAATCAGCAGAAATTATATCTGCTGATACCAATCATCCACTGTTTAAGCCAATGTGTGCAGATGTGTAGATACTTGTATTGTGCTAATATAATCATGCATGCCTTTATAACACTAACTAACAGTCATTGAAAAAAAACTTTTGTTGTGATTTTAGCTTTGGACAGCAGACACTACTTCAGGAACTGATGATGGTAAGAGTAAATCAAATTACAGAATTAAAAGGCTGTGTTTTTTTTAGTTTGTTTGGTCATGACTTGCTAAGAAGTGAATGTCTTCAGTTTGTTTTGGTGTTCTCAGAATCTTTCACATGTATAGCTGCAGGGCAACCATTAATTCATTTCATGTTATAGTTAGAAGAAACCATACAGTGAAATGCCTAACTTTGCTTTGTTGCCCCTCTCTTAGACGGACTTATTTTCACAAAGAGATCAACCAAACAGCCGACTGAAGATGTTAAACGATACAGCAAAGCTTTACATGAGCTGTTCAGAGCCATTCAAAACCACCCTGACCTGTAAGTTTAACATCAGTGTCACCACAGATTAAGTTTTTGGTGAGTATTTTACCTTAACCAGCCTGCTTTCTTCTTTAAGGTTTGAGGATGACCATCAGGTCCAAAGCAGCAATGAAGACCTGAGCAAGGACTCCATAGATGCTAACTATCAGGACTCTTGCATGCTGTTCACAGAAACAGGTGTGTGTATGTGTGTGTGTGCGTGTGTGTGTGTGTTTGTTCTATTTTGCTAATTCATTTGTGTCCTGATGTTTTTGAAATTCTTAGACTCTCTAAAGAGCCTCCATAAGACGAAGCTGAATTCAGGATTTCTCTGTTAACTATGCTTTGTCTTCTTTGTCCAGATGTGACCTTGCCGTCCTGTCTTGATGGGAGTCCTGGACCCCAGGATACCGAAACTAACGAGAGGTTTCAAAGAGCTCATCAGCTTCCACACTCAAGGAGTCACTCTAGCCAAGTATTAGCAGAGGTGTTCCAGCAGATGATGGCCATTTATGAACAGCTGAGGGTGAGAGAAATGAACCTTCGTAACAGCTGTTTATCTATAAATGCAGATTTGAAAAATGCAAAACAGGAAACCAACTTAATGCCTGTTTGTGTCATTTTAATAAACTTAATTTGTGTATCTACATGAACTCTAAAAATGAGAAAGTTATCATGCATGTTGTTGTGGTTGTTGGTCTTGTATTTTGCAGTAAATGTCATTTACAGTATTTTTAGTTTGGCACTTTTATTTACACATTGAATGTTTTCAGCTTACGTTGTATATTAACTTATATTTGTATGTGTAAACAGGAAAAACGACAAAGCCAGCAGCAGTGGGAGAAGGAGCTGCAGGAGCGAGAGAGGAGGCTGAAGCAGCAGGAGGAGGCTTTTGTGAAGCTGACAGGACTGGAGGAGATGTTACACAGTCGCATACATGCAGTCGAGGAGGTCAGACACAAAGCTCCTAATAGTCACATTAAATTCTGAGGTATTATTAATTATTTAGTGTGATTGGACTTCATTGAGACATATCATACAGGCCGCATTTCAAGGGTTTGCATGTGGAGCGTTCATAACAATAGGTTCATGTGGTGTATGGATGTCAAATCAGTGGATCATTGTGTTTAAGAACCCAGATCTCAGTTTTAGAATAGCATAACAGCGATTTTTGATTGCCATGATCAAACAGCCCTAGCATCAACGCATGAAGGGTTCTAATATTGAGACCTTTATGATAATTTAACTCTTGACATGTAAAGCCAGATTTTTCTGTTATGCTGTTGAAGTCAAATACCAAATATCAGTGCAAGATGGATCAGAAATCGTGGAGAGTTTTTTGCCTTTACCTAAGTCAGGGATGGGCATGTTTGGCCACTAAAATGGCCACAATGTCAGAACCCAATTCTGGTCAAGTTGGGACATCTCAAAAGTAAATGAGAAGCAGAATGGAATGATACTAAATCTCTTTTGACCCAAATAATATTGGAAGATACTCCATTGTTGTTTTGCAAACCTTCACTCATTTTTTTTTTTTTTATATATTTTTTGGGCATTTTATGCCTCCATGGATAGGAGAGAGACAGTAGACAGGCCCGCGAAAGGGGTAGAGAGAGTAGGGGAAGACACTCCGCAAACTGGTCACAGGCGGGACCCGAACCCGTACCGGCAGAAGCAAACACACAGAGTGCCTGGTTGCCAACCACTCCACCAAACCAGCACCCCAACCTTCACTCATTTTATATTGAATGGCTACGACATTTTCCTAATATTTTGGACAGAGGCATTTACTACTGTGTTTAAAAACACTTAGTAAGTGTTTTAATAATGCTTATTGTGGAAGCATTGTGGATGGAATTCTTTCCCAGTCTTGCTTGTTGTACAACTTCAGTTGCTCAACAGTCCAGGGGTCTCTGTTGTCGTAATGCAGGCCCCATAATGCGCCAAACATTGTCAATGGGAGACAGATCTGGCATGCAGGCAGGCCAGAGGCCACACTGTTGTCACAAGCTGTATGTGGCCTGGCGTTGTCTCCTCTTTAACCTGGAGTAAACTGTGTCCATGATTTAAAAAAAAAAGCAGTTTGAAATAAGGACTCGTCAAACCACAGTGCACTTTTCCACTTGTGTCAGTCCATCTCACATGATGAGCTTCGGTCCAGAGGGGCCAGTGGCATTTCTGTGTGTTGTTAATATGTGGTTTCTGGTTTGCTTGGTAGATATTTAAATGTTTGAGTTTTAAAATATTTGCAATAAAACAATGAATTTTATCAATTTGAACATCAAATCTCTCATCTTTGTTGTGAATTTAATTGAATATTTGTCCAAAAGGATTTGCAAATCATTCTTTTGTGCTTTTATTCACGTTTTACACAACATTGCTTCTTCACACTCTTTATATGTTCCTAGAAACACCAGCAGGAGGTGAGGCAGCTGCAGAATCTTCTGCGAGAGAGGGCAAAAGAAAACAGGAGACTGAAGTCCAGCTTTGACACCATCAGAGAATTAAATGACAACATGAAGAAGCAGGTCTGAGTGCTTTCATTTGTGACTGTTTTATTTCTGTCAAAGGTTTAACTACAGATTAAGAGTGATAACAGTCTAGGGCTGATATGTCCCAGTGTCTGATTTGAGCTACTTTCAGAAGTAAAAATGTTTTTTTGCCTAATTTTTAAAATTCTTTTAGTTTGTTTTGGAAAGCAGAAAATGTATATAGTGGTCACTCAGAAAAGTGTGTATTTATTTTTGAATTGAGAACTTTAAACATGATGAGGTGGCTCAAGAGTGTACACAACATTGGTTAATAACATCAAGGATAGACCTGCTAAGATGAAACAGTATCACATGGTCAATTAGTAACTCAAGAAATCCATCCAGAGGCCTCATATAATCAACATTATTTTAATTGACCATGATGATCCACTCTCATGTTGGGATGCAGGAGGCAATCAACGTCTACTGAGGCACAGATCAAAATACCAAACAGGTGCTTGTCTGAGTACTTGAAGAAATTAAAAAAGTAGAGTTAATATTAGGAAAATATTAGACTTTTGATTTTTTTTTAACCCTTAAATGCCCTCTTAAATAGATTCCCATTAAATCTTCAATTTTATTTGGAATGCAAAGTGGCAACAGTACATGTGTTTGACCGCTGGAGGGTGCTGTGACACAACAATGATGACATTTTTGACCGTAAAGGATGAACATCAGTGTATTTTGTCTTGAAATGTGAATTAAAATGAACTTCCTTAAATGACAGTTATAAATTGTTAGGATTTATATAGATTCTTAAAAATTATGATAAGGTCTTGAGTTTGATTTTGGCATTTGAACGTCATAACAAGTCTAAAAAAGTCTTCTTTTACCTTTGAGAAGTCTTAATTGAAAATGGTTGACAAAGACTGGTTTATCAAATCTGTTTTATCAACCTTATTTTGTTTGTTTCAGAAAATACATTATTAAGTGTCAGCAAAATGTCACTTACATTATTATCAAAGAAATGTCTCTCTATGAGCAGGCGTTCATATGTTTGTGTTAATTGTTTTTGGGAAATAATTATCTAATTTGTAAAATTTGACATTCAATGGTTTTATGGAAAATAATTAATTATACCACAACTGTGTTGTTTTATAAATTTAAAAAAAGATGTGTAGTTCTTCCAGTCTGGTCGTTGAAAAGGAAGATAAAAGTCTTAAATATAATGCTTAGAAATGTAAGAACCCTGACTGCACTGTTTTTGTCTGCATGAAGTTTAAACACATTTAATTCAACATTTTACTAAGGAAAGTTCCTACCATCAGATCAACCATCTTTTGTTTTGATTAATAGCTGCAAGAAATCAGGGAACAAAACAAAAAGTTGGAGAGTCAGTCTAGAAGGGTACAGGCTCGGCTCCACAACCTGCAGGTAAGAACTTTATTGGACCATAGTTAAAGACCCTAGTAACTGTAATATAACCAGTTTCAAGCTCTCCATTGATTAACCAGCATGTCACTTAATCATCGACTGATTGATTTCAGAAAAAATATGATTACAGTGCAGCTTCCAGAGGTTGCCAAAGAGCATGTTCTGCAGACACAGAGTGTTTGAAGCCACCCAGAAAGGAGAAAACTTCTGCCTCTGGAAATCACAACAAGAAGGTACTTTAATGTCCCTGTGTTTTTGTTTGCTGCACAGCTCTTTTACAGCGGTGTTGTAAGATTTTCTCTAATTAAGGTTCATACCCTTTTTGTCCTCTGGTTTGTTTTCTTTTAATTCTTCAATTGTGTTAATAAGGACAGATCATCAATGTATAAAGTTAGCAGTACTTTTCATTTCAAGCGTGGTTTTTCTATTTCCCGATTAGATGAACTGAGCCAAACTCTCCTTCCATCACCATACAATTTCACAGTCTTATCAACACCTTTCGGCTTGCCAGTGAGAATCCTTGTGCTGATGTGATGTTCACGCTCTACTGAATATACCTGTTTTTTTTTTCATGGCTAAACTTCAAATAGATAATGGGATTTATTCCAGTCACATTTATTTAAATCCTGACTTTTTGCCTCCCCCTTGGGTGCAGAATTGAGATCAAGATGTGAAATTGACAAAGTGTGTTGAGATGAAATTTGACCCTGCATATGTGGACCCTCCTTCCTTCAGGGCAGCTCCTGTCACATGCCAACAAAGCTTCTTTCCCTTCTCCTGGAGTGGGTACTTGATGGACAGACATTCTCATCAGTGGCAGCAAACAAAGGGAAAAGTGTCTACCAGCGCCTGCCTTCAGGAGTCATACTCAATGACAGATGCCTAAAGGTGGCATATCTATTTCAGTGTCACAGTGATAACACATTTGACTATAAGTGAAGCAATCAACAAGACATATAGGGAAGTTAATGATGTGTTAAAGGAATTCATTATTCTCTGTGCTTTAGGTGCTGCCGTTGTTAGCAGATCAGCTCCATCACACTCCTGCGTCAGAAGCTGAACTCCTTCTTAACCTTCTTTGTCTCATCCACTGCACTTTGAGACACGTGGACAACAGTTCAAAGGTACAAAGTCTACATTTATACTGGAATTTGTGTTGGATGCATCAAATCAGGGCTGTACGATCGGAAAAAATTGTATTGCTTAATTTTGTTCTCTTATATTCCAATTCTGTCCTGTCATATTTTTCTTATTTGAGAGGGTCTTGTTTGTTTTTTGAGTGACTTCAATATTTACCTCCTCCGCCAAGGAGGTTATGTTTTCGGGAAAGTTTGTGTGTCGGTCTGTCCGTCCGTCCGTCTGTCCATCTGTGAACAAAATAACTCAAAAAGTTATGGATGGATTTTGATGAAATTTTCAGGAAATGTTCAGCATGGGAAAAGGAAGAACTGATTTGATTTTGGTGTTGATCCGGATCACCGTCTGGCTGCCATAGCAAAAAATGTTATTTCTGTGAATAACTACTGAACTAAAATAGATATCATTATGAATCCAGTTGCTAATGGTATATTTTCATGGTCAAGGAATCTAAATATTTTGATGAAATAAAGGTAGGACTAATATTTACGGTCAAAATCACAATATGGCTGAGGACTGTGGCGCTGGCAGAGGTCTGCGCTCTCAGAGTGCTTTTCTAGTTCTAACTTAAATCCCCTCGCAATAGTAGATGGAAAACTGAAGAGGGAGAAGGTCACTCATTCGTTTATTGGTTTAACATCATTTAATCATCAACAATGTAAAAGTTTTTTTTTTAAATCTGGCATCCCAGGTGGACCATTCAGTAAATTTCACTAGTCCATCTGGGAATGAACCAAAGAAAAGTGTTTGGGAATTGGCAGAAGCAAATCCAGCAGATGATCAGATGATCATTCTGTCAGTCACATTCATTATGGGCCAATCAGATGATGCACTTGGCAAGTGCTACTGCACTACAGAACGTGACTCACTGTCACAGCATTTTGGATGTGCAGCATTAATATCCTTACAATACAGAAGTTTGTGGTCATGTTGTTTCTTCAGCATTTATTGAAGAAACGTGGTCCAGATCTAATAAAAATGAAGCTGTTAGCATCACTGCTAGTCTTTATAAGTGCAGTCACTTCCTGCTGTTGTCTTGCTCATCACTTCTACCTTCTTCGCTTAATTTGAGCATGCAGGAGACACAGATTCTGAATCAACAGTTTTCAGTTCTTTGACAAATGATGGGCATATCAGACAGACTGCCATTTTGATTTCCATCAGGAGTCACAAAAATGAGGCAAGAGGTAGTTTTATTTTTCTTTGAATAATACCGAGGTGCCAGTATGACACACTTGAGGTCACATGACTTACTAATTGCATGCCCCACAATCTAAGTATGATGCATGTACAATAAAAAAGTTGTGGAAAATGTTGTATATAGTTCAGCCCTGCAAACGATGGACAGTATGACTACAAAAACGTAAATGCACATCTGAGGACTGTGAAGATTAGAAACATTGTATTTTAGAATTTTATATATACATATACATATACATATACATATACATAGATATATATATATGTATATATATATACATGCTCTGTGGAGACAGGCAGCTGTATTAAAACAGAGTGCTTGTGGATCCTTAAATAAACACTAGAAGGTCTTAGATTGGATTTTTTTTAATTGAAGTCTTAGAAACTACTTCTAAGTTGTTTTTACCCAAGAGAGGTCTGACAATTTAGATGGCTTGTTGAGTAAAACTGTTTTTATAAATCTGCTTTGGTCTTTCTTAAGGGTTTTACAGAGCTGCTACATTTCATTGAGTGTCTGTGAGTACATCCATCTGCAGGTACTCTTTGGATACCATTTTCTTCACAGAAAACACAGTGACTATCTAACACCTTTGCATCCACATGTCTCTTTCATTTACCTGTGGTATCCATATGGAAAGCTTTGTAGTTATGTATGATTGAGTAACACAGCTGTGGAAAAAATATGTTAACAAATCAATTCATAAAAATTACTTAACATTTTCAGACACCAGTTTGGCAGCAGTTGAGCAGTAGCAGCTCAACAGGACAGTGGTGTCATCCTGCAAAATATTATGTACCGCTCTTCCTTTCCTGCTGGTAATTTGCAGTCAATGCTGTGCTCTTCCAGCCTCCTGCACCATCAGGGATCTCCACACCCTTCTCACACCCTGGTATCCCTCCTGCCTTGAGGCAAGAGGTAAAGGAGTAATCCAGTCAAATGTTGAGCAGTGTTTTCTCACAGGCCGTCGGGATCAAAACAAGCTGTGCCCCTCTCTCTGACACACTACTCAAGGTGGATCTCTGCTTCATTAAGTCCTTTAAATACAGAAAACTTCAGATCAAACCAAAGTTACTTGAATGACTGTGGTGGCAACTGAAGCTGTTTATTTCATTGCTCTTTTAATCAACAGTATTTATGGGTCAGTGACAAGTAAGAGTTTGCATGATGAGAAGTTCAAAAATGTTTTAATAAATTGTTTAAAAGTTTGCATCAGCTTTGCAAAAATGTATATTTTGCATTTCTGTTGGTTTCATTTAATTTCAAATAGCTTTTGAACCATTTTTCCAAAAGAAAAGATGGATTTCCCCTGAAAATGTCAAGTGGTATTTCCTAAACAAAAAGATAAATATTAAAAATATATTTTCACCTAGAGCGTTTTCAAATGTACCTATGAAATAGTGACTTAAATTTTAATGTATCACATGAAAATACATTTTTAAGGATTATTTTTTTAATTCAATTATATACATTTTTACAATATAGAGCAGGACTAATACTGAAAATCACTTTGTGTTTTCTAAATAAATTTGACGAATTATGTATAAACTATTAAAACATGTTTTAGTACATTGCAAAAGAGAAATGCATCTTATTCCCCATGAATTTTCCTGTAAATTATATTGCCACGATATTCAGAACAATGGTGTTCCATTTAATCCATTCATTGTTAAATAAGACAAATCTAGAATTATGCCCAACTAGCTGATGATGTATTTTATTGATATTTTCACCTTTTTTTAATAAATTGAAAAATTTGGTACCAAGTTTTGGTTACACCACTTAGACATTTTTGTCATTATCCCCTAAAAAGTCTTCATAATTGATGAAATGCAGAAATTTTGGACTAGGTCTTCAAGTCGAGAATGTATTCAAGTAATTTGTGAATTTATTTTCAAATTTTAATCTTTTAAAATTTAACTAAACCATGGGAACATGAAAAAACTTGCATCATGCCATTGACCTTTATGCAGTATTTGGTGTTTGTATTTTTTAGAATTAGATTTGGAATTAGTAAAAGTAGATTTTATTCCCTTTTATACTTTTGTAATCTAAGATACACATTTTTTGAATGTATGTTTTATCCCATAAAAGTTTGTTCTCTTTATGTTCCTGTCTGTCTGTCACACTTCTGAGAGATTCTGATACACGTTAGCCTTGCAGAGTAGACGGACCTGCCTGATTTCTGAAATCATTTAAGATATGGAACTGTCCATCTCGCATGTCAGGTTAGGTACACGTGGCCATCTTAGAAATCTGGATCTCATGAAGTATTTTGCTGTTATGCAAAGTGCCTCAAAACAATTTTTAAAAGGTCACTCTTGCAGACGTTTGATTTCTTAGAGAGAAATAATTGCAGTAAGAAAACAGCTGAAGCTAAAATGTTAAACTTCAAATTCCTTACTTTCAAAAACAGCATTACAGGGGAATGGCCCAAAATCTGTCTATATATTTAATGAATCTGGTCGCTAGCACTTGTCTTAGTTAACATTGTTTTGTCTTGCAGTATAGGAGTGAAGTTTTGCCAAAATCATGAGGTTGCTGATACAGAATCATGCAGAGGAAATAGTAAAAGAGAGATCCATCCCATAAATCACACACATCAGAGTGATAAATATCATCTTTAAGTATGGTGTGTCCACTTTAACGGTTAACCCTTTGACTGGCATTGTAACCAGGTGGTTGACTTTTTGCTGCAATTTCCACTGTATTGAAAACATTGAAAGCCCATCTTTGTCTGTTTTTACTTTTTCACATCAGTGAACCAATATGTATCCATTGGCTGGTGCTACTGTACATAAATATAATTGCTTGAAAACTAGAAAAATTGGAAGTGAATTGCTGCTGCACAGCTCCTCAGAAATGTAACTGTAAGAGCATACATCGGAGTAAGAAAAAATCTTTTCACATATTTCCAGCTTCTTTAACAATCATAATTTAGTATCATGAAATACATTTAATGATTAAAAATATATCTGATTTCTCAGAAAACTGTGTAATGAAATGAAAGAAATCATTCATGCCCAGGAGAACCCTTAACAGACAAGCCAACCACCAGCTTGACCAACACAACTGCTTCCTGATTGGGTAATCTGAAAAATAAAGCCTGAAATCTTGCTAAATGAAGAGGAAGGAACACATTTTTCCCCAAAATAATTTGTTGCAAATGTATTTTATAGTGTGGAAGACAAAGGGTTAGTCTCACTTTATCGCTCTGCAGGTCTCACTTTAGTTTTAGCTTATTTCCTGTCAAAACTCCAGCTCTGTGCCCTGGCACAGAACACGCGCCCCTAGCCCCAAATTTTCTACCCTTAGCCTTCTCTTTTCCAGGCTTGCTCCAGCTTTCCTTACAGATTTATTGGCTTATCAGTTATTTGGAGAAGTTGGAGAGTCCTGCGGGCTGGCTGACAGACTGACCCTGCGCCTGCCACACTCATGTTTGATGGAGATCAGTTTCTGCCTATCAGGATTATCCACAGTCATACACATTGAGAAAGAACCAGTTTGGACTTATGGCTGTCTGTGTGTTTTCACAGCATGTAGCATTGTCTGCTACTCTGCGGCAGATAGGAGAGCAGTTGTCAAAACTGCCAGCTCAGCTGACAGTGTCTGAGCCTGAAGATCCAGAACTACACAGTGTGCGCAGTGTGGCTGCTGCTGGATCCTCTTATAGTTGGCCACTTTACCGCAGCCCCTGCCCTCACACACGCATCCTCTCCATCCTCATCATCCTCCGCACTGTCACACAAGGTAATAATAGCTAGTGTATGTAAGTGCATGTGAAGAGAGATCTAAAATTATGGGCTTCAACTATCATTAAAGATTTAAAGTATTTGAATATACAATGCTGCTGTTGCCATGTAATATGGCTTTTTTTAATTTGTTGTATTAATTGACCCTCTGTCCCTTTAAAGTGGACATCCTTATGAGCCCATGGTGCCTTTTTTAAAGTTCATTTTGTTCAGCCATCACTCCGAAACCTGAGGAAATTCAGTAAAGATTAAACAAAAGAAAGCAATGCATGTCACATTTTAAGAAAGGCTAGAAAGGATATCACCAAATTGTTTGCAAACTTAAATTATCCAACCTGAGTTTCCACAGAAAGTTGATCTCTTGGGATGTGACTGCTGACTTATTTAATTTATCTACTTGCAGTACCCCAGACTAAATTTGAGCTTGATGCTTTTTCCACAAAGGGAAGACATCTTAGACCATTAAATGAATAAAATAGAAATAATTCACTTTGGCAGTGCTCAGGAAGTCCGCTCTTGATATTTTACACATTATTATTTGTACATTGGTACCTTGATGTTTCATACATTAATAATGCACAGAAGTTTGGAATATTTGTTTTGTGTTGTAGTTTATCAGCCCATGCACACTAACTGGCATTAGGCGTTCAGCCATTAGACTCTCCTTATGACTACAAGATTATTATGTTATGACTTCCACCGAGGAGATTATGTTTTTGCCAAAATGCATCCATCTTCTGTGAGCATGGTTACTCAAAAAAGCTTTGAAATTTTCAGAGGAAGTATGTTATACAGAGAAGATGTGATTTTGGTGGTGACTGTAATATGGATGCAGGTTGAGATTTTAGCTTTTTTCATTTGTTAGCATGGTGTGAGGACAGTTTTCCATATTTTTTTATTTTAAAAAAAGCAAGTTATATTTTTGCAAATATTGTAAAAGAAAGACTTCTCTGTTGAGTAAAAATACTTATGGCATGTTGCCTCACTTGAGGTATATTATTGATGTATCACCTCTTTGTTGTGGTGCTTGTCACCTGATTTTTGTCCATATACAGTCCTATTGCAAGTAATAACACATGAGTACACAGCACCACACAACCATCTCCTTATTCTCTAGATCAAGTGCTGCGAAGCACTTTTCCTACCAAATGATGTTGACTCTGTCATAAATAAACTAATGTTACAGAGCTGGTTTTGGCAGCAAGGCAGCAGCCATTGAGCAGAGCAAAAGTGGTTAATAGTGAAATAATGCTTTATTACCGTTTCAACAGAGGGTTTGACCAGATTTTGAAGGCCTTTAATGATAACAATGATTAAGTTATAATCTGACACTGCTATGTTGTAAAATGACTTTAATCAGCTATTCATGTTCATCCCTATTTTTTAATAGAGTGATCACCATAGATTGGCCTTAGTACACACCTTCACTAATGCACATCACTAAGACCCTGACCACCACTCCTTATATCTATGAATCAAACTGAGATTAAGTTTGAGTTTAAAGCTAAAAGCTAAGTTAAGATGAGTTTTATAGCATCAAAATAGGTTATCTATAAATGCTATTCCTTAGCCTTCCGGTCGGGTCAGAAAGGGCTGGACTGGCCTGGATACTCAACTTCGGGAACAAGACAATTAAGACGAGAGAAAATTTATATTATTCAGACACGTCTTAGAGCACCGGGCTGTAAGCAGCGATATATAGCCGGCTACAAAACTACGATACTGAGTTTTCCAAAAACTGCTTGTTGTCACACATCAAAAACTACTGCTACGTAACTAGAAAGAGATACATTACCTTGTCACTTTGCATCCTGCAAGTTGTTGAAAAAAGAAGTTGTAAAGCAATGCAGAGTTCTGATGAAGGTCCGAGCTGCATACTTTATTAGCATTACAACAAAGGCGCGCTTTGACTTGTGTCTTTTGGTGCGTTCCAGTTGTAGTCAGAAGTAGGAATTTCCAAGTTCCGAGTAGGAAACTAACTGGAACGTCCCCGAAGTCAGAATTTTCCACTGGAAACTCGGTGAAACCTCGCCACTCCTGAGCTAACAACAGCTAACAATAGCCTGGTAGATCGGCATGTTTTTTTCCGACTTCAACTGGAACGCCAATAACTCGGAGATGATGTCACTCCCAGTTCCGAGGTTACTGGAACGCAGCATTATGACAGTCGGCGCACGTGCTCATGGGTAGCAGAGTCCTAATATCAGCGGTAACAGATTCTCTTCATAGCCCCTTTAAGACAAAAAGTATCTTTAGTTGAGGTTACTTGCCCGTCTTGTAAATATAAGATGATAGCCTTAAAGAGATTTTACAACTTTTTTTTCTATTCATGTCTTGCCTCACTCCTGAATTCATAACAAGCAGATAGACACCATTCTTTCGACCTTTAGGTCTAGAATGAGACTGGCAAAGCTAGCTCACCTATTAGCTTAGCTCAAACACCGGAAGTCAGTGCGTAGTGTTAGCCTGCCTCTGCCTACAGTCAGCTCTAAACAGTCCTGTGTGCTTTTTGTGACTCATTTTTTTGCATATTATGTTACGTTATCTTCTACTATCACTGTATTAATTGCTTCTACTTCTAAACAGAGGCTTTTTGTGGTTGACCTATAGGGCTGGGACGATTCACTTTTCTCCCGATACGATTTATTGCGAATTTTTTAGGTGCCGATACGATTTAAATTGCGATTCTACGATACTGCCGATTTTTGCAATCTTTAGTTAGCTTTTTTAAAACCAGTGAAAAAGATGAACAATGATGATGCCTACAGACTATATCAGGAAAAATACACATCACATGTGAGTCTGTTTTTAGGATTTATTCAGCAATATATATTAACCAGCTGGTTATGCCCCCTCTCTTCAAAAGCCTGGATTGCATATAAAAAGTCGCTTATTATCCCTTCAGGCAACGGAGTTTTTTCAAGAAATATTCAATTTTGCTATCAAGATTTAAAAAGGCTATAGTTTCAAAGTGGTTAGTTTTCCTAGCCATCGTCATCACTGTAATTTACGGGCCAAGCATGAACGCCTCTGCTGCCTGCACTGTTTACCCCCGGCTTCTCTCTCGTCTGACCAGAGCTCATGTCTTTCTCATTCTCCGCTAACACCGCCACTTTTTCGCGGTGTTTTGAGCTTCCTGCATCCCAGACTATGTGCACTCTTCGGCAGTCGCCGACTAGGAGAGGAAAAGCTGTCGGTAGGCTATGTACTGCTCCGTGACTGTAATGGCGCGCTGAGCCGCTCCCGCTGAGCGCACTCGCTGCCAGTTTCTTCCTCACTGGACGACTGACCGTCATCCTCAGAGAGTAAATATTCCTCAGATTCAGAGTCAGACAGTACTTGACAAAGTACTCTCGCATCGTGAGTACTCTCTATCACTCTGTCTCTCTCTCTGCTCCGCTCCACAGCCTCTGCAGCCACACTCGCGTCCCTCGGTCCGGTGTGTGTGTTTTAAAATAAATGTACGCCAAAACTTTGAATAGAAATCTGTCACCTGTCCACTATCTGCTGGTGAAAGTAGTAAATCTACTCAGCACTATTTTAACAGCTATGGCCTGTTTTATCCAGCAATGTAGCTTGCCTCAGTTTGGCGACTTTAGCGCCTATAGAGTGTGAGTGTGCGTGTGTGTGTAGGGGGGGAAATATCGATTTTTTAATAAAAATATCGATTTTAAAATCGGCAGACAAAAAATCCCGATACTTAGGTGTATCGATTTTTTCTCCCACTCCTATTGACCTACTGACAGGTGTGTCTGCTATGGAGATGTGACGTTCACACACAGGTCAAATCTTTTGTATGCCGCTTTAAAGTGGACAGTGAGAATTGATACACAGTTGTGAGTGAACGATTTGTTTGCAAGCCATTCTTTAATACAAGTTGCCCATGTCCCTTTCACAAGCTTTTGGTCAAAACTATATGAGCAGTTCAGCAACAGACAACTGAAATGTGCCACATGTTGGTAATGATCACTTCCCCTTTCTTGGTTCTCACATGTGAATGTGGGACCACATAAAAAAAAACTGTAGGACAAACATGGAACTGTACACAAACATGTAAGTAAGTGTTCTCACAAATAGCATGCTGTGATAACCTCCTGCTTTAAACCCACTGAGATTTTGTTTCATTTGGAGAAACAAAATCTCAGTGCCCATGACATGTCTTGATGACATGTAACGTTTTGTCCTTTTCATAAACAGCCATTGCTCGGTGAAAGAGTGAAAACAATATGTAGGTGCATTTACAAAAATTTGGCAAAGTATCAAGAGTTTATTGAGTGTGTGAAAACACATTAAGGTTTTTGGTTCTTATTGTCTCTACAATCATCTAATCATGTCAATCAAAATGTCACACAAGAGTTCCCTGTAAGAGTTTTTTTGTAATCAGATTCAACTAAAATGTATCTGATCCTTTAGGTAACTTGACATCTGCCTACTCTCATTTTTTCCTCCATCCTCATAAAATCTCATTTTGGCAACAAGCTCAATGGGGATTTTGAAAGTCCTAAATAAAAATGGAGTGTGTGCTCCCCTACCTGGAAGAAAAAGAGCATATTTACATTAATCATAATATTAACCTTTCTCGTCAAGTATGGTCTTAAGCTTCTGAGTAATCAACATTTCATCATCCAATGAAAGCAAATATTTGACAAGCAAAGTGACTTTAGCTCATAACAGATTGAGGAACATCGCTAGCTCACAGTGTTAGACCAGAGCAGCCAAACATGGGAATGAAAAGGAAATGTTGATACAAGTTTGGAAGAGTAGAGGCAAACAGCCTAATTAGTCACAATCAGGAGCAAATGTGTGAGAAAAAGCCCAGTGCTGCACTGCGCTCTGGAAAAGTGAGTCTGATAATGAACAGTCACACGTTTACACAGGGCTCATCTGTTAAAAGGCTTAAATAAGGGCAACTGCCCACTGAATATATATATCGGTTTTTGTTTTTTTTTTGCTGAAAGTTACATGTGTAGAACAATTAAAGTTTTTGGAATTACAGCTAATGTTAAGCTCCTTCTTATAGACTGATCAAAACAAATCCCAAGTCCTGTAATTCTGTCAGTCTTACAGTTTTATTTTCTCTCCTGAACTCATTAGCCCCACAGTGCAGATTTACTTTGGGTGATCTGATCCAAGGACTTTAAAAGGGCAAAAAGCTTTCAGCTCATCCAGCCCTTCCTCTCTGTGGGCTTCAACACAGTAAATCTTCTTGCCATCAGTGAGTGCAGTCTATATATCTTGACATATGTTGTGAAATTCACCTCTGAATCAACCTTCCATCTGCTTTTTATGCTCCAGGGCTCATGATATGTCTCTATAGACTATTTTCTGTCAGTCTGCTCACCAGGTTTGCTTTCTGTCCTTTTTGGGATTGACGTGAAAGCAGATTGAGTATAATGGAGAAATCTTTCATTCCCCCATTTCTCAAGGACTTTTTACACATAATAGATACCATTCTGGAAGGAGCTAACCCAGACTCAGCCCAGAACCATAAAGAAAGCTTTTATCCCATGTCAGGTTGTGTAAATCCAGCACTGCTGGACATTTGTTAAGAATTTTCTCAGAACTTCAAAAATTCCTGGAACTATCTGAGATGATCACAGATAATATGTTTGAGTTTGTCAGGCTAAAGAGGCTCTGGACTCTGCGTGGAGGTAACTGCTGAGGACGGGCAGACTGTGGTACCAAAGTACATTGATGAAGATAGGATCAGCAAGAAGGGAAACATTGCTTCTCTTGTATTTCAACACTTCATGTCTTGTGGTTAGATTGTGGATTTCTTTCTAAAAATAAAAGACTTAATATGTGTAAAGCTGAATTCAGATACTTAATTTAAAATCACTGATGTTAGTATGAACAATATCTGTCTCCTTTTTTTTATAGCTGACGTGCTGGCCCAGGCTTTGAACAGTCTTCACAATGAGCTGATTTCTGTGGAGAGCCAAGGTCTTTTCATCCACTATGAAGGAGTGTGTGTGCTGATGACAATGCTTCAGGCCGGTCATGGAGGTCTACAGACAGCTTTGGATATCTTGATGCAGCTAACCCAACAGTCACGTGAGTAGATTTTTTTTAATGTGGCTCTCATGTTGATTTCACTTTGGTCAAAGTATTCACATCAACCATCGCAGGAAATTATTGACTTTCCACAAGTCAACACTCTGAAGCCCTGAAACGAACGTATTAAAGAGGAGAAGATTAAAGATGTAACCAAGGCTTAAACGTTATTGCGCTACTGCTCGGGCAGGTTTACAATCAGTACTGTTCAGAAATCTGCTAGTTTTTCATATACTGAGTAGCTCTGTTCCACCTGTATTCTCTCTGTCTGAGACACTCTGTTAGAGCTCCTGCCCCAAACCCCCTCCCCATGTGGGTTCAGTTCATTCTGGTAGGTCGACAGGTCAACTCTGTGGTTTGTCAGTTCACAGAAGGGATGTAATGGTTACAGGTAAAATGATAAACCGCGGGAAAATTCCTGACGGTTAGTATTACCGTTTCCTATTTTAATAAATAGATAAACCATGTTTGATTAAATAAGGCATGGTGAGGCTGCAAATTGCCTGGAAAAGCCGGAAATATGTGTCTGCTCCTCAGTTAGGCAGCCGCAGTCCCTTGTAGAGGGAGGCGCACATGCACATTTTGCATTGTTTGGCCTCAGAGGGTGAAAGTATGGCCACAGTGGCTGGTGCCCGCACAGACACTTTGCCTCAGAACGAGAGAAGTCTGAAGTCTGGTCAAATTTTGGATTTTACAAGGATGTCTAGGTGAAACTCATTGAAGATGGTCACCCTGTCTAAAACACAAAGCTGCAGCGTAAGAAAACGATGTGCATGAACTGATGTAACTCCTTATGTAAGTGAGCTGACCGAGCCGGAGAGAGAAGACTCATGGAGCCATACCTGAGTGAATTATAGGAGATTTATCAGGAATTTCTATGTAAGTGTAATCTATAAATGTTGTAAATAATAGCATTAATATCATTCTGGAGTGGGTTCTTGCCGTTCTTTTGTCCTTTATTGCCGTGTTTTTCCATTTAGTTTGTGTTTTATGGATTTCATCAAGTGTAATTTGGATATATTGGAAGAGGAAATGTGGAAGAGATCTACCAGGGAGAGGGGAGACTAGAGGACAGCCATGAAGGAGGCTAACTGGACAGGAATTGTTTCAGGGACTATCGTCAATAAAAAAAACGTCTGAACATGGTCTAATATAACGAGCTGTGACATGGACAGTAATGCCGCAGGAAAATTAAATTTGCGAATGCATGAAAAATAGTTTAATTTTATTTTTGGTCATCTCTAAACTTTGAACATATTCATTTACAATTGTTTATGAAGAGAATCCTGTTTTGAGTTCAAATCAGATTTTTTTTCTTTCCCTGTAATTACAGACTGTTTAAGCATTTATAACAAAATAATGGCAAATGCCAGATTTGTTTACTTTTATTTCTCATGAAAAAAGGGTGAAAAAATTTACTCAATCGACATTTCCTGACTCATTTATTGACAAACAGCTGTCACAATTATAATATTAAAGGGGCTAAATGATTTCTGGTGTGTGTAAAAGTAATCCTGGAGCATTTTGAGAAAACTGCAACAATACTGCGATAATAATGATAACCACAATCATTTTAGTCACAATAACCACAATATGAAATTTTCATACTGTTACATCCCTAGTTCACAGTGCTGTTGTCAACAACTCTGCTGTCTGTCATTGTTCTACACTGGGTCTCTTACTGCAAGCCAATAGGCCTGAACTGAAGACAAAAATATGGTAGGACATCATCATGTAAGGTCCATCAAGAGGAGCCAGAGAAAGAGACATTTCAGGCATCTGTGGTGTAACAGACACTGAGAGAGGGAGAAGTGTGGATGCCACTGACTTACAGAAGTGCTCCATCAAGACATGTTTCAATATAAAACTCAAAAAAGTATAAAATAGACTCTTCAAAGTATTTTGAATATATATATAACCATGTTATTGTGTTTAAGAAGTCTACTCTGCAGCATCTGGACTGTTTATCATTTAATCACTGATAGGCAGCTAACGTCAGTTATCCGCCTATAAAAGCAGAGAAAAAAGGCACTTTTAGTCTGTTTACCTAGCAGTCAAAGTCTGGGCTAAATTTGTTCAATTAAATATGTTTATAATGGTAAACTTGTCAAGCAGTGGCAAGAATTCTGCTCTGCTTTTGTCAGTGACGACATAACCAGCCAAGCTCTGAGCAGACACTAAAGATCAATGATCGCTTCAGCTGGGGGATCTGAAGTTGCAGAGGAGAAAAGAAATATCAAAAATGGACGGTGTTGAGTGTCTGGATGATCAATACAGTGATGAAGAGGAGGCTGACACCAGGACAGAGCTACATGCAACCCACCTTATCAGGACTGACAGAAGAGTTATCACCGGATCAGATGATATGACAGTTATACCTCAGGGAGGGCTATCTCGAAAACTAAACCCTTTTTTTTTTCTTTTCCTCTAATGGCTCTTTTCCACTAGCCCTACTCTACTCTACTCGCCTCTGCTCTGCTCGCCTTGTGCTGCTTTTCCATTAGCCCCAGTCGGCTGCCCAACGGGGTGAGCGGCTCTGCGGTTACGTCATTTTGAGCGCGACACAACAATCTGTGGCTTTTTGTCACAAACTGAGTTAAAAAGGAAAGCAGAAGAAGGCTGCAGGTGGCAAGAAGAAATACCCCTTGAGAAGCACAGGAGAGTTTTGGAAGCTATACAACAGAATGAAGCCGAAGACGAGAGCAATCGAGCTGCAAAGAAAAGACGTATGAGGGTAAGCTAACGGTAGCTACCCCTAGCATGCTAACTCGTCGCGCTCATGACTCATCAATGACGACATTGTCTGACCAATCAGTAGCCGACAGTTGGTGAAGTCATCTTTTAGTATCGACTCTCCTCACTTGGAACCAGAGCGGAGTAGGTACTAAAACTAGCTTGTTTTAGGAGGTACCAGGCTAGTGGAAACACGCTGCAAATCGAGTAGAGCCGAGTAGAGTAGGGCTAAGGCGTGCTAGTGGAAAAGGGCCGTAATACTCATGATATTACAACCTCCCTCACATTTTCATCAAACAATGACAAAACATGAACAAGTTTTATGTTGTGTCCTTACATTGCACTTTTGACAGCAAAAATACAACTTGCACATTGATGTCTAGAGAAAATTTAGATTTATTTTTATGATCTATTTTGATACATCATGATAATAATAAACTTGTTTTGAGTATTTTTTTATGTTCTTTATTTTTCCTTGATTGTGAGAACAAAAAAAAAAAAAAAGACAAGTTGTGTGTGAAAAACAGATTTTGTTTCCAGGACACATCGCCCAGCCCTACTTTATACCCAAGTGTATGGGTGAAAATATAAAAACATGGGCTTGTCATTTTGTGTTCCTTCAGAGTTCCCATAGCATGGTGTTGAACTGTCTACAGTATGTCTCAGGAGGATTTATCTTTCTCGGCCTGTTCTCTCCAGCTCAGCTTACAGTGCTAACGATTAGTGGCTAACAGGCTAACCCGCTCCGCTACAAGTCATTAGCCAGCACAGGCACAGACTAACCAGAATTATTCCGCAGACATCTCCCACTGTAGTAAACAAAGCCATTACCTGATCAACCAGGGGCGAAACAGCCGATGCTGAAGGTGCGACGGCCGGCTGAGGCCATTCGTTAGCCGTTAGCCCGCTAACAGGCCTCGACCCACGGGCAGAGCTCCGTTGGGCCCCGCGGGAGAGGGAAGCGGCTTCTCGGCTTCGGCGCTAGGCTTTTCCGGCTCCATGAGAGTTCAGTAGCTAATGCTGCTAGCTGCTCACCGGAGGTAGAGGGGACGAGGCGGGACCATGACGCACTACGCATGACGCTGCGTAGTGAGGGAGACAGGGTATTGGATGGACTCACGGACCAATTGAACCTTACAGGCTTCTAGGCTTGATTGGTCAGCTAGTATGCAGCTTTGCAACGAATATACTGAACGGATTTTTTTCATTGTTTTTGGTCTTTATACTGTGTAGATAGGACCATCGGACCATAACAGCCTTATAAACGGTGTTATTAATATGTACAAAGCTTCCAAATCGTAGACCATAGCTTTAAGCAGGGATTTGATGTAAGTTGAATTAAAAAAAAATAAAAAAAATCGTCCCTGCAGAGGATCAGATGCAGCTGGTTTTGGTTTTCCCTCCTCTTTAGAAATGCTCAGATCTTAAGGTGGGGAGGTTATGACAGTATGCTCTGTGCTGATTGGCTGCCCAAATGATGCCTGATGAGGGGGGGAGGAGAGGTTTCAGGTTGTGAACCAGGTTTACAAAACAGTCCCCTTTTGTCTGTGACAAGCAGAAAACACACATGTAGTTAGAGGCTGTACAGCTTTTACATTATAAACCCCAGAAAGTAATAAAAATCAATTTAAGGGGCATTTTCTTGATAGAGTTAGAGCACATTTCTCCGTGAACTGAGTGTCTAGTGCCATGTTTTTCTTCTCCTAAGGTTGCGTTTGCACGGCGCCGAAAACGGTCAAATCTGATACGTTTCCATTGCATTTTGGCCTTGGGTTTACATGGAAACACATTACGTATACTCTTTTGGATGAAGGCTGTGCGCGCATACCAGGAAAAACAACAGCTTCGGCCGACTGCCGAGTAACGTGTGTGAGCCTCTTACCGTGCTCGGATTGTTATCCAGACAGATTTGTCTCCTGCGTCTCTGTGCGTCTATTTGCCATTGTTGTTAGTGAAAAGTTTTCTTCTTCGTACGTGTATTGTAAGAGTGTTCGTGTCTGCAGACCTGCAGTGCCATCTACTGAACCGGCATGCATACCACAGCGGGTCCATACGTCTCCAGCATCATCGTCTGAACGCAGAAGAATTTGAAAACGCAAAGGAAAAATCCTTGCGTCCTGAAAGTCAGGAGTGTCGAGTAAACGTAGCCTAAAGCCCCTAACAAGCCCCTAAATACACTGAGAGTAAAGTGAATGCATTTTGCTAAACATGGAACCTTTAAAAGCTGCAAGGTGCATTGTCAGTGCAACATTTCTTTTTTTTCGTTATATAATAATTTATTATTATTTAAATATTACAAAACTCATTGATGCACATGTTCACATTTTATGCCATTACCAAACTTTTTGGCTTTGCATTCAACACTCTGTAGTAAGTTGGGCAGCAACTACATATAATATGTTGGTGGGTGAGGTAGCCTTGAAAAAGGCAGTGACGGACAGATTTATAGGCTGTCTTTTCCATCACTATTTACTTTGATTTATCTCAGCTCCTCTTGCAGTATCACCCCATGTCATCCCCCATAAAAACCACCTGTGACTGCTTACAGGTCTCTCTGAGCCCACATCAATCACACAAACAGGTCAGGAATTAGATCTGGAAGTGATGGTCATAAAACGCTGGACCTCCACAACCTCCTGGCTCGTGTATAGAGAGACAAAAGACTGTCAGAGGTGGACCAACAGCTGCAATGAGTTAACATGGAAGAGCCAGATTGACAGGGTTATGAGCCATATCATTTTGGTCCTGGTGTCTGCAAACACACAGCAGACACATACACCAGACCACTGAAGCTGGACCAGTGTGTGCACATTCAGTTGTGTGTTTCAGGGGAACTGTAAATCCAGCAAGACTTTCCAATTATTATGTTTTACAAGCAGTAATGAGGGCAGACAGAGAGAGGTGAGGATCCCATGAGAAAGGTTTACACCTGAAGGTTGCCAGTAAACCAGAAAAGGTCTAGTTATATGCGGCACAGAGACATACCTGACGTTTGTGGGGTTATTGTACAGCTGAGTGATATGACAATAGATTTCTATCACTGTTTTCCCTTTTTGCAGCCACAGTATCATACTTGGGTTAAGTAGTTCAAAAAGGATCATGCATATAAAGTAGGGCTGA
>JAZDUH010000098.1:50330000-50582500 GCA_036419115.1 Scarus forsteni
GGAGGAGTCATTGAAAAGAAATGACTGAAATTGGTTTTGGAGAGCATACTGTTCAGGACTCACTGGGTCCATTCACTAGTTTAAGTTTTACTGAACATTCTTTTATTTTAGCGACAACTTTGCGTCAAACAAACTGCAAATAAAAGAGATGGTATATACTTTTTCCTTTAGCAAAAAAGATATTTACTTAACCAGCATCTGTGGATGGAGAAACAGATAGGGTCAGACACTGGGGGTGAATGTGGGAAAGGGCACAAGCCCCATGAGTTGTTTTTGTTGGCAAGTCACATGCTGATTTGATAAAATGAAAAGCAATCAAGTCAAAAATGTCACAATGACTTGGCTGTTATTTGTGGCATAATTTGATTTTTACGGTACAAACCAGTGACTGTACAATAAAATAGAAAGCACCCTATAATCTGTGTCTCCTGTTATGTAAGTGAGTAGGGTTGCAAAGGGGTGAAAAATTTCAGGTGAATTTATAGAAAACTTTTTAGAAACAATTTCAGAAAAATTCCAGATTAAACACTTTCCATGGAAGTTACGGCCATTATCTGGAAATGGGAGGTGATTGAAATAAACTGCAGCAAATAAAACATTTGTTTTGTCATAGGCAGGCATCCATACAAGTTCCAGACTCAACTGTTGGTGTGATTAAGGAAAAGCATAGATATACTCGAGTATACTATGGTTAAATTCTAGTTGTTCTGGTCAAGATTATGATAAGCTAGAATTTCCCTGACTATATTTAAAGACTTTGAAGGAATATGAGGATGACAATGTAATGTGCTATTTTTGATGGTAATAACATCTTATTACATGACTTACATTCAAATTAATTGTTAATTATGTCTATTTGTGTAATAATGCTATTATATACGGAACTTGTAATTCTAAAAAGAAGGACATGTATTGAAACAAGAACAGAGAGTGTATGAAAAGAGTGCTATGTTTACCTCCTCCTTTTCAAAGGTCCTGGTCGTGCACAGGCTGACTCACTGTCACACTGGTATGGTTAACTAGGACACTTGGAGAATGAAAAAACAACCTGCTTTTTCTTCTGAAACAAGTCACAAAGGCTGCTGTGAGAAAGGACTATTGTAGCTCAAAGGTGAAGGTGCCATTTCTTTTCCTGTGTCCCCTGACTATTTTACTGTTGACAATAAAACTGTCACACTGTGCTTTTGAGAATTACTTCCAAACAAAGACACATGAATGCACCATGTCACATTTATGAGTGGTGCAGTCTGGAGGGGGTCAAAAGTCAAATGATGGCTCCATGGATGAGTGGAGAACTGCAACTCCGTTTTAAAACTTTAAGAGGGATTTATTTGGATACTGACAAGAGTTAAACAATTAAACAGTTTCGTTTCACAAATAAACAATAAATATGGATCCTGCCATATTACTCTACAATTAGACCTTCTCAACTGTACAGGTGATACTCAAAATGCATTTTCCATCCACTTAGCTCTTATACGCTGTTGTCAGTGGATGTCAGGTCACTGCTGAGAACATCAGGTGGGGAGAAGAAAGGGATTTCTGCAAGGAAAAGTGCTATTAAAATGTTACAGTTTTGTGCTGTTAACAGATGTGCCAGTCAAACTAGGAGATAAAGGGGTTTCTATAAAACCCTGAATGAAGTGACACAAACAGGCAAAAGTTTATAAAGCTGTCTGACAAACAGCAGCAGGCATGGAATAAAACCTTTCGTCTAAAGCCATAAAGAGTGCAGACAGCAACAGGTCGGAGAACAATCAGTGCTGATTGATTTTGAAAGGTAATACCATAAAAATGTAGCTACAAATCTGGCTAAATCTACAGAAGTGCATACTAGAGACACAATATTTTCAGAAACAAAAAATCAGAGCACTCAGGGGGAAAGAGTTTGTTCTGCAGCTCTTATCTGTGAGTAGGAAACTATTTTCCAATATCGTTGTCTGTAGCATTGCTAGCCTCTATGACAGGGATAATAACTTTGGTTGAAAATGTTATTTTCTTCTTAAAGCCACAGGGCAAAATTCCTTAAATTTGTAGGATGATTTCATCTTAATTTTTTTATATTTTATACAAACTTTTAGGCTGCATTTAGAGAGCAGGAGGACCACATGGCCACCAGTCGCTAACCCCTGTTCTATTGTCTGCTGTGATTGTAGGGTTTTCTTTGCTGCTTTTTCATCAAAGTTGCGGGAGTGAATCTTTGACACTTACATCTGGCTTGCCATTGATGGCCATCAATTGATGATCCATCTTGAAAATAATCAGTTTTATCATCCAAAACAATTTGGATTTTGATAAAATTTTCACCTGAGATGGCATTGTGTCACTTCATTGAGATAATAAAATGTTCACTTGACAATGGAAACGTGGTCGGAGCAGTGTTTCTGGACTTGAAGAAAGCCTTTGACACTGTAAGTCATAAAATACTTGTTAGCAAACTAAGACATCAAGTTAAATTTTCTGCCACTGCTGTTAGTTGGCTTAGCTCATATTTAGAATATCGACAACAGTGTGTTCGCTTAAGGAATTTGAAAACATCTCCTCTGTACAGTAAGACTGGACTGCCACAGGGATCAGTCTTAGGTCCTATCCTTTTTTGTTTATATATAAATGATTTACCTACTATTTGTACAGACACTGAATGCCAAGTGTACGCTAATGATACAGTGTTTTATGTCTCAGCAAAGAACCCCATCAAGCTTCAGAGATCTTAAGCAGACAGATGGTTAGTGTTTCAGAATGGTTACAAAGGAACCACTTAACACTTAATTTAAAAAAACAGTATCAATGTGCTTTTCAATAAGAAAGAAAGTTCTAGATAAATTTCACATCACTATTGATGCAAAAGAAATAGATGTGGTAAATGACTTTAAATATTTAGGAGTAACTTTAGATTCTCAACTTAAGTTTGATATACATATAAAGAAGTTATCTAAAACTGTGAAAACCAGTCTGAACTGCTTTAGACTCATCAGGTCATGTCTCTCCTTTAAGGCAGCTCATTTATATCTGCATGCCATGGTCCTTTCACATTTGTCCTATTTCATCACTGCCTGGGGCCAGGCCACGGACTCAACTACAAAACCTTTATTTTCACTTTATAAACAAGCTTTAAAAATCTTAGACCAGAAGCCACAAAAATGGCACCACTGCAAAATTATTGAGCAATATAATTTGTTGACCTTTTCTAACTTTATAAAATTATCTTTTCTGAAAGTTGTTTTCAAGTACTTAAATGGACTGGCTCCACAAGTGATGTCCCAGAACTTTACAAAGACAGACAGCTGTAGGACAATAACAAGGAACAAAACACAACAAAACTGTAAAATCCAAAGGTGCAGGACAACATTTGGGCAGTCATCCCTCTCAGTGCAAGGCATACACCTGTGGAATTCCTTACCATCTGAAATTAAATCTCAAACAGAACTTAAAAAGTTCAGTGCAGAAGTTAAACAGTGGCTTAAACAGCAGCAGAAATGTGAACATCAATTTCTCACAAGTAACTATCAGTAAACTATTTTAATAATCTTTGATGTTAAATGTAACTTGTGTTTTAGTTCTAATTCACTACAACTGTGGCATTGTTGTGTGTATTGTCCCCGTCAAATAAACATAAAAAAAAATGTAGTAGTCTGAAAGACAAAGTTTTGATTACTTCCACATCAGTCAAATCTTTCAACTCAGAGATGAATATTTTCAGCACATTAACTTTGAGTAAGTCATATTGAGTAAGCACAGCCTGTGGGGTTAAAGATCCCATTAACTTCAGAGAATAAAAGTATTAATTTAATTACAAAAGGAAATAAAGCAGCGAACAAAGAAATATTTTCAGACTAAATCTGTGCACTGCTTCATTTGCAGAAATTGTAATTATGTTTGATCACAGTGTTTCAACTTATGCCTGCTGGGAAAAAAGGCAGTAAATAAAAATGCCCTTTGCCAGTTTTACTTTGTAAACCACGCATCAAAACATTTGTTATTAAATAATAAGAGGTAAAAATGCACTTTGAAGTTGTTTCTCCATCAAAATTTCAGCATGTGCACATCCATAAAGTTCTCAGTCTGACACCCTCTCTGCTGCTCCACCACATGGATTGCCAGAACTATCCTAACAAACGAAAGCGCAGTCTGTCAGGACAGCAGGTGATTAATATGTAAGTCGGTTAATGCCCACGGCTCAAACTCACAACTCATAGTGCAAGAGTTCAATGTGCAGCCCTCATGCTGAAGACTCTTCTGTTCTAGTTTGAGAGCTTTGAAATAATAGGATCACTTTTTTAAAAACGAAAATTAAAACTATGTAGAACATGTTGTCTTCTTCCTATATGTCTCAAACATATCTGTCTGGTTGACTGTGACTGTCTAAGATAGAATTATGGGGAATTAAGATAACTAAACTCCTGGCTGGTGCACATATCAACACATTAAATTGCTCTGCTGTCAGTAGTATTGGATGTAACATCCAACAAAGTAATCCATCAGAGCACTCAGATTACTTTTCAGTGTGACAGGCAACATGTGTTAGTTTTGAGGTAAAAAAAAATCCATTAATAATCTTTTTTTCAAAGCGACATCAAACACTGTGGCACTGACCTGTGTGCAGGCAGGAGTTAACATAGCTGTGAGTACTGTATGTGTGCAAAGCTGATGTATTCAGCTTATGTAATGGAAGGTAGGACTGCCAAGCACCGAGGAAATATCCCTCATATGGATTTAAGGATGAGCTCTCTAACACAGGCAGATCAGAATAATAAGCACAAGTCCATCGTGGTATAGATGAATTTTGGTGTTCTTAACAAAAGAACAGCATGTATACTGGTACCATCAGTACTAACTAAAAATAGCTGAAATGTATCATCTTGGCTGACATCAAAAATCAAATATTTTGCACCATTTGTTTGAACTGTTTCTGTGATGATTTATGAATTCATTAAAGCCGGCAGTGTGCAATTTCTGTGCAGCAGTGGAGCTCTGTTGATGCCGCTGGCTACCCCAACATTGACTGGTGCTTCTGCCACCTTTATTACAGTATTTCAACTTTTAGAGTATTCAGTCTGTTGGCAGAAGCTGCTGTGAAAGGCAGACAGCCCGAGACAGCTGCTCTGCTAACACTGCTTGTTTACTTTCATTGCAAAATCTTCTCACAGAAATCTGTGCAGCACACAGCTGTGTAGGGTGTACTACTGATTTATAATAATGTTATATGATAAATCAAAGTCAAAGAAATACTTCAAAGTAATCACCCCAGGCCTGTCTCACTGATTTCATTTGCACATTTTTTGTAGCTCAGTAAGATACAATGATTGATTGCATACATTTAATAGCTTTGGGTCATGTGTAAAACGTGACTGTGGCCACTGTACATGCAGACAGGACGGTTCATGTTTCAGCATTTTAAAATGTTTTACCCATCATACTGGTTCCATTGGTACATTGGCCTTGACAGACTTTTCGGTCAGACAGAGTCAAATTTCACTTTTTTCCATTAGAAGATCATCAGGACGATCACATGTCAGGAAACAGAAAGAGCTGTTGAAAAAGCAGCTCATATCCCTCACTGAGTCAAACATCCTAATGTAGTATGACACGATTGCCTTGACATACCGTGAACACTCGACTTTAATATGCACTTTTTTGCTTTTTAATAAGTACTTGTGTAATTCTTATTAAACTGACTGTTAAACTGTTCTAATGAAATATTTTGGGTCTTAATTAGTCTAACCTTGTGTAATCATTAGGGGACGCAAAAGAACTGCACCATGATTGGTCGAAGACATCGGCATGTTGATTGCTGCTCTCTGATTGGTCGGTACACTACATGCTGAGGCAGAAATCAAGTAATTCAGTGTGAAGCAAATATTTGAAGCAGAAGGTGCTTCCCATCTGTTTGAGAGAGAGAGAATTGTGTATTTGTTGTGAAAATACTGAAGTTTCATCTGTTAAAACTTTGAATAAATGTCATCTTTGATTTGTCTGAGACAGAAAGGTTTGGGCAAAATATAATAATAATAACAATAATAATTTTATTTATATAGCACTTTTAAAAACATAGCTTACAAAGTGCTTTCACAAGCGTTCAGCACAAAATAGTAAAACACAAACAAACAATGAGCACAACGAAGTAAAAACAAAAGGCACAGCTTAAATCAAGACTAACAGAAAGACACAAAGGTAAAAAGACACAAGGTGAAAAGACAGAGGGGTGACGGTTAACACCGGTTAATACCGTTAATAGGCCCTTAATACTTTATAGGAACCCAGACAATACAAGAACCATGCAGCATAAAAAGAGACCATGAGGACCAAACATAAAAACATAAAATCAGCAAGAATAGAAAATGCAATAAAAGAGGGGATGAAGCAGAAATCAGGTCAGAAAATATAAATGAACAAGGATGATAAAACTACAAAATAATAAAAATAAGTGGTGATGATAAAATATAGTAATAAACATGAGCAAGAGATAAGACAATTAAAAAGGTCTAATAATTATCTATAAAAGAGTGTAAAAAGATGAATCATTAATAAGATAAAGTCATAAGTGAAAGCACATAATAGTATTAATAAATTAACAAAAAGGAGTAAAAGAGGTTAAAGCAAAACAAACAGTATAGCCAAAATAAGATAGAGATAAAAGACATTAAAAGACACCAATGATATAAATATGGGTGTGTTATACTCGAGTACAGTGTTTTTCAGGCAAAAATCATAAAAATATGGGGTGTGTTTTATGATTCAGTATGATTCAAATCGAGAAATTGCAGATATCTATTATCAAATAATTTACATAATGACAGTACCATATCATGGGTTACATATTTCACACAGCACTACACTGTATTATCAATCACATCATATCATGTTTGGATGTTTGAAGCTAACCAAGCTCACGTTTAAGCCTTCTCTCTCTAGTTCATATCCTGCATCTGAGCCCCTCTCTGTCGAAATAAATAGTTAAAAAAGCCTGAATGGGTTGTCTCCTCTGATACCACCTAAGGGGGGACAAGAAAGTTCTATACATAAGTTTTACTTTTAGCTCTATGATAAACAACTCAGTGATATCCAAGAATATTAAGTCTGGGCGTCGTGCCAGTGTTTGCTCCTGCACATATATTTTTTCCACCTGATGTGGCAGAGAGGATGCGAGGTGGCGACCCAGTCAGCTCCAGCTTATAGTATTAAAGTGTAATAATTCACCAAGTCAAAAGTCAGATGGCTGAAAAGTGAATCTGTATAAAGGCCTACTGTAAGCCTGTTAGTCTAACACACATCAATTATTCAGCACATAGACACAGGAATACCCAATATCAGCATGATCGCACTATAAAACACCAAAACAATTTACAACCAAAGTGGCTGCTGCACTAGTTTTTATGACTAAATAAAAATGTGACCGTGTGTGATGTTAAAAGGGATAAGAGCTTTTTTTATTCAACCACAGCAGCCTTACAGCACGCAGCTCCCTCAGTCAATTACAGAATTATGTGTTGAGCAGGCAAACAAATACACCTTCCGCCCACATATGCACAGAGGGTCCCCTACATCACACCGATAATCTAGGCCTATGGTTTGAGGCAATAAGTGTTACTTTTAAGCACAGCATGACAAAAGTTACTGGACAGATCAAGCCGCCTGTGGCAAAATACAGAAATACCCTCAATTTGCATTTGTGTGTGCGTGTATGGGAGAGAGAGAATGTGTGTATGCTTATGATCCAAAGTGAAATGCTTAAAGCCTCATTGACTTATGCCCACTTGCCATCTACAGTCATTATCATATTCCTTCAGGACTTCAATTTAAGTTTTCTAGGGATGACGCTGCAACCATATCAGGCAATGTAACACATGATACTAAATGAGCCAAATAATGCTCATATACATTTACCTACAAGAATAAAGTTATATTTAACCTGAAGTAGACATGAAGAGGACTTAGGGATGGGAATTGATAAGATTTTATCAATACCAATGCTGTTAATGATCCTGCTAATCGATCCAATTCTTTAACGATTCCCTTATCGATTCCAGCAAATTTTGCATGGGAGCAAATGGTCTGATTTTCAGTGGCAACAATGCCAAACATACATCACAGTATAGATAACTGCTTCTGCAAGTTGCTGGTGTTTCCACTCACTTAAGGTTCAGCAGTAGGTGTAATTAAAATTAAGCCACAATTCTGACGCTTCTGAACCCTGTCAATTGAATGGAATTGATAAGGGAATTGATTAGCAAAAAGATTAATGATATCGATTCTTTGATAGAGCTGTTAATTTTGCTGTTTCATATGTTAAGTCCAATGAACCATGTCATCGTCCTTCTAACGATGTCCGAATATGTGCTAATTGCAGCAGCAGCAATCATACCCTCTCACCTTCCATGGTTGTGCTCCAAGCAACGTCCCTTCCCTTCAACCAATTAGCAATGTGAAATAGTGGCCAAACCAGACATCTCTGAGTTAAACTGAGATCCACTGTCTTCTTTGAACACCTTTAGTGCTGCTTCTCTTTTAGAATGGAGGGCTCTGGTCAACAGAAACAGCAGTTCATAAGGTGATATCACTCCACAGCCGACCAACATCTCTGTTTCACAGATTATTTTACATAATGTTTGAAAAAAAGTGCTCTAAAAGGGGACTTCACAGTAAGAACCATCCCAGAATGCTTTGCTCATAAATGGTCAGATAATATAAAAGGGCTTGAGCTTATATAGCACTTTTGAAGTCTTTCTAAGCATTCAGAGCGCTCTACAGTGTAGTTTCCATCTACTCATCCACACCCATGCTCTTACATTCACTCACTGATGGCCCTACGTTTCTGAGGCTCTTTCCTGCACATCATTTTACAACGTCTCTCCTCAGTTTCCAGATCAAGGCACTGTTCTAAAAATCAAATCAAAGCATTTATACTCAACATAAAAAAACAGCCACAAAGTGATAGAGATATAAGTTTTCTGCTGTTTGTCTGTTTGCATGTGTCCCAGAAACTCAAAACACTATCAAAGATTAAAGCTACATTTTCTGGGAATGTTGGCTGTGGAAGTGATTATTTTTGCCGTTAATGCAAATATGAGTCCAGGAATTTTCTAAGGAGTTGTTCACATTGCTTTATGATAAGGTAAAACAAGATAATTTTACTGATCACCAGAGGGGAAATTCAGGCGTTGCAGCAGTACAGGGGTAAGTACACAGTGGAGTTTCATGCATTAAAGGTCAATAGAGTAACATTATAGTATAACAGATATGCATTTATAAACGGTGCAAATGGCAAACAAACTAGAATAACTACAGGTATTTACATATTTTAAAATAAAAAGTTATGGGAGTATCTATTCAGGACAGTTCTCAACATTTTTGCTAATAGCTCGGCTACTAAATGCCTTGGTGGAGGTTTGTGCTCCCTGAGCACTTCTAAATTCACAATGTTTATGTGTTGTGCATATCAACCGATGTTTAAAATAGAAAATAACCAAAAATGGAACTCAATTAAAAAATGACAAATAAATTTCTAATTCTTAGCCTCCTTTCTTAAAGCTGAATATACCTTATTAAGCAAAGTATTCATTCTCTCAAGGCTGTTAGTCCTTCATTGTTAATGACACCTTGAAATCTCAAAAGACCTCTGAACATGTCTGCTGATCTATTTGAGAACAACCTGTGCTTCAGTCTACATGTTTATTATGAGCTGTCTCCTATTTCTCATAACAGACAATGTGCAAACACCAGGAAGGATGCCAAAGGGCGTTAGACAGAGATGTTTAAAGCTCCTGCCTCACATACTAATGAGAATCCATTACAGTCTTACTCAAACAAAACAACACACACTAACACACGCACACACACACACATCCACGCATTCTCATTCAGTGCACAAGCATCTGGCTACAGACACCCCCTTGTCCCCAAGCCTCAGCGCCTGCCAATTACAAAAGAAGTAATCAATTCCACCACGGCCCCGTCCAGGGAAATCGACTTCAATGACACCGGCTACACGGCCTCCGTCTCTGTACCTGACAGCCACTTACACACAGGCAGAGCCCAGCCAGCAGCCTCTGCCGCTCCCTTCTGCAAACCAAGACAAACTGTAAATTGCTTCCCATCAGGCAGTGCTTCATTCAGTATCATACATGACCTGTAGTTAGCACTATCTATGAGAACAAATGAAGTACCAACCCATTCAGTTGGTACAGGTTTATTATCTGATGATCACAGTTTTACTCAGTAGAGTTTGACTTCTCAGACAGACTTTAATTAAGGAATGTGCTGAAGTCATCGAGTGGAGTCTTTCTATTCAAACATTAAACATGGTCTTTTAAAATGACCAAGTAATCAATCAGCCACAAAAAGTGTTCTCACAGGGCAATGGCATTTGCTGCCCCACCAAGCAGGGGCTCTGTTTTTATTTTTTTCATATACTAAGTCCAGGAAACCAAAATGTGAGTTTTTAGCTATTACATTTTCTCCTCTAGACAACAGTCTCATTTCAAAGAGACGGTCAGAGAAGGTCAGTGCATTTTTAAAGTAGAGATTTCATTCAAAGAAATATAAACTGCAGCTTTAAGAAACAATAGAAATTGGCTATGACACTACATAAAGTACGTAGTTGTCAGCCTGCAGGCTGGACTTTACAGAAAATTGGAATACAAATGCTATTAAATTCACCAAACAGATCCTATGCCTTTTGGTCGCCATATCTTCAGATATAACAATTCACACATGCACACACACACACAGGGTATAGATATTACTTCTTATATCTAATACAGAAAAACAGATTTTACAGAGGGATTTTTAGTACGCACTGAAGTCTGCATTCTATCACTGATATAAAAAAATGCATGAAGACATTTCTTTTTTTTTCTGTCCAAGACCACATACGTCCCTAGTGCACCTCTAAACTTCAGTAAAACACATTGACATGGTAGCTCCCAAACTTTCTCCGTGAAGCCCCAATCTGGCATATGAAAATGTTTCTTAGATTGTTGGTGTTGTGTTGTAGACCTGAATGTTTTACTCTATTTCTGCCCTTTTAGGCTTCATTTGATGGACTTACATCACATACATGTTTAACTCCTGTACATATGTATTGATCTGTCTGAAGCTTGCTAACATTAGTCTATTGTCTGACACATTAATGGCTAAATTTGTTAAACCCCACATGGCAGACCACACAACCAATCTGAGTAGACTGGGTCCACACGGGGAACAGGCCTCAAAGTGACTGGATCCCTGAGCATCTCAGACAAAGAGAGAATAATGGTGGATCAGGGCTGTTTGGTATGTCAAAACTAGCAGCTTATTTAATCATTAGGGACTGTGAATGAACTTTGCTGTTCATCAAAGCCTACTATATGAACCCAAGTAAAGTTAACATACAGTATGACCTATTAAATACTTTGCCTTGTATTCAAACACATTTTGTCAGGAGGCAGCTTTGCTTTGTATTCAAACCAATTACTGACAAATAATAAGAACATTTTAAACCTTGTTGTCTTAGTGAACATCTCTCTGCAGAAGAGAGACACATTTCTCTGCAGTGTGTCACCAACCACCACAATAACTGGTGATATTCCTGCTAGACTCACTGATAAGTGTTAGATTAGCAGTAACATTTTGATGGATGAATATTATTGTGGATAAGCCAAAGAATGTGGCCTATTGGGTTCCTTTTAAGGGAACTATTGGTATCATGAAAACAACTGCTGGTATTTCATCATTCCTCTTTGTCACATTTTCTAATTAAGCTGATGGCAAGCCCTATGTTATCTTAATTACTCTTAATGTAAAGTCATTACAAATTCATTAAATTTTCACTTGTAGGCAACATAAAATTATGCCTGGTTCCATGTCTGACATTCCCAACAAACCTGAGCAAAACCTCCAGGGTTTGTTCATCCTTGTGACGTAGCCATTTTTAACCAAACGTTCAGGTCCTTCATTTATTCAGTAACATTGTCATCAGCAGTCGTGTTTTGTAGAGTTTTTTTTTTTTTGTATTTTTAAACAATGCTGTTGTCACAACAAAAGAAAGGAATTATCTTTGACACTGTTTCATTTCAAAAGCCTCCCAAGCAAAGATCACAGCTGTCTGTTCGGGTTAACTTGTGTATGACTTCATAAATTAAGGAGAAACTTCAAAACAACCTCCAGCAGTTTTGGTAATGATTTCATAAATTGCACCAAATAAACCATAGTGCTACTGAACAAAGTACTCAATTCTAAGCTTAGGTGTATTACTAGAGGTAAATGATACAACTTGAGCTGAGCCATTAAAGATCTGGACTTAAATGTGTCAGAGGGCTGTGAAGTAGCACTACAACCCCTTTGCTTCAGTACTAGTGGACTAGGACATGAAGTTAAAATGGTTACCGCTGATGGCTGTGAGGACTCTATTTATTAGCATGGCTTTTTTAAGGAGAGTGCCTCTTTAAGCCCTCGGGTATCAGTAAATCAAGGTCATTCTAGTGTTTTCACTCTCTATCTCATGATACTGTACCTCTTTTCTATGGACAAAACACACACTGACTGACTCTGGTGACTCTGACTGTTCTGACTCAGGATTGCTAAAATAGCAAACTTCCTAATTTATTTTTGTCCCAATTGTTTCCAAAGTGCAAAGTAGCTTTTTACAGCCTTTTGTTTTAATGAAACACACTATTTAATCTGTTTTTGTACAACAATGGTCCCCGAGCTGGTAACACTGATACGAAGTACCGTAGCCCCGAATCCGAGATGGAGCATTTCCTCACTGCACAAGAGGAACTGAGTGGTTGTCCTCGTGTACTGTTGTTTCTGCAGGTATTAAAATCATAGACTGCTTCTTCTGGACTGTTTACAACCTGAAGCCATGGTGCACTAAAGCTGCATTTTAATAAGCAGCCATTAAAGACACCATGTTTAGGCTTAACTCTGGTTTATTTTTTCATTTTTGATGACTGCAAGAGTATGTTTGCAATTACTTGGGTTCAAAAAGACATCTAGTATTCAAGTAAAAAGTGACCCCTGATCCACCTGTGTTCCCTCCCTGACCTACGTGAGCCCAGTCCTCTCTGATTGGCTGACTGGTCAACTCTGTGGTAGTTGTACATTTAAAGGCTTCTGTTAACTGCATGGAAGACACTAAAGGAAGGAAAGAGGAAAAGAAAAAAAAAGGGAAAGAAAGAAAGAAAAGAATCACAACTACTCAATGTGTTTGAGCCACATTTACTGCTATCATAGTAACACTACTCCTCTTAAATAATTATGATGTCTATTTCATTTTGTTTTATCTCATTTTAATGAAGTATTTTGATGTTTGTGTTTTAGGTAGCAGGGATGTGATACTTCGTAGTCTACATTCAACATTAAGAATTTTTAATTTTTTTGTAAATTCTGTTGGTTACAAGAACCAATTCTTTTTTGAAGTCTGTCTGGAAATAGGCAGGGAATCAGTTTTATTAAAAAGGAGACATAGGGCTACACTTTGAAGTGTCCAATATCATCTCGAAATATAGACCGTTGAGTGAGCTTTAAATGTATAAATACAATAGTTTGAGGGTGAACTTTGGTCTTTTGAACTGTAACTTAGCCAGAAAGGTTGTTTTTTTGCCAGCATCTGTCAATTTGTACACTCATGACTAAAAAAGTCAACAATGGATTTTGATTGCATTTTCAGGGAATATTGGTCATGGCACAAAGGAGAAGTGACAGGACTTTGGTGGTGATCAGAGTCCGGATGTGAGTCCAGGAATCATTTTTAAGGCTCTGTTATCCCATCTGACAACAATACCTTGGCAGAGATTTGTGCACGGGAGCACTTGGAGTGTACCAGCCTAGGATAGACATGACAGATCCAATTTAAAAACTTTTTAACTTGTTACCACAACCTTAACTCAATACATACCTGCAATAATAAATGCATATGGGTGTCCACCAAACAGACACAAAGTATCAAAAGTGGTCTCAATAAAGATCAGGGCATCAATATGGTTATCAATTTAAAAAAAAAAAATAATGTTCCCCATCCCTTGTCTCCACATGTATCAGCTAAGGCTTAAGATTTCGGTACCTTGACTAAAACTGTGGTTAAAACAAGAGTTTGACCATTCTTTACAGCCACAAGTTTATGCAGTATTTTTATTCATTAGCAGAATCATTGATGTTTTTCAAAAACAGCAGAGTATGAATTCCAGCTTGTCTGGTAAATTAGAAAGAAAACCATCTAGGATTTGTTAAGTATAAGCAGTTTACAAGTCAAAGCTCAGACAGCCTTGTGGTAAATGGCATCCGACAGTCCTTGTGAGGTGTCTAAGCCTCAAGGCTGTTTGCCACAGTAAAGAATAAGTTATGAGGCTGCTTGGTCATGAGACCATAGCAGAATTTACAGTGCTGTGAAGGTCAGTCAAATCGATTTCTCAACATGGGAGTTACACAGAACACTGTAAGCTTTACTCGATGAAGTAATAAATCTTTTCTCTGCTACTGTTCGTCTTCCCCCATCTCTTGTCTTTCGCCTTTCCTGTTATTGTCCTATATTCACTCGTTTGTCATGTCCTCCTCCTCCCATCTGCCTCCTTGAATGTCTGTCTCTCCCCCTCCTCTCGACATTTTGTTTGACTTATCTCCCATCTGCGTCTCCACCCCTCCTCTGGTATTCCCCTTCCCATATAGTGAATCAACACCTCGACATTGTACAGCCAGCATAGAAGCTCTGCGTGTCTCAGTACGTGTTTTACCTGCAAGTGTGCAATTATGTCTGAACCACCACAGTGAAAACAAACCCCGGGGATGCCCTGCCTCTGCACTGACCTTTATCATTTAACACTTGCAACTTGCGTGCTATGTGTGTGTTCCCCGGCATGTTTGAATAGCTACCTTTGGCCTCTTCGTACTCCTCACAGATCTTCCTGACTGCTGCCAGACCCTCCAGCTCATTCCTCCCACCTGAAAGATAAGAAACACACCGCAATTGACACAATGTCTAACAAACCCTCAGAGGCTTAGAAAAACATGATACAGAGTTTCCCTTTTTTCATTCCACCAATATTTTATCATTTACCTAAAACACATTTATAAGAACAGTACCTCAAGTGAAAAAAAAAGTTCTCAAAACCATTTAGCCTGGAAGAAGAGCTCTGAGAACATGGTTTCAGAGACTGAAGAACACTTCAAAACTATCATTCTTAAAAGCATCAAATATGTATGAGATAAAGAAAAAGTATGTCAGCTCATAAATAATATCAAGGTTCAAGTAATCAAGGAGGAACAGCAATATTTTCACAATAACTGGTGTGTGATTTAACATTCAGGCAAACAGAGACATTGTGAGCCAAACACAACATGTATTGACTTAGAATAATGCGCCAATTATCAGCCGAAGAGAACCAAACTACTGTGTGGGAGACTAGTGGGATTTGCACCCCATTAGTAAAGTTAAAGTCTTGTGACAATTTAGACTAAAATTCCCGATAAGTCTATTTTTTTAAACAGACATCTTCACACAGGTTAGTCTTACACAACTCATTAAATATGGTACACTTACACTGTTTTAAGTTTTAACATGCTCTAATGACCCTTAACTCTTTGGCACCACAGACCAGCTTCATGCCAGAAAATATTGTTATTGACCAGCCAGCACAGTTGGGGATCAACTCCCCCAGAAACAGTGAGAATCACAAGTTTGTTTCCCTGAAAACTGTATGAAAAAAGTGAGAATAGTGTAAAGATTAAAACTGTGACCGTGTTAGGTTGATGGCTTGTGTTATGTATTATATTTTGGCCTTCATTTAACAGTAGGGTGAAGAAAATTGTATAGTTTTGGGTGCAGAAATCATCTTATATCACCTGGCATTTGTCTGAAAACAAGGTCCATATCAATAACATGTCCCTTTATATTCACTGCTCAGCCCAGAGTATGTGACATAATAGGTCTGGGTATCGATTCAGATTTTCTGGATCAATTCAATTCGATATTACAAGGTCTCAAATCGACTCGGTTCATGATTCAATTCGATATTTATTCAGTCCGGGATATCTTAGTTAAAATAGTGCTGTAAATTTCAAAAGTGACCGTTTGGCCTGGTACATCATTAAAATTATTTTAACATGAAGAACTAAACCCAAAGCAGTTACATTAATCATATTTTAATGATATGCATTAGTGCATATTCTGCATATTACTTGTTTTCTGTCCAACCTGTATTTTCCTTTGTACTTGTTAAATCTAAAATACTGTACATCCAAACATCAGCTTTTAAACTTGCCGGTGGTGCCCATATAGTGCTTCCACCACGTTTGTTTGCAGTAACATCTCATGAGATATTGTTCAGTAGAAAGCAACGCTAAACGCTGATCACACGAGACGAGCAGGGTTGATACCACAGGCTGCTTCTCTGCACATCCAAAGAAGAAAAAAACACCCAAGTTAAAAGATCGATCTTTGGATTTTATGGATCAATTATGGACCAGTTAAAGGAAAATTGATTTAAATCGATTAAATCGATTTTTTTAACCCAGCCCTATGACATAAAGATATGTATAACTGTAAAATCAAGGAACCTGCATGGCCTGCAGACTGACACTGTTACACTCAAGACTCCATTGGCCAAAAAAATAAAGAACATAAGATTGTTTATCTCCATGCACTTACAGTATGTGCCAAATGATCTCTTGGTGGCTAGGGATCCATGCTATAGTAGATATAGGTAGATAGAGTGTACACATGTGGATTTCTAAAGAGTCCTGGCTTAGTGTCCTTGTGTGTGGGGGGTGGGTGGGGTGGGGGTAGGGGTTGGGGGTGGTGTACATGATTTTGCGTGTGAGTGGCTGTCTGTGTTAAATATGGGCTGGGAGGGTGGGTGGGATCCTTTATTTTTATCTGTATCTCTCTGATCTGCTTGTTTATTTTAATGTACAGCACTTTGTGACACATCTTATGTATGAAAAGTGCTTTATAAATAAAGTTTGATTGATTGATTGATTGATAGTAACCCTAAAAAGATTTAAAACTTTCATTTTAGTGTGTCCATTCATGGACATTGTTTTTGATGTATATATGTCTTATATCTGGTTGTCACTCCGTTTGTCCTATTTGTTTAAAAATGTTCTATAAATAAAGTTTGAAAAAAAGAGTTTTTTGAGAGCTAAGGCTCAAAACTAAGGAGAAAGGCCTCCAGCAGTTCCATCCAAATCCCTCTGTTCATAAGGTACATTTTAAAACGTGTTAACAGCACCAATTGGTGACCAAATCATGACACAATAGATTTAAATCACTTTAAAACCCTATAAAACAAATACAGGTTTTTTAATGAAAAAAATAAAAAATAAATAAAAACATACAAGAAGAACATAAAACGCTAATAATAAAATTAAAAAAGGCACACAAACACAAAGAATACAAAAACCCCAACACAGAAACATAAACCAGACAAAAAAAAGTCAGCTTAAGACTAAATTCAAGAGTAGGAAAGGTAGGGGACGTCTGAGAAAGTGAGGTAAGCCTTATGATGCCTTTCCACTTTACAACCACGTTTATGGAGAGCTTTCTGAAGTAAGTGGTTGGTTTATTCTGATTTAAATCCAAATTATATAATTACTCAATCATGTATACGTTCTTTCCACTTTAAATTAATGCGTTCCCTTGTCCAGTCGAAATGACACATGGGACGCTGACGGGAACAGGATGGCCGCCCGAGGCGAGCATTGGACTAGAGACAAGACAATTTATTTAATTAAATCCTTAGGAGATTTTGAAATAATAACAAGAGTGCATAGACGTTAGCATGAAAATCTGGATTGTATGAGGTTTCCTTGACAAAGACGCTGAAGGTTTTTTTTCTTCCAGTAGACGTCATTACATCACATCCACCTACTGTCCAATCAGTACCATTCCCAACCCTCAGACCTTAAGCAGAACTGAATACAGGTATACAGATGTGTTTTCCATGTAATCTTCAATTCAGAATAACTATTTCCATGTAAACGTGAAGGAGAAAACTTTAGTTCTGAATACTTAATTCAGAATTTAAAAAGTATCATGTAGTCATATCAAATGTGGTACTACCTCAACTCGCCTCACCTTAACTCATTTTTATTGTAATTATAAGGGACTGTACCCTCTTTTTTGTACCATCTGCTCAAAACTATCTAAGTCAATAGCACATGTGATAAGGCACTGTTGACCACTGAATGACCAGAGGGTGTTGTTCCTGGGATTGGGGGGGGGGTTCCAGAATGGAAAATACAAAGCCCTCTCATTTGTAGAGCGATAGGATTTCCCAAATTCTACACAAACTTTGTCCCGCTGCTCGTAAACATTTCCGGGACACTCCTTGATATCAGTATCAATATCAACCTACTCATGGGCAAAATTGTTGGTACTCTGCCATTAAAGAAAGAAAAATTCACAATGGTCACTGAAATAACAACACACCTACTGACTGCCTAGATTTAGCAAAGAAAACTATGACGGTTGATCAAAAAGTTCCAATCAGCAAATCTCAGTACAATAGTTCTTTACAAAAATCAATTATAAACTGAAACAGAGACTATTGAACAGACACACACACCCCCACACACAAACAAACTCCCTTTTTATCACATAAATAACACCCTCATTGTGCAGTGAGCACACACACACATACACACACACAACTAGACACACTAATCTTGGATTAACACGTAGACCATTTCAAGGGCACAGCATCATTTACCTTGATGCACCACAGCTAAGGATGCAGCTCTCCAGGTGAATGTGTAACAAAGATCACACAAACAAGCAAAACACAATAATTACAATAACCTGGGACAAACTGTTTTTAATCTGGCAAAATATTCAATAGTCCTTTTGTCTTGTGGACAAACACAGTACATTATTCAATACATATTTTTTAGCATAAGTGCTCTGGGTAAAAGCTCTCAATCAAATAGACCCTGATTAGAAACACGCCCTAGAGATATAAATTGCCCTCCTTAATATTTCTGGAAAAATGGGACCTGATTAATGCACTCAAATAACTTTGCTGCAGCTGATCAACTGTGCAAACTGGACTTAAGTAAAAAACATCTTAACAAACATGGACAGGTAGTCCAACAGGAGGCACGAAAAAATATTCCCATCATGCATCCACTGTTTTACCAAGCAAGGTGTATGTTAGACAAACAGACACTCAAGTATTTTAGGTTGTAAATCTCATCTGCATTATCAGTTACAGTGTTGGAGACAACATGATCATTTTAATGGCTTTATAGCAGGAACGCTGGTATTAAACCTTCCACAGTTCACAGAATTCATGAGAGCTATGTTTAAACACAGATACACTGTCAGGTCAACTTGGTGGTATGGAAATAAAGATACAAGTAAATCCTCCCAAATTCGTCAGTTTTTTGCAGAGAACTAAAAAAGTCTTGTTGCAAAGTGTAACTTCTGTAGAAGGAAGCTCTTCTTAAATCAACAAAGAGAAAGCTTGATCGACTGATTTTACACATATTATCAACCAAAGGTGGGGAGAAATCTGCATTATCTTCACGAAACTTAGTCACAATGAAATCATTAAGTACTAAACTTACAGTGTACATGAACTTGAAAACAAGCAAAATAAGCTTTGTTAAATAATGTTTAAACTAAATCATACATGTAAACAATCAAATGATTTACTACATATGATTTAAAGAGGTGATTTCACACAAAAACTATGAAGCTCAACAGACAAAATGACATGACCAAAAATACAACTAAAAACACAAACTTTAGGATAACAGAAAATCATTTTTGTCTTACTTTATGGTACTAAAAAACAGGGCCACTTGTTCTGCATGAACCCACCTTTAATGCACCAGACCAGAGACACCACATAGAAAAGAAATATGGTATTTTAAAGAAAAGATGCTACATGAACTCTTGCAAATAGTCAAGGTAAGTTTGGCTGCATTTTCTACAAAAAATAGAGTGCAAATTTTACGAAAGGACTTCCTAGTTAAAGACAATAAGCAAGCAGTGGAGGTGGGCAGTGCTTCAGGTTAATTTAATTGTGCAGTGGGTCCACATCATCAAGATAACTTCAGACACCAGGGAAAAAAACAATGTCGATAACTGTTCTTCAAAATATATCACAATCCTAAAAAGGTTATAAAAAAGAGAGAGGTTAAAATATATCTAAACAACTGTATTTATTATAACTATTGCAACAGTATCACTATAAAAGTAAATATATTAAGTGTTCTTCCCTTCCCTCTAAACAAAATGCTAAACTTGTCTTTCCACTAAAGTTTCAACTAAAATGATCCGTCCAGTTAGACTCCGGTCAGATTAGAACTTAGTGACAAACTGGCTGAAGGATGTCAGTCATACAAACATGTATCTTGCTTTGTTGCATGAGACACAGCAGCCAATCAACTACTTAAAATGTAGGTTATGGGGTGCTGGTTTGGCGTAGTGGTTAGCACCCCATGTATATGCTTCTGCCGGTCCAGGTTCGAATCCTGCCTGTGACCAGTTTGCAGAGTGTCTTCCCCTGCTCTCTCTCCCTCTTTCACAAGCCTATCCACTGTCTCTCTCCTGTCAATAAAAACACAAAATGCCCAAAAATATACATTAAAAAAAAAAAAAAAATGCAGGTTATGTGAGCTACACTGCATTATATCATAATGCAAGATTTTTTTTTCCTAGCTGTTTGTCAGTCCTGCTTAGTTATGTTTATTATTTCAGTGGCTGGCCAGGTTACTGTTTTGCTATGCCTCAAGTCTAAATGCAGAGCTAGGCCAAACATGACTCTGGCTCTGTTTTTGATGGTCAAACATTATTCCTGCATGAAGTAAGGAATACTGTATCCACAATGTCAGTGTTTCCGTTGGACTTTTAAAAATCTGTTTAAATAATGCAAAATCACTTAAGTTTTTAAGTCAGATTTATAGCTGTCAGATCAGTTGCAATGTTAAGATTTCACATACTTCAGATAAAAAATCATTGCTTGAGTTACAGGGCAGCTCGGTAATCAAGATGACCACATCAACATTATCCACACTGATATAGGGACATAGTACAGATTGCAGGAACCGTCTATTACCTCCGCCAAGGGGTGGTTATGTTTTCATCAGGGTCTGTCTGTTTGTTTGTTTGTTTGTCAGGTCCTGGGGGAGGGGGAGGGATAGGAATTGATAAAGATTTTACTGATACCAATGCTTTTAATGATCCTGCTAATCGACCCCATTCTTTAACGATTCCCTTCGTGATTCCTGCAGATTTTCCGTGTGGGCAAATGTTGGCCTGTAGATTTTCAGTGGCAACAATGTCAAACACACGTCACAGCATAGATAACTGCTTCTGCAAGTTGCTGGTGTTTCCACTCACTAAAAGTTGTGCAGTAGGCGTCTTAAGTAAAAAAAATTAAGCCACAATTCTGAACCCTGCTAGTGGAAGGAATTGGTGAGGGAATTGATTACCAAAAAGACTCATGATATCGATTCTTTGATGGAGCGATTAACGATTCTCAACTGGAATTGGTTTTCAATTCCCATCCTGAGGGACAAACAAGAAGTGGCTCGAAGTCCACAATGGAGAGAAACAATAAAGGTTTCCAGTTTCCCTTGCCCGGATATGGGTGACCCTGGAGCCAGACCAGGGGATGGGGCTCGATAGCAAGTGTCTGGTTGCCGGGTCTACACCCACAGGGCCTGGCTGGGCTCAGCCTGAAAAGGCGATGTGGGATCCCCCTCCAGGCTCACCACCCGTGAAAGGGGCCAAAGTGGTCAGGTGCCTTGTGTGCTGGGTGGCAGTCCAAGGCGGGGTCCCTGGAGGTCTAATAACCGGCTACAAGGTCTGGCCTATATATCCATATCTATATATATATATATCTATATATATATAGATATATATATACACATATAAATATATATGTGTGTGTGTATGCATGTATGTGTTTGTATGTACTTTCAGATCATATCTGGCCGGTGATTGGACGATTGGTTCATCAATTAATTAATTACAGGCCAATCAAATAGCTCACTTGAGGTGAAGCTGATTGTGTGTGTTACTGTATGAACATGCTTTTTGCCACCAAATAAACTGTATAACAGGTTCTAGGGTTAATGATCTATAACTGTACAATCAGGGAATACATATAGCCTGATGCTGCAAGCTTGTTATTATTCAGATTGAGTAGAGCAGACTGATAGATTTGAGTGCAAAATGTGGTGATTTCTATTGATTTTATGGGGGGAAAAAACAAATAGAGTTTTTCTAAAGTCTGCTTCAGGCTTATCCAGGAGTTATAAATCCTTCTTGCAGAGTGACTGTATACTGGTACAAATACCTTCTCGCAAATCAAATCTCAAACATTACAGTTCGTATATTTAGAGATTTGAGTAATGTAAGATTGGGGATTTGTTATAAAATGGAAAAAAATAACAATTAAGAAGATATAGGGTCCAAAATAGCTTTGTGTAATTTGATTAAGAGAAAAGAAATTCCCCACTGACTGCAGACTAACTCAATGTCCAGTGATAAATTTCACATTTGGCCTTCAGAGACTCTTCAGCTGTGGCAGCTGGCAGAAAATTTCACTTTGAGTAAAATTCATCAATCCCTACATATCAAAATGTGTTATATAAGGCTGATTTAATGGCGCTCTCAGAGTGAAGTAATTAAGTAATGCATTCAGTTATCAAAGCTTGTTTCATTCAATGGGACTGGCCTTCATTCATGATTTTATGAAATGTTTTAGATTGGCACTGATTAAAAAACAGGAGACAGAAAATCTTATTAGACATTTGAATGCCAAGTTACCCTGATATGAATATATCATATCCAAACAGCAAAAAGAAAACAGCAAATCTTGTTTTGTTTTCAAAGTGAGGGACTTTTATCAAATGAAAGCTGATTCACCAAAGAGCCTCTACCTTTTTGACAATGGTTGTTATGGATCACAATTGATGGATATTATGGCCATGTTCATTTACGTATAAAGCTATGCTGGGTAATATAACCTAAACATCAAATAATGGTTGTTGTTTGATTGTTGTATTCTCTTAATTTTCTAATAGTACAATACTAAATTTAGAGTGAAAGCGTAATTGGCTGCATTTTCAATCTCAAATCATGTTCCGTCATTGGCTCATGTAGAGATCCTTTGCAAGTCTGTGTGTTCAGTTCTCAGTGTTGCAGCTATAACTATGGTTTGTTTCTCTTTGGAGTTGTGTAATGCTGCTGTATCTTACACAATTTCCTGGTTTGACAGAGCTTTACAGACTACTGACAAATGATCAGAGCTGTGTTTTATACACAAGTCATGGGTTTAAACACAGCTTTGAGCATCAAGTTGAGCTATTCTAATTAAGCAGAAATAAATAAAAAGAAAGAAAGACATCAGTCAAACAACGTTGATTTATCTCAGACAACAGCCTGTGATGATGAAGCCTTTGAAAAAGAAGCTCTGCAAGACAGCAGTAGGTCAGCTCATGTTGGGTAGAAACCTGCAAAAGACAGGACTGGAACTGTACTGTGTCCAAAAAACAAACTATTTTTTGATATTATTTGACAGTGTTTATTATATTTGATGTGAGCTATAGATATGTATGTGCCTATAGCCTTTTGAGAGCATAAATACAGTTTGTGTGTCTTAAGTGGTGATGGCAGTGATACAAATATCCACTCCTTGGCAGAAAAAATACCAGTGGCTGAATAATAAATGGTTTGCAGGCCAGCACAGTAGCACTGGGATTAATACACCTAAACACCAACTTTTTACAAACATAAGAGTTTTTTTTTCATTATTTTAATAAAATCATTGATCTCTCCAACACAAGTATCATGCTTCTACTCAACTTCTACTCTGTACTTTCCACCAGCAAACAGAGATCTGCGTGGTCTTGAATGTTTTTCTTAAAAGGTAAGGGTTTTTCATGGAGACATTCTTCAGTGGTCTCCTTTACAAATAAAGGATTACTCTGGAAAACAACAAAAACATCCATCATCTTCATTTATCAATTTGATTTATTCAATTACATGAAGGGCTTAAGTCTCATTTACGTTCAGCAGGGACTGTTTCCAATGATAACCTGACATTGACTCCTCAGCATACACACACTGAATAAATAAATTAGAGTTTTCTTCAAAGTTTTAAAGCTTGTGAGCTGAATAGAAATGCAGCCTCACCCTGGCAGCTGAGCATGAAAACATGTTGATGTTCTGTGCACGTCACCTTGGAGGTGTTTGGATCCTTCAGTGGAGAGCGGCTGTGAAGAAACAATTTTTAGCCTCAGATGTCTCAAGCTATCTGAGTAGCTTTAAAAAAAAATAGGCAGCATCAGCATTTACCATCTTCAGCTGCACGTCTTTCTGGTGAAACAATCACATTGAAAAGTACACCATCAAACCTCTGCATCACATGTACCTCTTTAATCCATTTTCCCTTTTTGCTGTTTCAAGGTTATTTTTGATCTTGTAAGCCTGGTCAACAGCGTGAAATATATTAAATCATTTCAGCCAGACTTTAAGTAGCAATTACAAGAGCAGTAGTTCAATTATGCAGCAGCAGTGGATATCCCTGTTGCCTTGCAGCAAGAAGGTTCCTGGCTAAACTACATATCAGACAGGGCCTTTCAGTGTGAAGTTTGCATTTTCCCCATTTGTGTGTATTGGTTTTCTCAGCTCTCTCCCACAGTCTAAATACATGTGCACCTAGCAGACTGATGACTCTAAATGTTCACCAGAAAAACAGAAGTGATTCTTACATCAGCCAGTTTTCCTGCAGTTTGTCAAAGAGTCAATAGAAAGTGGGGAGCAATACTACGTGGCTAGCAGGAAGTTTTTTAAGGAACAGTCTGCGTGTAACACCCTTCTGTTTTGTCTACACATGCAGCTCTTGTCTTGGCCATGCTAACAATTTAACTACCAGCTCAACTGTTTGGCAGAGGTCATCATTAAATGTGGAGACAATTAAAAAATTATTTAAATTACAAAAAAAAGCCCAGAACAAATCAAATCATCGTTTGATACTGTCAACATTTCAGGGCACAGGGAAAACTACAAACAAACCAAAAAACAGATGTTTTCTTGGTGTGGGATTTAAAGGTTTTAACTAACAGTTGATTACTTGATGACATAAAAATGCAGAACTATTGGGACAAAATCCATTACAAAAGGCAGAAATGTTTGTAAATAAAATAGCAAAAAATAACTTAAATAGATGAAACTGAGTTGGACAAACATTCAAAAAATATTTTTGATTAATACGAGATTATATATAGCAAATGGCTAAGTATTTAAACTAATGATGGTAATAGTAATTGCTTTTAGCTTTTTAAATCCTACACAAAGAAAATATCAGTTATTTTGATTTGTTTACAGATTATTCTCTATCCTTAAACATTGACAGAAGCAAAACATTAAAACATTAAATATTCCTGATTTACTGACCTATGCCAAAGAGATGAGCTGGGTGTAAAGAAATTAAGTGAGACATTCAAAGGAGCGACAGTTTCCTTATTTACATCACTGAAAACAGTAAATGGATCAGGCTGTTGCCCTGCATGCTAGCTGATCTTCAGACCTCACAAGGACCGGCTCATGCCAAACGACAAATGACCTATGCCAAACAGATGAGCTGGGAGTTGAAGGGTCAAAAACACAATATGCTTTAATTTTTGTACAAATGAGACAAATGCAACACTTTCAATCATTTTAACCGGAAAAGGACAAAACAAAACTTCTGCCAATGGTTGGAAATTTTGTGAATACATACCATGAAGTATTAAAAGCATGTTAGACTATCATATCTGTGTCACTGCAGTGGTGGATGGACAACAAGCCAGCTTGAGAAAATAAAGAGGCATAAAAAGAAACACATTAAATCAGTCATTACTCTTGTTTCACTTTTATTCTCATTGAAAATATAAAGTTGATAAAATGTATGCACAGTGCATTCAGGACTACTCTTAGCAGGGGAATTGTCCATGCCCACGGATGTATTATCAGTGAGTGAATGTTTACCAAAGGATGTTGTGATGTCAGTTTTAGTGCACACAGCCTGATCATGAAAGCCTGAAAATAAAATAACAGAAACCCCGGTGATATCATGATTCAGTTTTCCCAGTCAGAAGAATTTCACTTTTCTTCAGAAAATGTTTGTTATTTTTGACTGCATACATTTTCAGCATTCTGCAGCATTGTTTGTTTCATTCTCGGATGTCACAATATAATCCCCATATGAACAAATTCAGCCAATCACAGTGTCAGTACTTTTTTCTCTTCTGCAGATTGGCTGTTGTTTTTTTTACGTGGCTTCACATCTCACAGGAAGGAGAGATGCTTTCTTTGTTCTGTCAGTTTTGCGTCTCTCTCTACAACAAATTGATATTTTGCATAACTTCAGTGTTTTGTGGATTGATTTCTATTTGTTTAGAAGTCTATTTAAAAAAAATCAAATACTTTTAAAATATTGTTTAAATTATAAAAAAAAATATGCCTAGGGTTTATTTAAATAGGTTAATTCGATTTTGCAGATTTTCCCTGATCATGGGTGGATCTGGAACCTGGCCCCCTGTGATGAAGAGGGACCACTAGACTCTTTATTGCACAGGCATATTAGGAGTGAGAATCTTTCCTTAGGTTATTATGTGATTCAGTCCCAATTCTAGTGGCCACACTCTGATAAAAATCCATTTTCAATTCAAAGCAATTTAGATTTAGAAGGTGTTAACTGCAGCATCGGCTTTTGACTGCAGTGCACTCAGGCTGGACATTTAAAAATCAAATTAAAACGTGTTTAGGATAAACAGGTAATGTCTTTATAATATCTGAATCAGCTTATTAACTAATATGCACTGCAGTATGAAGTTTTAAATGAAGCATTCAAAACTAATTTATAGATGTACTGAACTGATTCTTAATATTTTTAGAAACAGAATTTTATTCAAATGCACAATGATCTCTATGCACACCTCTAAAGTATATGGTAAGATTATTCATCTGGGAAACTGAGCAAATCATAAATTAGACCAAACAGTAGGACTCAGTTCATTTACATAATGGGATCAGTAGATATCTCATCAGCATTAGACCACAAACATGGAGGAAACTGCAGTTTATCCATTTGCATTGTTGGGAGCAGCAGGACCCGCACCATGAGAGCACATTCTGGGAGACACTAATCGCAGTTGGCTCAGTTGTAAGTCACAGAGTAGTGCTTGGGGATATTTTAGATGTAAAAAGGAAAATGCCTCTTCCAAACAGTGTCCTAAATCAAAATGCAGAAAACTGGTTTCACAGAAGGAAACAGTTCACTTAAGAAAAACCATTAAGGCCAAAGAGACATCACTGTCTCTCTGTCTGCAACAGAATTCAGTGTTTAAATGTACTGTGCTAGTTTAAATCTTAAAGAGACAAAGTGCAAATTACAGACCGGTGAATAAAAGTGATGACTAGAGGCAGGGAAAAAAACAGCAGCAAGGACAGAGTACTACTCGAGAAACAAGCAAAAAAATCCTGCACCTTCTTTTGATTAAAAAAAAAAAATCCTTTATGAGTAACCCTGGTGAAACAATAAAGGTGCGTACACACCGTACACTACTTGTACTACCTCGGCGATCACTCTCCATGTAAAGTCAATGTACAGCCGCGACGGGGCGGGGCTAACCCTCTCGCGATGCGACAGCCGCTTTTCACACTACCACATAGCTTGTCGCACGATGTGAAAGTAAAAAAAAGTTGATCAATCAGCAGGTGTGTGTATGTGTGACGAGACCCTAGACGGACAGTTATTCATCCGGACTACAGAGGAACAATTTATGTCCGTGTGGGAAACATTAGTCAGTGAGGACATTCACAGGAAACTCACAGATAATGCTGCTGCAGGGCATCAGCTGCAGTGTTTTGTGTTTGATAAGTGAATGAAAAGGACACAGCTGGAATAATGTCTGCTTATACATCCTATTATATGATATATGATATGATCCCGGTGAAACTCGAGCGGACGTGACGTCACCAAGCGACGGCCGACGGCAACGGTGACCAAAATGAGGTATTTAGTCAGTGGGCGATGTGATTATGGTAGCTATGTCGCTTGCGCTGTGAACGCAGCATAAAGAGTAACACCCATATTTCTCTGTTACTGTATTTCAACTATCAGAGCCAGTGTTGGGAAGCCACTTGTTACTTATATTGTAATAATGTACTTATATTAAAGCAACGTGTTACACGTTCTAAAATGGCAATAATATTACAGCAACTAGTCAAAGTCGAACTATGTTAGCTACTTTTTTGTCTTAGTTGCACTGTTATCATGATGTGTGCATGTAGTGACTTATGAAAGTTTTAACACAGCATGAAGGATGAGAGAGAGAGAGAGAGAGCGAGCGAGCTGTGCAATGACAGCTCAAAGTCTGATCTGCCAGTCTGTCCATGCCAGATGGAAAGATCATCAGATGTAAACTTTGGTTTCAACCTGTTGTACATTCTCTTTTCTTTTTCAAAGAGAGGAAGTAATAAGTAAGTTCAATAATAATGTACCTTTAACATTAGGTAAAAACTTAAAGTGAATAGTATCTGTTTTAGGAGTATGCAGATTTTGCATAACTTGCTCAACACTGATGAGAGCTTCCTCTGCCTACTTTGTCATTTGCCTGCTCACTCTCTCTCTCTCTGCCACTTTAGGTTCAAGCATGACATGTTTTTGCATTTGGTGTTCTTTCTAATGATGTTTATATGGCATTTTTGGCACATATGCACAGAAAAAAATAAAGGGCATTATGTGGTTTCCAGCCCATCCTGTTGTACAGTATCAAAGTACGCAAGTTTTAATCCAGATGTGATCACAATTCATGGGTTAGTTTTCAATCTGTGAACGCATATGTTACATGCATATCAGTTCATAGTTTTTGCAAACAAAAGCTGAAGTGTGCCACAGTTTTTCTTTACATATAGAATTTCTAGAACATTTTCTCAGTCTGACATAAACACATTATAACATTTACATTTTAAGCATATTTTAGTAACACTATTACAAGAATCATCAGATCATGACATCTATCTATCAGCCTAATTGTTTTTCTCTTTTTCCACGAGACAGCACCATTTGCCAGTCTGGTATGATCCGTCCAAAACTTAAGATACCTGCTGTGCCATTAGAGAATAAAGTTAGACATTACCACTGCTGCATTGTTCTGCATTCTTAACACTCCACTTAAAAATATTGGTAGAATGAGGTCTACCACTGTAATTTATTTTAAGGCTTTTAAAATCTGATCCTGATGAATTGCTGGTTTAATAAAGCAGCCCTTGGCAAGCAGATGCATAACAGACGTCTCAAATAACATCTACAGCAGAATGATGGAAACCAAAGAGATGTTAGATTGGTAGTTTGGAAGTGTTTTTATGCCACAGGACACATTCATCTTTTACACCCATTTAAATCACATCTGCTTACTGATAGTTCAGATCTCTATGAAGTTGTTATTCTATACAAGCCGATCACATTCATGCTCTTTCATTACACGTGTACACATCACTGAGGAGGCAGTTTGGGGTTACGTGTCTTGCCCAAGGACAAATCAGCATGTGACTGCGGCAGCTGAGATTGAACCTTTGACTGTCCAGATGACAGATCAGACTCTGCAAGCTGAGCCATTTTTACACCAAAAAGACAAAATCAGGAGTCACACTAGTTCCATCAATGATTACTGGGTTACAAACCTCTCTGATCATCTGAATCAATCATTTTTTCAGATCACCCACAGGTCTGAGCAGACAGTAGCTGGCATTTGTGCATACATGTACTTATGAATCCTGAAAATGACTGCTGAACAGGATTACTGGCAGTGTTCATTTTGACAGCACTTTTTCTTTTTTTTTTTTTTTTAAGGTATTTTTTGGGGCATTTTGTGCCTTTATTGATAGGAGAGAGACAGTGGATAGGCTTGTGAAAGAGGGCGAGAGAGTAGGGGAAGACACTCTGCAAACTGGTCACAGGCGGGATTTGAACCTGGACCGGCAGAAACAAATACATGGGGTGCCTGGTTGCTAAGCACTCCGCCAAACCAGCACCCCTTGACAGCACTTTTTTAAGTTAGTTTTAGTTATAGTTATTATTGGTCCCATTTCAAATTAGGTTTATTGGCAAAATTGACAAACTTCCACTTGTTTGCAATGAGCAAATAACACAACACCACATTCAAATTTAAAACAGAACCCCAAACAGCAACCTCAAACTTATTCATCCCCCTGAATAGAATTTCTTGTAAAAAGCACACATTTGAAAATCAGGTGTTGTCTTAAGCACATCTGATGCAACTAATCAAGTGCTTATTTAGCTACATTAGGTGTGCTATCTGAACACACTTTAATTACCTGCACTGTCTAGGGTTCTGTTGATTACATGTCAGAAATATGGCTAAGTCAAGAGCGTTGACTGAAAAGTAAGAGAAGAGATCACTGCCTTGCACAAACTAGGAAAAGGATAAAAAAAAAATTGCAAAAGCACTGAATTAGATTTGTTCCGATACCGATACCAGTATCGGAAATTGCTCCGATACTGCCAAAAAGGCTGGTATCAGTATTGGTGAGTACTGGAGTCCAGGCACCATCCGATGCCACAGAATTTATTGCCTCCGCCAAGCAGGTTATGTTTTCGGGAGAGTTTGTTTGTCCGTCTGTCTGTTTGTCTGTCTGTCTGTGAACAAAATAACTCAAGAAATTATAGATGGATTTTGATGAAATTTTCAGGAAATGTTCAGCATGGGAAAAGGAAGAACTTATTCAATTTTGGTGTTGATCCAGATCACTATCTATGAACTATGCTGCTTGGCGGAGGTCTGCGCTCTCCGAGTGCTTTTCTAGTTAAATTAGTAAACTAGAAAAGCACTCGGAGAGCACAGACCTCTGCCAGCACCACAGTCCTCTCCCATATTGTAATTTTTACCATAAATGTTAGTCCTACATTTATTTCATGTAAATATTTAGATCTCTTGACCATGAAAACATACCATTAGCAATTGGTTTCATAATGATATCTATTTTAGTTCAGTAGTTATTCACGAAAATCGCATTTTTCGTCACGGCAGATCCAGACGGTGATCTGGATCAACACCAAAATTGAATCAGTTCTTCCTTTTCCCATGCTAAACACTTCCTGAAAATTTCATCAAAATCCATCCATAACTTTTTGAGTTATGTGGTTCACAGACAGACAGACAGACAGACAGACAAACTCTCCCGAAAACATAACCTCCTTGGCGGAGATAACTATTCACTGTTTAGCAATGTTAAACTCTGGTACAGTTCTTCTTCACCCCTTTTAAAGCAGTTGTGCTGTGCTGAATCCTGCAGGGACCTGGAGTAATTGATCACGTGACACAGACACACGAGTCGAGTGTCAGAGCCGGTTGACGCGAGGCTTGGAGCTAAGCTAACTAGCACGATCATGCTGCATCATTGCTGTGTTTTTTCATGTTTACAAAGGGCTTAACCTGAGCCAGGCCTTACCACAATGATAATCATATCACAGTCATGCAGTGTAGTATGACTTTTTTAATAATATACTGGTGTCAGATAGTTACTTGGTATCGGCCGATACCCACAGCACAAGTATCTGTATCAGTATTGAGAGGGAAAAAACGGTAATGGAACATCTCTATACTGAATGCTCCTAGAGATACAGCTGGAAGCATAGTTCACAAGTTCAAAGTAAAAGGAACAGTGGTTATACTACCTGGATTTGGCCTGGATGTGACAAAAGCTATGACGAAAATAATTAGTCAACAAAATTAACATTGATTGTTTGAAGCCAAATCTCTGCTGTTTTAAAATTCTCTTACACAAGAAGCTGCCTTTATCCTTAGTGTGCACAGAAACAGCTCCAGAATGAGCACCAACAACCTTCATGACTGAGAAAACAGACTATTTGGAAACAGAAGCTGTTACTGCACAAATTCATCATTGCACAGGAAATATTTAGCTTCTACACCATGAATCACTCTTAGAGCATGAGCTGTGTAACTTTAAAGAGAAAGACAGGGGGACATCAGAGGTGAGGGATCAACATGTTCAAGCAAGATGCTCAAAGGATGTAGGAAGAGTGAGTGATCTGAAGCATACAGGCGCATGCACCGGAGTATACCATGACAAACTAGCATCATATCTGGATACAGCGCTTGAGTATCAATACTTTTCAGAGTATCAGTATTTTCGACAACCCTATTAGGTATAGTGTAAAGGTCTAGATAGACAGATAGATAGTGTATACTACATAAAAAAAAAGACTGTATGTTCAGTCAATGGACAACACATTTTTATGCAAATGTGAGTATGAAGCCTTTTAGCCAATTCCCCTTCAAAACTGAGCCCTTCTGCATTCATTTACCAAAAATGAATATCAATAAATAATTGATAGAAAAATACACTATCTTGTTTTATGCAAAGAAGCCGCTCCTAATCCCAAATTTGCATTTAAAACACACTCTGCAACAGCCTTTTACCATCCAAGCTTAAGAAGTCTTTACATCAGCTCACAGAGGAGCATCACACACATTTTCTCCAGATGAAAACAAATCGTTTTGATGTTCTTCCAAACCTCCAGTCTGATCAGCGGGACAGCAAGAAGCATCTGAACAAGCTGTTGACCGTCTGATGTAAAGAGAGGATCTCTGACAGTGACAGGCTTTTAAGAAGAAACATCCAGGGGAATCCACTGTATACAGGGCTCCATCACTGTGGTCATAGTTTAGTTTTGATCAAACTGTGACAGCACATAAACTGATGCTCTGAAGCCTTCATATTTCTCATGCATGTGATGCGGCCTGTTGCCTTATGGGGTATACACATGTTAATGACTTGTCACGACTCTTTCGCGTTACTTTTAATCTCAAACAGGGATTGTACCTAGTGTCTAGCACAGTTTTCATATCACCTCTAACAGGTTTCAAGCATGCCAGGTTAAGCAGATATCACAGACAGAAAAGCCCCGACAGTTACTGAACCCAAGAAGCAGATGATAAAGGCAATTCTTCAGGTAAAGAGCTAGTGTGCTACTCGTGTATGAAACCACAGCTGAAAAAGTTTTATGATGTGTCTTGACAATAAGACAGTTTGATCCTTTAAAAAGTGTGCTGAATTTTAGCGATGGGAGTCCATATTTTAACGCTGTCAGACCCAGTGTTGTAATATTACAACATCAGATTTAGGTACCTCAAAAAACAACATTTTTTTCTTCAAAAGACCACATTTACATGATCAGTGGGTCCTATTGCTTAACCCTGTATTGCCATTGGATGGTAAAAGTGTTCATGGGTCTGGCCTTTAGGCCATGAACTCACACTACTTGCAAACTTTTCTTTGGACTCACCTCTTCATTTTACTGGACTGGATTTCTCAAGATTCAAGTAAAATGCCTGAAATATTTTGTCTCTGTTGATTACAATGTCTTCAACATGACAAATCTTTTTTTAGTGAAATAACTCCATTAAATGTGATTTTGAGCATATTATGTCTATGTTGTAATATTACAATGCTGGGTCATTGTGGTCGCTAAAACCAGTTACACCTTACACATTAGATCAGGACATTGGTCTTCTCTTATGTTCTCATATGGTCAGGTATACTGATGGAAATTAAAAAAAATGTGATGGTTGAAAAAATAATAAATGTGTTTTCTGTTTCATTTTTCAGAGTTCGGACCATAACTGAATTAATTATTTCTGATCACAGTTATTAGAAATTCTATTTGTTAGTATTTGAAACTGTATCCATGTCTCATCAGTTAAAATAATTAACAGTGAAATAAATATTGAACTGAGCCTGTTTTGTGGGGCTTTGCCCAAATACCAGCTTGTTGTATTGCTATGGGTTAAACCATTTTTTAATGTTTTTCGGGGGAAGTTTGCTGCGTCGTTCAGGGACAGGTGAGACCGGTCAGGAATGGTCTCACCTGTCAGGAATGTGGGGTTGTGAAGTATTCCCTTTTAATTATAAATTTTCTTTTTCATGATCATGAACACAAAATAATAATACTAATTAAGTACTATGCAGTGTGCTGTTATATTTGTTTTATCTCTTACATGTTATTTTTAGTTATTATTTATACATATATTAATATATATATTTTTAGGTAAATATTTCATTTATTGATGTTTTTCACAGTGCTCAAAAAGTTAAAGCTTTTACAGAAATGCACAGTAGGGCACTAATGATTTCTAACAAACAAAATTAAGATTTGTTTATCCTATTAATGGTCTTACACCTCTTGAGAATCTGCGAACCCCCTGATGTGGCTGTGACTTTAATTATTTTTGTGATTTTAATTATTTTTGTTTCACCAAATAAGAAAATAATCATTCTGCGATCAGTGTTTGGTAACTTCTTTCTCACTAACATGATCAAAATGAATCACACTTTTTACCCTGGGATTAAACAGCTTTAAAAAAATTTGCTCACTCTTGTAAACGTGTCTTAATCATCATATCTAAGTTAATAGCACTGCTTCCTCTGTGAGAGGAAAGCTATTTACAGGTCACTTTTTCTGATATCTCAGTGTCTATTTGTCAGAGCACAAACAGGCAGACTAATCTGAGCCTGTTTATCAGTGACTGCACCATCATCATCTGTGACACAGAAACGCACATCAAATCAGCCTTCACCTTCACATCTGCATGGAAGTATTCACACAAACTGATTTGGCAGGTTTGTTGCTATAGACAGGTTTATCTCTTGCACCAGAAACTAATTGATTATTCTTTTTTTAGTTCATGACTTTAAAAAGAATCACATCTGAAATTTTGCTGGATCTGTGAAGTCTCTTCAGTAGGCCATCATTTCCCACAATGGGTCCTCTAGTTTGTGAATTTTCCATAATTCTCTTTTGCTCTTGCTTCTCCTATTTACATTAACACTCATTTGTTTATCCCAACAAATACAGAGAATTAAATTAAAATTCATGCATTCATTAAAGTAGAGTTAATAGACGTGATAAATATGAGTGAAAACAGATGGAAGTCGACCTCTCAGTAGCATACACGTGTCTTCATCCTGTCCAAAGGTTGCATCTGTTACCCTGAGTGCTGTTTGTGTGTCAGTGTTGTGGTGTTTGTTACTGTACCTATGATAACATGTGCCCCCAGCCTGGCCATGTGGCGGACTACCTCATAGCCGATTCCCCTAGCTCCTCCTGTCACTATGGCAACCTTGCCATCTTGTCTCGGCATCACTGGCAGAGGCAGAAAAGGACACACAGATATCAGGGAGAATGTCATTTGATTAGGAGGTGGTTTGATGTTTCAGAGACATTAGAAGGCATGTTTCTAGACCATGGGGGTCTGCACTCCAACCGTTTTTCTTACCGTCTATAGATCTAGTCTATATAGTCCACATAATTTTATGTTTCAACGTTTTCATTTCATATTTTCTTACGGTCATCACTGTATGATCCTGTGTAATCATACAGTGTAATTATTTTGGTGTTGAGAATAGTGCTTAGACTGAAATGTCTCATAAGGGAACATAGATCTAATTTGGAAAATAAAGGAATGTTGTAATTAAACAAATGTTAGAAACCATGTCAGCGTGTCAAAGCTGTATTACAGCATTAAATGTGCTCTGTAATGTAATAAACTAGACCAGGGATGGGTGACCTAAGTAACCAAAAGGGCCACAGTAATTTATCCTCTGTCAAATTGTTGAAGGCTGAATGAGACACTCTCCTTTCAGTGTATTCAGTGGTTTTCAAAGTGTGTCTTACCAACAGTTTTTTTTTATTTAATTTTATTTTTTTTTTGTGTATTATGGCAAATCATGAAGTGAAGCAAAAATGGGATTTTACAGAAATATTTACAGCAAAACATAACAGTATTTTCTTGGGATAACTGCAATTTTAATGCATTAATGGTAATTTATACGCATTTATTAAAATTAATTGAAGGGCCACACTGAGGGAGGAGAAAGGTCACAATGTGATATTAAGGGGTTCATATCATGTGTAAGGATAATTATTTTTTTGTTTTATATAGCCTGTTAGTATATTTTATCAAAGAAATTCATGAAATTTGCTTCAGTATTGTAAAAGCCATTTTTAATGAATGTTATCCTCTGCCAGGCTACACAACACTGACACAAAAATATAATTTTTTAGACTGAATTTTGTTGGCAATACAACTAAACAGTTGGAGTTGTGTATGTTGATTAAATAAAAACTTCTGACAAACTACAATTGCTCTTTCCATCAACAAGTGATGCTCTTTGGCACTCTCTGCCCATTCAGACCATTTAGAAAAACGTCTACCAAAATATCTGTTAGTTCTGATTTGGTCAGTCCGCCCGCAGACCAAACTACGTTATGAAAAGTACAAATTTAACTTTCCATAAATATGTGCCGCATTTAGACGCAAAAAAGACACAAAGTTGACCTAAAAACAGACCGTTAGACTGTTCGGCTGGTGTCGGCTGTACTTTTCACACGCCATTACTCAAGTTTAATCATTTCTCCCCCTCCAAACTTCTCTTATGTAGCTTGCCTAGCCACATTACAAGCTAGCATTGACGGTCCGTTAGCCACCGGACTGCCCGTTAAATGTAGCGCTTAATAATGTTATTCTATGCTAAACGACACCAACACCAAAGTCCACATTATAAGGTATGTTGTATCGCTTACTTTAAGTGCTACAATGCAAGCTGACAGCAGTTTTAAGGACGTTAAACCCACCTGGCAAACTGAAACGTCTACTGAAAAGCTGAACCAGCAGGGTTTTTAGACCAAGCAGATACAGTTTGATCGCTGGCAGGAGACAGAAGCGGATAGTTGACAACATCCCTGCACGTTTCTGCACCGTGAAGATGCAGCTGAAGCGTTCAGAGTGCTGTTCTGACTTTGGGGTGCGTCCCACTATGAAGTTGTCCACCCTTGCTTCCTTCCCTTGTCGTGCCCTGACTCCTACAGAGGGGATAGAGGGAGGTTACTTTATCTTCTGTTTATGTAAACTGCTTAAATACTTTTCCTATGGAGGAGCTATAATAAGGTCAGGCATGTAAGGGGAAAATAGAGAAGGATTAATTATCTTCTACATTTTTGACACTTGTACTTTTCCAAACTATATTCACACAAACAGTTTCATGAATTAAATATCAGATTTCTGGGATACATTTTTGATGTGAAAAACTTTTGAATTCTGATCTCATGAATTAAATATCAGATTTCTGGGATACATTTTTGATGTGAAAAACTTTTTTTTCTGAATTAAGATGATCATAATTACTGTATAGGTATGCCTACAGTATCCACAATCCTGTTCTGTTTCTCTAAGTAAATGACATAGTTTGCTCATAAGTTTTTGGAGGGGAAAAAGCTATGTTTTTGTGAAATTTTCCTGGGGTGTATATTGACCTGCAGAAAGCCTTTGATACAATAGACCACAGACAGCTGTTGAGAAAATTGGAGAAGTATGAGGTATCGCTTATTGGGAATGGAATGGGGTGGACTGTTAATTGGATAACAGACTGCAGTGTGCACAGAGGAATGATTCAGTTTGGAAACTAAAGAGGGTCACCTGTGGAGTACCCCAAGGATCCATGATTGGTCCAGTGTTATTCATACCAATGATATTTGCAGGGTCACTACTTAAAAAAAAACAACATTATTTTTGCAGATGATACAAATTTAGTTTGTTCTCGTAAAAATTAAAAGAAGTATTGATGGGGATTAAAAATGAGCTGAAAGTCTCAATACCTGGTTTGATGAGAACAAGTAATCTTTAAATGTTAAAAAAACTAAATTCATGTTTTTTGGAAATTTAATGAGATAAATGGGGATATTGCAAATAAAATCAGTAATGTTTGCATGGAAAGAGTTTTCCATATAACATTTCTTGGGATTGTGATTGACAAAAACTTAATATGGAAACAATATATTGATTATATAAAAGGTCAAATTTCAAAGTCAGTTGCAATTATGACAAAATCTAGATGTGTTTTAAATTATAAAGCATGAAAAATAATCTGTTATTCACTTAATGTTCCTTACATGTCTAACTGTATTGAACTTTGGGGATCCACGTAAAACAAATATAAATTCAATAGTTGCCTTACAAAAAACAGCCGTATGTATCATCAATAATACTAATTATTATGCTCACACTGATCTTTTAATTTTAAATTCAACATTAACGATTTCCTGACTTCTTGTATTATAAAATAATGTTAATACTGTTTATAGACAAAGTAAAAACCCTTCTCGGTGTTTGCAAAAGATCTTTTCAATTTGGAACACTCATTATGATTGAAGAGTTTTTTGTAAGTTTTCTATTCAGGAAAAACTAGAAAAGGTATTAAAAGTGTGTTTATGTTGTTGGGCTTTATATGGACTGATGCAAATATAAACTTAAAAGCCTGTAATTCATGTTATGTCTTCAGAAAATCATTTCTAAAGTTATTTTTGAAAATTTAATTGTTGGTTATGTTATGCTGTTGGTCATGCTGATTTATTTATCTCTGGTTTTTGGTGGCTAAATTTTGTTAATATGTAGGCATGGCCCAGATAAGCATTTTGCTTCTGCCTACGCCTTTTCAGTCTACCGTAATACAAGAATTCTGGTTTGTTTAAAATGTCTGATCTTAAATATTGTATTATGTATGATTACCTCCACCAGGAGGTTATGTTATTGCCAGCGTCTGTTTGTTTTTTTGTTTGGTAGTTCATTTGTGCAATTGTTAGTTCCTTTGTTTGTTTCTCTGTTAGCAGATAACTCAAAAAGTTATGGATGGTTTTCGATGAAATTTTCAGAAAATGTCCGTATTGGGTCAAGGAACAAAATGATTGGATTTTGATCCAGAGTGATCCGGACCACCGTCTGGAATGCCATGATGAAAAATGCAATTTTCGGGAATAACTAACTACTGACCTAAAATATAATTTGATTCCAATTGCTCATGGTATGTTTTCATGGTCAAGGAGTCTAAATATTTAGATGAAATAAAGGTAGGACTAATATTTATTGTGAAAATCCTAATATGGGTGTGGACTGTGGGGCTGGTGGAGGTCTGCGCTCTCTCGGTGCGTAGTTACTGAATAAAATCCTACCAGAAAATCAAAATCAAGGTCCCAATGCAAATTGTTCGGTGAAGTCAGAATAGCACTTCTGTTCAGTTTTTTCTAATTAGACTTTGGTTTGGGTTTGTGACCAAATGTCTTCATGTAACAAATTATACTGTTAAAAAATTACAGCATGCCTTGGACAGTTACCAGAGAGACTCACAGTTGCACAGACACAAAGTAATTTCTGACCTGCTGGACATAGTGTCTCTGTGGGATCAGATGAGGGTAAATTTTCCATTTATACTATTAAAAATAAGTTAGAAAATGTCATACTTTTGCGAAAAGTTGCATATTAAGTTGAAGAACAAGAGCAACTTTACTTTCATATTTGAATGTGCATTTAAATTCCAAATAATGTTGATATTTTTGGGGAAAGATGCAAACTTCAAAGCTGAAAAATACTTTTAAAAATAATATTGAAGTGATTTTGAATAGTTAATTGTAATTTTTTTCTTAGGATTTCTCTTTTCTTCTTTAAAATGTTGACATCTTAGTGAATGTGAGCAATGAAAAACATCTTCCTTGTATTAGTTTTTCAGAATAGAATACAATAAACCCTTATTTGTCCCACAAGTAGAATTTTGCAGTGGTACAGCAGCAGTGTCCTTCCTGGCCCTAATAGCCCATACTCTTCTTCATTTCTTGAGAGCAACTACTTGTCTAATTGTCCTGACAGTTTAGTGTGTAGTTGACCTTGAAAAACAGTGATTCTCTGCAGCGATCGTTCACTTAGCTTATCTGCGAAGGTGGAATGAGTGTTTGATTGAGGGGGCTCTTCACTGCTGCTTGGCTGCTTGATGTGCCATATGATCGGTCTCTGTAGATCCAGCATATTGCTCCCCTCAGCTCGGTGACTATCTTATTAATTCCTGTCAGAGAGGTCACACATGGCAGAAGCAACAGAGGCATGATAGCACGCCAGTCTGAGCCATAATTTCCCTCAATGGGTCCTAAGAACATGTTTCTTAAGCGTTGCAGCTTCTGTCTGCAGCTCCTCATGTGCACTTCGGCTGAATGGTGGATGATGGGTTTTCCACTCCTGGGATTACTTCACTCCATCAAGCAACCATAGGCTTTTTAGAGGCAAGTCGTGCAGCGGTGTCAGTGTAAAGGGCTGTCAGCTGGGAAAAATCTGGCATAAAATATTAGAGGTTCTAGCCTACCATTTTAGGTCAACTAGAACCTCTAATACTTTTTGTCATATCACTCGTGAAATATCAAGACGTTATTGTGTACCCCTGTATTTTTGAAAATTGATGTACAGTATATTGGTTATTTTAGCAATTTATTTTGAAAGAAAAAGAAAAACACTAAACATTTTAATTAATTGTTTGGACACAGGGGGAAACATAATATTTCTCTTTCTCCATGAAGACAGAAAATCAAGAGAAGGGATAAGGCTGTATTCTCTGAGATATGGTTTGTGTCGTACTTATAGGATATTTACACCGTCAATAAAGTGATGGGAGTAAACTGATAAAGTTGCTTGAAAAAAACATGTTTACCAAAAATGTGGTAAACTGCCCTAGCACACAATATTAACAATTGATTGAAGAGATTTCTGTATCCGCATCTGGATTTGGATCACCACCAAATTAAAATCTACTTTTTCTTGTGCTGTGACCAACATGCCTTGGTGATTTGATTAAAATCCATTCAAACCTTTTTTTCGGTAATCTTCCAAAAAAATGGATAAGCAAACAAACCTCTTTGGCAGAGGTAAGTATATAAACAAAAGAGCAGCAGCTGAAGGACTGAATAGCAATATCTTTCGGTATAATTTAATTCACTTTTCAGTCAAGTTTAAAAACAGCAGAAGACTGTCCAGATTTAAGTAGACAAACATTCTTTGTAAAAACGTAGGGAAAATTGTGAGGCACTGAGTGGGGTTAAAACCCTGTAACTGGTTGTTAATCCTGTCCTGATGAAAAATCAGGTGAGTCAAAACGCATTGATGTATCCCTGCTGAATTAAAGTGTTTTAACTGTATCTGAGTGCCGCTGATGTGTCCTGTAAGAATGTGTTCTTCAAAATAATTTTGTTTTACTAAATCTTGACAGTTTTCTGACTGTTTTCAAACTTAATCTTCATCCTTGAAGAGCACCTGATCCTGCATATTGATATAAATGAATATGTTCACATTTTTCATTTAATTTTTAAGTTATTTCTTTCATACACCAGGAAAGCAGGTGGTAATCCAGTAAATGCATAAATGTATTAAAAAGACTAACCACATACATTTCAAAAGCTTTCATGGGGTGGCTGGATGTCCAACTAATAACTAATAGTAAGTGAGCTTAGCACACACACAAATAAAAAACAAATGAACCAACCAACAACAAAAATTGTCCTCAGACAACACATTATTACAACATTAAGTAGATGTTAAATGTTAATTTCTCAAGAATGGCACTATAAAAAGAAATAGTTGTGGTTATCAACCCATTCTATGAGCCTGTTAATGTGAACAGTCACATATTACCATTGACTTTAGACATTTGGGCACCAAGTTTTGCATTGTTGCTATACATTGCCAATACATCCTTGGTAATGACCTGTGGTTTGTTTATATATGACCTGTGGTTTGTACGTACAGCCTCCACTCGTGAGTATTCCTGTATGCCATGTGCAGTGAAGTGAATAAATGGTGGCATGGCTTCTACAAGCTCATAGACTAGCAGTGCTCTTTAGCAGCTTTCCTTCCTCATTGTGTCACAAAATGCTCTAAATACAACAATGATGTGCAATTTAGCAGATAAACTCTGTAGGTTGTCAATTAGATAGACATGGCACCTCAAATTTAGACAATACGTTGCAAGGGGTCATGATGTTCATGGATGAGATGCTTCCAAAAGCATGTCTTTCCCTTTTGTGTTGTTCATTGATTTGACAAAGCAATATGATACCAAATTCAGAGTCATATGTTAGGACTGTCCCTTTATATTCGAAAACCGTTTGAGTTTGATTTTGAGGAAAACTGAAAGCCTTATCATATGTTAGAGCTGATAGACTGGCTCTTACTACAGAGCTGATCTAAATGAGTTTGATCTTTAAAATTCGCTGGAGTTCCCATCACCCAAGCAATGCTGGAGGAACATAAAGGGATCCCACTATACTTTTTCTTTATGGCAAATTGCCCCAGACTGTATCGTCTGATGTGATGGCGTGTCAATGTGTGTTAATTCATGATTGTATGGTATAAAGACTCCCCTGTTAGACTCCCCTGCTGCCTGCTATGCTGTGGTTGCAGTTTATGTTTAATTCCAGTTTTGCTACGTCTGGCTTCCAGCAAATGCCACAACAGCACAGTGAGGTACAGTAAGGGTCTTTAAAGCTGACATGGCTTTCCCCACCTCTTGGTCTTTCCTCATGTTGACTGAAAGTTAGTGAAAGACAGTGCTCTCTCTCTCTCTCTGTATATGTGTATATCTATATATCTATATATCTATATATCTATCTATCTATATATATATCTATATCTATATCTATATCTATATATATATATATATATATATATACATACATATATATATATATATATATATATGTATATATATATACATATATATATGTATGTATATATATATATATATATATATATATATATATATATATATATATATATATATATATATATATATATATATATTTTTTTTTTTTTTTTTTTTTTTTTTGGGAACATGGCAGAGGCTATATATACACAAAAGCTCCTCCAGGTATTTTGCACCTGATCACTTTGTCCAATGCTATTTTACAGTCTCAGGCTTTCAGTGCTGGAGAGGATACAATTTTGCTAAGAGGCTGAAAGATGCTTCACATGCATCAAATAACAACCTGCACATAACTGTAAATGTTCCATTTCATGAGTGGCTTCATAAAACACAGAGAACAACTATATAAGTCAGACTTTAATTATGAGAGCTTCCATTCATTCATCCACCTGCTTTTAAGGGAAAAAAAACACTCTTCTACAAGAGCTCAGCTGTAATGGGTGCATGCTGAAAGTGGCTACATGAATACCCCAAATGTGTTTAATGGATGATTGGAAAGTGAGGAGGGATCTTTTAGAAGAAGAAAGATGGCATTGAGGCTTTTAACATCGAATGAAAAGTTTATTTTAGTCTCATGGAAACACCATCGAAGAGCACCTGCTCGACCCATCACAAAATGTTCAAACATTAATGGCTTTCTTTGAATCAATCCAAGAATAGAGAGGGTGCAAATTGATTAGGGATAACTACTGAATATGTGTAATGTGGATTTGAGTAGTTAATCACCATGTCAAGACAGTGGTTCAACCAAAGAGACAGTTCCTCTTCTAAATTACTTAGTAATTTTAATCATAGTAACTTTTCAGGTCAGACAAGTACAGAAAGTACAATGAATAAATCAAAACTTGCAAAGCTTAATGGTCACAAGGGCCATTGCTGCAGAATGACTCTTACTTAAGATCATCCCTTCCCAAACTTAAGTACACTGTGGTCCAATATGAAACCTAAAAATGACCTGGAGTCCAGGAAAGCTCCAAACAACCATCAGGCTAATTTTTATTTAAAAACAGAAATTTGCCATTTGATCTCTTTGTTTTGCACTTACATGTGCTTTTGTAGTTTTTTATTTTTTAACTGTGTCTTAAGACTTTGCAAATGTTTTCCTTGAAGCAATATTGTCTCCAAGGCACAGGTAAATTCTCATTAACAGGTAGTGAGTGGCATTGCAAGACATTCAACAAAAATGTCAAGTGTTTAACAGTAGTTAAAGGGATTATGCTCTTTTACATTTAAAATGACTTCTAATGTAACATATCTTCACATGACTGAGTACTTCTGTGCACAAACCAAAATATCTACTGCATTTTTGGCTCAGCTATTTCAGTCCAATATCTGGTGGCTCTCAGTATTAGCTCTCATACAGAAGTTACCTACTTTAACACATCATAATATTGTATTACATAGTTTGTAAAACTCATGAAACATATCCAACTGCATTAGTTTGTGTCTTGCCAAAAAATGTTTTATTACAAGTTACATTTGAACAGACCATGATACTGTATGTTAATGACCTGATAGTGACTCTTCTGAGATAACTTTATACATAACATAATGAAACTGTTTGTAAGCTTGCCTTCATTAGAACACATAATTCAACAGAAATATTTATCGTGACAGGATTTTTGGAGTTGTCTTTTATTTTGCCACGAGTCATCAGTCAAAAGGTTCTCTATTTTGGTTCAATTTGATGTGCAGTGCTAATGTGTGTTTGTATTATTCCTTGTAGGAAAAATGTAGATTAGGAGTCAGTTTTGATTGTCATCCCAACCAAATAATTCTGTTTATTGTAAAATCATCAATGTATTTTATTGAGATTTTTTTAAATGAAAAGATTTGTGATTTTTATGGAAATCAACTCAATTAAAGATCTGACAGAGAAAATCAGCTGTTATTTGGTCGCACATCTGACTTGCTATAAGCAGCACCACTGCAGAGATCATGTGTGCTGGGGCTGGGCTGAAACAATAAAGACTCTTATAAAGACTCTTATAAGACTCTATAAAAGAAGTTTGACATCATGATACATGTATACACACCAAATCTTCCAAATATGATAGAATGTGTGTTTGGTAAGACTCCCAGAGCCATCCAAACGCCATTGGCACTTAAAGTAGACCAACTAAATTGCCTTAGTCCTTACTTTGAACTAAATCACAATCATTTCTGTTTAAGGACAGGTCCAAGCCATTCAAAATCACTGCCCTTTTTTCTCTTGGCAGGAAAATCATTGGTAATTAAACTGCAGCTTGCCCACTTTCCAATGGTTAAGGTTCAGACCATGGAGCAGCAGCAGTGACATGCAGTTGGCCCCGGTTATTAACGTCTGCTTAGAAGGCGGATAAAACTGAGCAGCGACATGAAGGGACCGTGCACTCAGCGCTGCTCTGACGGAGGCTGAGCTGCGTGTATGTATTTAACTGTGCATGTGTCTCAATTAATGAAAGCTGAGTGAGGATGTGTGTGTGTCTGTTTGTGTGTGTGCACATCTGAGTGTTTGTTCGGTCGCAGCCTGAGAGGTTGGAGGGTCAGCTAGGCGAGCTGTCCTGCTATTGTTTAAAGGAAATCGCATCTCACGCATGACGATGGGATGATTATTTGGGTTGATGGGACATCAGAGAGACAGTTATCTACACACAGACTCACACACACACACACACTTGAGTGGGGATGCATGTACAGACATGAGACATGCAGGGCACAGGACATGACAGAAGGGTGTATGATAAAAATAACATGTGAACAGCATCGCAATGGCTCAAACAAACAGTCACCTTGTCTTAAATGACAACTGCTGGCTGGCTGCAGAGCTCAACTTGTCTAACTTTATAAATCCGTCCTGACAACAGCTCTGCAGTGAGTGTGTGTGTGTGTGTGTGTGTGCTGCCAGTTCAAATGCAGGCTTTACTTTATGTTTGGCACAGATTTATCCCTCAGAGAGAAGAAGGTAAAGGATTTGGGTTATTTTTGTAGCAGAAAATGCCTCCCACAGTTTGATGGTTTTGACAAGCCACTTCTCAACACTTCTTCAGGATTTTTTTTTTCTGTCACTGATCAACCGACCCCCAGGGGAGCTGACAGGTGAATGAGAGAATATTGGGGGGAGAAGGGATTTTCCAGAATTTGACACATGCAATTTGGACTCCAAAGTGCAACAGGTTTTGAGAATTGGTGTTGTGTTTTTGTGTCACTTTGAGCCTCCTCCTCCTCAAACAGGATCTTTCTCCTCCTTTTGAGAGGAAGACAATCAATGACAGACCGTAAGCTCAGAGATGCAGACAGAGCTGCAGGCAAAAATGTACCCCAAAATGAGATAGCATATTTTGACTGAAATGCAGGAAAGACAAACTGTGGGAGTTTTATTGAGACATCTGATATGGATGTGCACCCGTTTGAGTGAGATAAGGTTAGTACAGATAGTGGATGGATGATTTTGATCAGGTTTGACTGATAGGATACAATAGAATAAAAAGTATGTCATGAGATTCCACATTAAAACCAAACAGAGCATACGTTTTGGTAAACCCCCCTCTTGACAGTCTCTTTGCAAATATTTTAGAGGTATTCTTTCATATTTGCAAGCTGACTATGATCTCTTATTTTTTACTCCCAACCATAAAAGTACAAGTAACAGTTGAATGCTCTGGCATTTGCATCTTAACCTTGCAGTGCAGATGGATGAGCCTGTTCAGTGTCTGTGATCAGGCAGATTCATCTTGCCTAGCTCCTATCTACAACAACTGTGCTTGGCCCAAAGTGGCAAGGGTCAAGCAGAGTCCTGTCGGTGAGTCATGAGGTGCTTTTAGAGACTCTAAAAAAATCCCTTCAAAGCTAAAAAGTACATTTTTTGCAAATCTGCATTCTAGAAACTGATGAGTATCCAGATGAGAGCAGAGGGTAGTCTGTGTCACACTCAAATTCTGTTTTTTTCCCTCCAAAGCCAAAACTAAATTCTGAACCCAAACTGGCCATCTGCTTTGTTAGAAGTTTGGCTTATGCTAAAGCTTGGTTATTCAATGTTCTAATTAGTTTGTTTATCATATGCTTCATTTTTAACATGAAATACACACATTCCTTTTAAGTCTAGTAAGAAAACACAACTTTTATGTTTTCCTCTATCTTGATATGATTTTCCCTGACAGTCAAATGATTTTTATTTCATTATTTACTGTAAATAAAAATCACTTTCTGTATGAACTGTAAATCTTGCCTATACGCAGAACTTTTCATTGTAGAAATAGTCTGCCAATTTTTTTTTTTTTTTTTTTGGCCAAATCCCTGGCATTGTGCTTGAAGAACGTGATCCCGTCATTCACACATATGGATAGCCTTTATCGAAGGCAGACTAGCCTCTATCAATATGAGAAGTCTCCTTTATGTTATGACAGTCGCTACCAGTCTTCAGCATACAATGGCCCTCATTTATCAATATTGCGCAGAGATTGGTGTATATTTTGGGTGCAAATTTGAAATACACAAGGTCGCGCGTGGGATTTATGAACATGTGCGTACCGCCCTCATTTGTGCGTACGCAGCTGCAGCTGATGATAAATCGGCTGAAAACCATCGTAATTATACAAGTCACGCCTATAAATATTCACTGGCTGGCATTTCCCCGCCTGCATTTTACGACATGGAGCGACAGAAGCCGACAAAGAAGAAGAATTTCACAGAGGCGGAGATTGAAACGATCACCAGAGAGGTAGGAAGAAACAAAGTAGTACTCTTTGGAAGCAAAAAGAGTGGCATTAAAGGAGGCCAAAAAAATAAAGTATGGCAACAAATTGCTATATCGGTGAACAGCGTGGGACCCGTTAAGAGAACTACTGAAGAGGTGAGTAAATTTATGAAAATTGATAAGAGGATTAGCTATGCTTGTTTTAACACCCACATTGATTTACAGGTAAAAAAGAAATGGTCCGACTTAAAAATAGGAACCAAAAAACGCGTTGCAGCTCTTAGAAAGAGCTCCTCTCAGACCGGAGGAGGACGGATCAGGACTACAGCTGACACCAATTGAGGAGCGGGTGGCTGCTCTGATGGGTTCAGCCACTATAGAAGGTGTACTTGGCGATCATGGAGACACTGATTCCCCTCTCGGTAATTTTTTTTCAAAGTGTACTCATTCTTAAAATGTAAAGTTGCATTAAATAGACAAATCATAATTCTTTAAATGTGCTTTTATTGTAGTCGATGAAGCAACACCGGGGCAAAGCAGCGCACAGGCAGCGGGTGGCGGAGAGGCCGAAGCGGGGCCTTCGGGATTACAGGAACCTGTCCCCCAAGCCGCAGCAGCCAGACCCGTATCCCGCATCTCCCCCCACCGACAACGAGCCACGGTCTTGACAGAGGAGGTGCTGGAGAGACAAGATGAAATATGTCGGCAACTCGTTCTTATAAATAAAGCACTTCTGTCAATTAATGACACTCTAAATAAAATTAACAACAACTTGAAATGAAATAAAGTTACTTATCACAATGCTATGACTTTTTACTTATTATACTTGCATTAAAATTGTTCGATGAGAGCCTGTCTGAGCTGTACAGCCCGAGGTGCAGCTGGACCGGGCCATGGATCCCTTGGGATTGGCTGCTCTGGGAGCGCATCAAATGGCACACCGTTGTCCTCCAGCGATGTTGTGCAGAACAGAGCAGGCCAGGATTATATGGCACACTTTTTCTGGAGAGTACAGGAGTGTCCCTCCTGCATGCCCAAGACACATCCACCTCCCTTTCAACAGACCCGCACAGCGTTCCACCGTAGCGCGTGTCTTTATGTGTGCTTGGTTAAACCGCTGCTCCTGCCCCCCGTGCGCATCGGCGAGGGGGGTAATGAGATAATCCAACAGCGGATAACCTTTGTCACCTAAAGCATGATATTCAATTAGGATAATGATAAAAGATTTAGCCTACAATGTTGCCATTAGTCTGTTACTTACCAAGCAGGTAACTCTGTCCTCTTAAAGCTCCTTCCTGCAACCTTCTGCCCACATTGCTGTTGTTAAATATGAAGGCATCGTGGGTGCTCCTAACCGGGCTACAACATTCAGGAGCCGTAGTTTGGCATCACTGATGATCTGCACATTAATAGAATGGTAGTTTTTTCTATTAACATATGCGTAATCATTAACCGATGGTGGTTTCAGACGCACGTGAGTGCAGTCAATTGCCCCAATGACATTTGGGAGGCCAGCAATCTCATAAAATTCCCTCTTAATCATCGTTTGCTGGGCATTGTCGTATGGGAATCTTATGTAGGTTTGGGTCAGACCTCGGATGGCTGCGAGTACAGACGGCAAGATGCGGCTCATGGTTGGCTGGGTTATGCCTGATCTGTCCGCTATCTCCCTTTGGAATGACCCAGTGGCCAGGAAACCCAGCGTGGAAAGCACCTGAAGAGGGACCGGGATGGCACAAAAACGCCCGGGTCTGTCGTCCTAATTCTGGCTCCAAGTTTGCGCAGATGTAACAAAATATGTCTCGGAAGACGGAACCTACTCAACAGCCATTCATCCGACTCACTTAAGAGGTCACTTCGGTCACGGAACACCCTCTCCCTTCTAAGTGCCGCATTCACATCCTCCAGAAGCGCGAGGTCTGCCATGGTTGAGGTTGGTTCTGTGTTCTCTTCTCCACTTATATAGCTGTGCTGGACCCGCATCAGCCAATAACATTCGCGTTCTACGCTGATTGTAATATTCTGGTATCGAATTATTAATTTTAGTCAATAAGCTTGCATCAAATTATTAACTTTCATTTTTTTAATGTAAGATACTTAAAATAAAGCAAAAGTCGAAGTGCATACTGTTTTAAAATTATTGATTTTTCCGTGGAATGTGATACGGGTTAAAGTGGTGTATATTTACACCACCTCCTGAGTTGGCGTACCTTTTGAGAAAGCGTCTGCGTGAGATTGAGATTGATAAATGCCGAAACAGTGGTGATTTTTTGCGTACACCTCATATACGCTCTGATTTCCCCGTACGCAAGCTTGATAAATGAGGGCCAATGGGAGCAATATTGCTGGATGCTGAAAAAGCTTTTGGTAGAAAGCATGGCCTTATTTATTTGATAAATTATCTAAGTTTGGAATTTGGAGTAATTGCATGAATTGGATCAGGGCATCATACCATAAACCAACATCACATGTTAAAACAAACCATGTAATATCTCACCTTTTATAGCTATCACGATCTAGCACTGGAACCACTTGTGCAATTTGAAATAATCCTGACATAACAGAAGTTAATTTGATTGGTTATGAGTTTAAAGCCAGCCTTCATGCTAATGTTATTTTGCTAACACCCAACCCGGTCAACACCACATTTGTTAAAAGTTGCAGTTGGTCAATTATCTGGATACAGAGTTACCTGCAGCTCATGTTTGCTGCTTACCTTGGCTCTGCACCCTTTGTTTGGAAACCTAAAGGTATGACATATCTTAAAATACCCTGTTAGTAAAATATTTGACTTGGTCAAATATCCTACTTTTCTTTGTACCAAGAATTCTAAAAGCCATTAGAGAAGACATAAAGCAGTATAGCAGTTTAACATTTATCATTTTGGGGTGAAGTTGAGGTGATACTATCTAGACTCTCTTTTCTTATATCAGCCTTATCTACCAACAGTGGTTTAATTAAATACAACAAAATAATCATTCAAAGAAAAAAGAGTGGCCTTAGCATCACTGAAATATACCTTTATTATTTGCCCTATAATATAAGATTACCCTTAACTTGGGCACATAGAGGGAAGGGCTGAAATGTAAAATGTATTTTGGAGTGGCCAGAGGAAAAGCCCATGTTAGAATTTAACAAATCAATTTCATCATTGTCGTTATTGTATTATCCTAAATATAGTTTTATAGTCATCTGGATCTACAGATGTGCTTGATGCAATATTGAAGTACTCAAATCAACAACATCAGTCTATATCTGTGTCAGATACAAAGTTTTGACAATATCAAGTTGAAAGTTATGCAGTGGGTTGTAGCTTTAGCTTTTTTGTCTGTAAAAGGTACAATACTTGTGAACTGGAAATCCCTAAAATGAACTATTATAACATACACAGTTGGCTTATGGACTTCTAAGATTTGCTTAAAATGGAGAATGCAGCCGCAACTCTCAGTGACTATTTAACATTGGATTCTTCATGGAATGTGATTAGAAAATAAATTACATAATAATTTGATAAAAAACTATGTAGGCATAATCATGAATGTTAAATAACTGGGGACGCACAGGATTTGATTTTGCTGGTGTTCAATATGCCCAAGTTTCTGAGCTCATCATTGATAATACCACGGTCCTTGCTGATATGTTTTTTCTCTGTCAAGAGCACAAGGTCTCATTATTTATGTAGGTCTGCCCCTCGTGCGGTGACAGTCCGTTTCTGTTGGAGACAGATGTGAAGCAGGAGAAACAACATTTTGCTCTTTTGTGAGTATTACTTTTGATTTGTAGAGGGCAATGTGAAGTGAAAATTGGTGCATTTATTGCTTTTTGACAGTTTCGCACGATTGTGTGGGAAATGTGTGGTCAGTTTGTGCAACCAAACTGTGGTTTATAAATAAATGTTGGCAGGGATTTTATTTTAAAAAATATTTATTTATTTATTTATAATTTTTTGTGTATCTGTCATGTTCAGCTTTTTCAGCAGTTGTCTGCTAATGTTGAGGTTGCTCCCGTAATATTATACATCCCCAAAAATAACTGTAATAATGATAATCCGTACCCCCTGCCCGGGGTGGTTTTGTGTCCAACTGCCTGTGATTGTTATTGTATGTCATGATGACTGTTGCTGTTTTTGTACTTTTTGTTTTCATTCATGCATTCATTTTCTACCGTTTAGCCCTCTCAGGGTTGTAGGACTTTTTGTTTTTTGAAAAATCAAAATTTAAGTGGAAAGAAAACTATAACTTATGAGTCAGAGCCTCATTTTGGCTACAATAAAGCCTGAGAAGCACACAGCTTTAGACAAATGTGTTTATACCATTCAACCTTTTTAGGATTACCCTCTCTTCCCAAAGTTTTGATGAGAACATGATTCAGTGCATGCTGAATTAACAGCTGGACTCTGGACCTGATCAGGTAAAATTACCAGGACTGAGAGAAGAGAAACATCTTGAATGGTTATGTTTTAATATTCAGAAAATCGTTTTCACAGTAATCTCACTGCTTCATGAGCTGGTATTATTAAGTCCTTGTTGAGGGACTGCCTAAAAGGACAAATTGTGTTTTTTACATTTGGTTTGTGTGTAAATTGTATATATGTTAACCGACCTTTTCATGGCAGTCATTTGGATTTGTCAAAGCAGAAAAGACAGCAATAGAATTCAAATGGATAATAGCCCTTCTAATTCAGACTGAACCAGTACTGAGTCACTTCTCGTCAAATTGGAATTGAGCTAGCTGATGTTCATGGTTTTGACCTTGTTTTACTTGCTTTAGTAAATTGAAATGTCATCTGTGAAATTGGTTAATTAATTAAAATTAAAGGCTATTTTGTTTTAATTTATGCAGAACCACTTGATGGTTCCATCTTTGCCTCTCTGGTGGGCTCCAGGGGAACTGCAGTTGTCACAGATGGCCATTTACAACCAAAACCCTAAACATAATCCTTTATTTGAAATAATATTTTTAATTTTCATGAAATACTTCAACCTTTTGAGACATCAACATGTACCATTGTTAGTCAGCTATACCTGGCTGTAAATGACAGTAATGTTTCACAAAAATGCAGCTTTGGCAGATGCAAGTTTTCGTCATTTTAATGATGTTTTTATTCCTATGAAAGTCAGGTTTGTTATTTCTTGAGATAAACAAGTTGTTCCAAAACAATTTTAAATGATTTTGTTACAACTTGTCATGTTGTGCAGTCATCAGCTTTTAAGTGTTTTGTTTGTACGGCAAAGGCCAAAGTAACAGTACACCTTAAAGATATCTTTAAATTTCATAAAAAAAGCACCTTGAATTTCATGTTGTGATTTCAACACTTCATTCAAGTGTTGATTTCAGGCCTAAATTTGGGCACAGGATATTTAAGTTTAGGAAAGACTGTTGTGGCCAAATGTGCTGGTTCCTTTCACATATTTAAGATAAAGAATAAAGTGATATTGATAATAAATAGACCTTTTGTACTTGTGACATCAAGATTTGTTGTATCTTATACAATTGCTCAAGGGATTCATGGGTCGACACTAGCAAGGTGCTTTTGATCTCAACCCAGCTCTCAACATCAGCAGGGCATACACAAAAACAAACAGGAGCATGGATTTTAAACATGAGGAAAAAATAGAAAGAAGCCTCAGGAGATGCAATTGAGAGAGAAGGAGAGAGCGAGAGAGAGAAAGACCCCCCTCCACAGATGGCCGGATGTGCACTAGGAGCCGTGGGTGGGGAAAGGCAGATGACTGTACGTGGACAGATTTGGTAATTGTCATGCCGCCTCAGCTGTAGCCGCCGAGGGGGTTTCCATGGGGAGAGAGGCAAAAGGCCAGATTGTAAACATGAAAGTTAAACCTTACTTTTTTTTGTTTCACACCATGTTTGAACATCCTAAATTTGAATTTGTGCTGTGACTTTTTACCCCTTTAACTTAACTTGCAGGCATTTGCAAAATAAAAGCAAAAATGGACATAAAAAAGAGGGGGCTCAAGAGCAACATACATCAGTGTTGCACAAATGAGTTTGCAATGTTAAACAAAAGTTCAAGAGATGATGGCAACCCAACCTTACACTGCAAAATAATCTGCACTTTAATCTTTCTTGTACACAAAAAGTCCAGAATATTTCAGGGGCTTGTATCAGTCTTTTCTCGGGGGGTTGGGTTTTAACCCACCCACCCACCCCCCAAAATCAAAGCATCAGTATTTTGCGTGCAGTGTGTTTGTGATATTAATTCATCATGTGGAGTGGAAAAAAGTCTCTCTCCAAGCTGTCTTAAGGGAGTGGTTGACTTTCCATTAGTAGATGTAGAATGAGGAGCAGTGGGAGGGGTACTTGCTTGCACCAATTAAGTCTGTCATTAAATATCTGCAGCACACCCAGACTCACACACACACACACCCTCAAACACACACGGGGTATTTAGCACATTTAATTTAACAGACTGTGAGTCAGCGTGTGAGCCTCTGTTTTCATCTAAAACCTGTTGTCACTGAAACAGGACTGTGAGGACACATTTTATCTCCTGCTCTCTCTCTCTCTCTCTCTCTCTTCCTCCACAGCTATGAGGACACACCGACACTGTCAGGTAGTGTGTGTCTTTTCGCCTTTGAGTGTGCATTTGTCTGCATCCAAGGCTTCCCAGACCTTTGAGCTGTAAAACTCATGCATCTCACATATTTTGTTTTGTGTATCATTGTCTAAAGCAGGGAACATCAGCCAAAGGCATTTGATGGTATTTTTGATTGTGTTCCCATAGTAAAATCAACACTGTAGTTAAAAGGTTTAGCCTCTGCTCCTATAACCTACATTCACAGTAAGCCACTTTAGATTAGAGATGAATCAGTGTGGGTGATCAGGGGGTGAAACAATTTTGGTGCCAAAAATAGAATGTGTGTGTTGACATTATCAAGCTAAAGGCATGTTGCATTTATCGGAGAAAATAAAATATTGTGTCTCTATTTTAAAGTTACAAAGTAATACAGTCTTTCTCATAATGACAGAACCAGGACTTCAGTATTACAAAAATCCTGTAAGTTATGAGGAAATGAAAGTTTGTTTCATGTCCCTCTTCTTCTGTGTGTATCCACAGTCTTCTTCACTCTTTCCAGTCTCCTTAACTCTCTCTCTCTCTCTCATTACTTTTCTCAGAGAATTTTCTGGTTCTGACGTTCCATTCAAAAAAGGTACCAAAGCAGCTCTGCAACCCAAAAATGAACACAACAGAAAGCCGTCAAAAAAAACTTTGTACTTTTGCTGCATTACACATTTTCACCAGCACCAGACCTGTCCACAAAAAGAAAGAACTTTTATTTTCATTAACTCAACCCTTATGCCAGTTTGATATGCACTGACCTTATTCAGAATAAAATAAACACAAAATGACACAAAAAATGTGTTGTTCTTTCAAAGAATAACACTGTTTTTTTAATTTCTTTGTTGTGTTTTGTCAGTGCTTCTATGATTATCAAGTATATTCACCATTTCACTTCATGATGTGCAATTTGTGGGTCATATGATCCTGTTCTCATGCATTTTTGGAGTTATTTCTACAAAAATTATGGTGAGACACCTAATGTACCTCTGCTTTTTCTAGACTAGATGCCATGCTGGAGGGCTGACAGCTAATGTGCAGTCTACTTCAGCACATTAACCCAGCTGATGTGTTTCAGTGAAAGAGTCAGTCCTCTTTAACCCCAAGGTCAGGAGATTAGACCCCAGCTCCTGCAGTCACATGTTAACGTGTCCTTGGGCAAGTCTTTTAACCTCAGCTTGCCCTCATTGCTGCACCAGAGTCAGCACGGATGAAAGATAGTAATACTGATAGACATGTCACATTCTCTGCCAGTCAGTGGGAGAGTGTTGAGTAAATGGTTAAGTGTTACCTGTGTAAGAGAGCTTTGAGTGGTCAAAACTTTAGAATAACTGAAATGCAGTTAAAAGAGCAAGTACCCAGTGGCCTCCCATGTCCTAAAATGGATGAACATATGTTTACTTTTTTTTTCAGCTGATAGTATTATTGAAATCTGACTATAGGGACTGCTGAAGCACAATGGCTGTCCCCAGATATGAATATTCAGATATCCATTCTACCATAGAGCTAAAATTTTAAATATACATTTAATTATAATATAAAGGGCACTTGGAGCAGTGAACCGCCTGATCCAACAACTTGACTATCAATTCCTCTTTTGACCTCAACAGCAAAAAGTAAGCTGTGAAAAAAGGGAGAGCAGGCAAAGCCAATCCGTGGAAGTAGTTTGAGATCTGCACCAGTGAAGGCACAATTAAAAAGATACCAGGCTGTGTGTCAATTGTTTGCAAAGCAGCTGGCCCACTCCTTGTCTACAACAAAACTACGGGCTCATTTGTCAGCCTTCCACCAACCACAGTCCAGCAAATGCTTGCGACCATTTCCTCCTCGACTGGCATGGAAAAAAGCCTTTTTTTCAAAAGTGTGTGTATTGTAGGTTGTTTTTTTTTGGGGGGGGGGCTCATATATCTTTGGGTCTTTGGCATGTATGCAGAAAACTGTTCAAGATTGATTTTGGGGACAGTAAAAAGTGACAATCTGGTGGAAGATGATTGATGCTGTAAGTTGGCTGTCTTGTGTGTTTTCTATCACAAAAATAATGATGAAATCCTTAGGCATCAGTACGCCACAGTTGTTTACATGTTTGTGAGTCGTAAAAGTAAGTCATATCCAGTTGCTGATGTACTTCCATTTTCTTTGGGTCACTGACTCAAGTGGATATTTCATCAAAGGCAGTTTGATCAAGAAAAAAAAATCTAATATGAATGTTACGTATTATTTCATTTTGAGGACTATTCAACCCACTTTAGGGAAGTAAAATAATGATACTGACACACTCCAGGATTGTTTTGACAAGTAACCAGTGACAACAAGCCTCAAGTAGACTCATGTATCCCTCATCTGTGAGAGTAACAAATCAAGTTTAGAATCTCTTAAAAATTGTAAAGTGTTGTGCCACTCTAAGGCCATTCTGAATTGTAAATATCAAACATGGCTAAGACTCAAAACTACAGCTCAGGCTGCCTACAGTGTAAGTCCTGTGGAAGCTGACCAGGAAGCATAGCCATCTAGATGTTACATGCTTTTATATCGTACAAAACTGTCATGGAGCGTAAACACAACTTTACCTTTATTCAGCCACATGTTCCCATATTTACCTTAACCAAGAAAGTTGTGTTTTTGCCACCATAATTCAGTATTCCTGTCTTCACTTCTTAACCTATAACTACTGCAGACTATTGTTGCCTTTGTCTGTCCATCTGTATGTCTGTGAGCAAGATAATGATTAAGTTCTCAACTGACTTTGATGAAACTCTTTGGGAATGTTGGCCATATCAGAAGAATGAACTGCTTAGATTTTGGTGGTGATCTGAATATAAATGTGGATCCACAACTTCTTTAAAGATTTGTTGAAATTGTGAGATAGGGCAGCTTTCTGCTAACCTTACAGAGCAGACAAACCTGCTTGATTCATTCTCTGAAATCCTGCGCGTACATCTTGCAAGTCTTCATTGTCCAAGTTTAACTGCTAAATGCTTAACGGCCCAATCAAGGAAGAGAGGCGAGAGCTGCAGAAGTGACGACAACAGGAAGTGACTGCATGTTTGAAAGCAATGGTGGCGTATGAAGCGGTCTCCGTGGATGCAACAATATCTGCAGTTTTATCAGAAATGTCTTCTGAAAAGAGGACAAAGGAATGTTTATGTCACACCTCTTATATGGGAAAGGATGTTTCATGAGATGTGGAAATGCTGCACAAACAATGCCCAGAGGTAGCCCAGAGTCATGGTTATTCAGCGATACCTGGTGAAATGTGATCCCTTCAGAAGTTGATGGTATTGTCTTTGGCAAGGTTCATGTCACATATAAGTAGTAGTAAATAATACATAGTAGTAATAAATAATACATCATTATAATTATAATTTATTAGTTGTTGTATGTCAGGTTAGTTTTCTACATTTCCGTGAATAACTCATTTATTTCTCAACTGTTTTTGATGAAATTTGCAGGAGATGTTGTTTTCCATATTTACACGAATAACTTGGTGTCACTCCACCCATGTTTTTGTGACTGTGCTGACCTCTGAACTGAAAACTTTTTTTATGGCTGCCGTGCATGCGCAGTACGGCTCATTGTTTCAGGGGCGGCCGCCGGCTACTCAAAAACTTTCTTCTTCCAGCTTTGTGCAAAATGGACGAATATCTATCAGATGAAGATGTTGTGGACAAGAACTTTGAATATGATGGGTGTCCTTACAGTTTCGAGCCAGAGTTTACAGATGAGGAGCTCATCGAAAGGAGGATGCGGGAGCAAGGAGAAGAACAGCTGGCCAGAGAGCAGTCTTCAGTTCAGAGGTCGGCACAGTTATAAAAACATGTCTGGAGCAACCCTGGACTGTAATGGAGGAGTAGTACGAGCAGACCATGATGAAATATTGGTGAAACTAATGAGTTTTTGGACGATTAATGCAGTTTTAAGGGCGGCGCTATACATGCCCTGTGTGCTACCATTATACGGATGTCCGCTGCTCGATTTTGGATCTAAATATCTCCCGAAGCACTGTTTGGATCAGGAAAGCCTTCTGGGTGAGTATATTGTTCTACTTCATTCTATAAACAATGTGAAAGCTGTAGAAACCCAACTTATCCTTTAAATACAAATGCGGGGAATACCTTGGCATAGGTTTCCCTCTTGACACTACTAACTCTGCTGTTTTGTTGCAAAACAAATCAAACACCAGGACAGCCAGCTGTGGGTTTTAGTGGCGATGGTGCCAGAAGTATAATCTTGAACTCATTTGATCAATTAAAAAATGCTTGAACAGACTCCGGGCAGAATTCTCTGTTTTTGGAATCTAAGACAAAGTCCAGAGAAGAAAACTAGAATGACTTATTTCTGAGTTAAAATGTGTACTGAGGCATCTTGACCGCTGATCCACCTCTGTGAGCCTTTGTGAGATTTCTTGCCTGACTTCAAGTGTGCGGCCTCACTGTCTGTCTGAACCATCTATACCATGTGTTTGAGGATTTATGTAAAAAAAAAAAAAAACATTTTAAATGTATTTTTTTCTGTCGTTTCTCACATGTATGCAGTTTGTTGAGATTTTAGAAGTTGGTGTGTTGATAGCCTCAGGGTGTTAACTTAAAAGAAATCTAGTATTTGTCATTAAGTTGCATTGTTAGTGATGAAAAAGTTTTGACCACGCCATAATCGCTTTGATAAGTGAAAAAATATATTTGAATTTAGGGTAATTAAATGTCTCACTATGATTAAAGCTAGTTGAGATTTGCCCATAGGAAAGCAGTGCAGCTTATGAATACAAAATCAACAACACTCCACCACAACCGTCTCAGGGCTCTGGTTGACACAGAGAGGATGAGACAACAGGAAGCTAATGTACGAGTGCAGCCATGGAGTCTTAGTTTGCTCATGTTTACTACTATTGATTGAAGTGTCCACCTGGCCAGAGGGCGGGCGGATGTGACTCATGTAGCTTGGTGTTTCCCTCTCAGTGCCGCTGAAATGCTAATAATGGTCACTGTTTGAGCTGCAGGGAGTCCATTACGCTGACGGTATCACATCTTTGTCCATAGGGGGACACACACTCACACACTGGGAATCATCTGAACGAAGACGGAGGACTGAGAGGGGGAGATGCTCGCATGCATACTCTGGATGTGTGTGTGAGATAAAGGGGGATGTGTGTGCGTCGGAGCTCGGACACAGCAGCAGACACGTGTCACCTCAGCTCCAGCGCCGTCAAGCTAAACTGACATAAACAGCCCCAGGCGGCCCTATCAGAGATGGACTTTACATAACGGCTGAGTCACTCACAATCTATTTTTATGGCTTTGAGGTGTGTGAGTGTTTCCGTGCTTCTGTCTTTCTGAGAGCCAATTTTGAGCTTCAGACCTTTTGAATGAGGACATATTTGTGACGTCAGCTCACCCCTGACGAGGCATCTCTTCCTTCAGGTGATGTTCAAGATCTCACACTTGGCTTTAAGGTTAAAGTTAAAGAAGAGATGTGTTCAGGGAGGACAGCAGAAAAAAATTAAACTTCTGAGAGAAAAATATAGAGTGCTGAGAAGCAAGATGAGAGCTAAAAGGGGTGATGTGTAATGTTACGCCCCGGGCAAGAATCAGGCTAATAATGACAACGGATGAGTTATACAAGAAATAACACAAGAGTGAGTCACAGGGATATAAAATTAAGCTTTTTAAAATGTGCTTTTTTGCATTTGTGTGTGATTTCTACCATCAGTGCATTAGAGAAATAAAAAATGATTTTAGAGTTCCCAAATGTGACCTATATACTGATAAATAAAATGAACTTGTCAGTGCTCTCTTGTGGCCAAACTTGGTAATGGAGACATTGTTTCTTAACATAAACGAAATTCAGCAAAGTTAAGACTCAAACAATCAGGAAGCAGTAGGGAGGAAATATTTCCTCAAAAGCAATAAAGATCAAGTAAATTCTTTAAGTTATTAAATTACAATGTAGATGGTAGAGGAGTCAAGCATTAATGCAGTAGAAGAAATGATGGTTATTAAAGTTGAAATGCAAAACATTTTACATTTAATAAGACAAAGGTAAATTCATTACCACTTTCTTATCCTGAGGATAGTTTGCAAAGTACAAACGGAAATAAAATGCCCAAACTAAATATTGTTCTGGATTTAGCTTGATACAGTTAAATTATACTAGATATTTATGTAAAAAATGCCCGTTAATTTAGAAGACTAAATCTTATTTTTGAGATGATAGAGTTTTACTTTTTCAAGCAATTGAATTCAGAATTTCTACATTTAAAATCTGTTTATTCACAAGAGAAGAATCCTTGTCATTTATATACCAGAAACAAAGCTGAAATACATCAGGGATCAATAAGTATACAACTGTGCAGTGGATAATCACATCAAATAAAGTCATTTCCTTGCACCATGCAAAGTGATTAGATTTTTACAAATTGATAAATTGACTCAAGCTTGTACAGCATTTTTCTAGTCTTCTGACCACCAAATCTTATTTCACACATTTACCCATTTACAACTATTCACTTATACATGGTACTTAATTTCGAAGTTATATATCAATATCAAAGTCACAGCAGTGGGAGCAACTTGGGGTTAAGTGTCCTGCTCAAAAGATCATCAACGTGTGACAGTCAGAAGGGGCTCAAACCCATGAATTCTGATCAATGCCGGAGCAAACTACCAACATAAACCACCAACGCCATACAGAATTGAAGATATGCTGTCATGGATAGATGCTGTGCAATAGAAAACAAGCCACTGACTCAAATGAGGCAATTTTGTTTGCCCATCAAAAACTACAGCACACTGGGCATATACAAGACTCAATATTGGGTTTGTAAATAATAATAATAATAATAATAATAATAATTAAAATTAAAAAAGAAAATGTGTTTTTCCCCTGCAAGAAATGCATTTTCAAACCCAAAATTTTGAATTTGATTTGTCATAAATCATCTTAAAAGAAAAAGGAATCAAAAAAATCCACGGATTGTTGCAAGTTTTTCTCTTTCTAAGAGTGGGCCTACAGTTTCCTAAACTGGTATAGTGTTTGATTTAATCAAATATATGTAAACAAACATGACAATATTTCTGTATGAGCCAGAGGTTGGCACAAATCCCTGATTGCAAGTTAAGTCCCAAGTCTCTCAGTGGCAGCCACAAGTTAGTCAAGTCACATTTGAATAATGCAAAAATGACAAGATTGATTTAAAATAATGTCACAAAAGTAACTGGACATAGTTATTACTGTTATAAGACAAATAACACTAACATTTGGTTTGAAATTACATTGGGTCTAAGGAATGTACTGTAAATGTAAAAAAAACTGTCATATTAAAGAGATAAAGAATGAAAAATAAGGCTGGTAAAATCATGTCACATGGTCAGTGAACAACCTCACATGCTGTAAACTTGCCTTTGGATGTTGTGAAGTAGGCTACTAAGCTACAATTACCAATTGATTTTTCTCAATTTGATCATGTTTGCATGTTGGAGTCATCAGGGAAACTGAAATGCTCTCATTTTCTCATACTAATCTAGCAGACAACTGTCATCCATTAATTAAAGAAACACAAAAATGTGCATAATAACAACATCAGAGTGCAGTTACTGCTCTCTGTTACACTTGTCCTCAGTCTCCCTGAATGTAAAAAACTACACGTAGCTCTCACAGTACACATTTTATGCAGTTCATGCAGATCGGGCTGCAGTTTCTTATAGCTCTATCCAGTCGTTCCTTGATTTTTCTCTTTCCAGACAAAACAGCTGTCTGTCTGCATCTGTCCATCACACAGATGTTTTGTGCAGATTCTTATTGGCTTGTTTATAAAACAACAGAAATTTTGACAAAGATTCAGGTGTTAGGAAAACACCATCAGTGGAAAATTAATGCACGGGGCATGCAGGTGTGTGTGTGTGTGTGTGTGTGTGTGTGGGGGGGGGGGGGGGGGGGGGGATATTGCAAATGTTCAGAATACTTTCTAGTTTTCATTTACAGACTTCCCCTAGCCCTCACCCAGCTGTGTTCTCTTTTTCTATCTGAGATGCTCTGTTGCAGCTCCTTCCTCGTTTAGACTCCCTAACCCAGAGCACTCTGATTGGTTGACAGGTCGTCTCTATAGTAATTAGTTGGCTCAGTGCCACTCAGTAGCATATTGTCAACAACTCTGAGCCAATGGGCTCAAACTGATGATGAACCAATGGTATGTCACACTGTAGGTATCACAAAAATAGAGAGTGGAAGACATTCTGAGGCCATAAACTCTTTTGTATCATTTAAGTGCAGATAAGGCATGCTTCAAAATATTCCGGTGAAAAGTGGAGGGGGTTAGGTGTCCCTCCTCTTGGTATCACAGTCACTCACCTGTATGAGAAGTGTGGTAGCTGCAGGTGCCATGCCCATCTCTATATTTTGGCTATTTACAGATCAGACATAGATAGTGATGAGTTAAAATTACAAGCAGACCTTATTTACAATAAGCCTGACAAAAATAAGAAATTGGCATGAGTCGCAAAACAGGAGTCCCAATCCAGTCTGAAAGGTGAGTTCAAGTTCAGTCTTACATCACGTCTGAGTGCAACAAGTGTGACTCAGAAAAAAAAACATCAGTCTTCTGCTGGTTTGCTGGTTTATTGTTTATGGAGCTGCCGTCATATCTAACAACACTAGATTATGTTTTTTTAGATGCATTTAAATTTTAAGTGCCTATTATATCATAGCACAAGAACTAGCCTTTTGGTTATTGATTTAATTTAATAACAGAAATTCTTAAGAAAGCATAATTTATTTAGAATCTCTTTCTGCAGCCTCAAAGTATAAATCCAATTTATTTTACCAGACTTGGGATCCATTCATTAGATATCTTGGAATAACTAAAGTCTAAAGGATGAAATCATGTCTGATTTATTTTGCCAGAAAGGGAGATGGGGACTCATAACTTAATGTTATCTGTGTGTAACTGTTAACTGGATGTCTGAAAGTGAGGACTGTAATCCAAGAACTCACTCCTCTAAAACTGATTAAACAAATATTTCATTTTGACATGGTCTTCGGTATTTCTATGTCTCTAGGTCTTAAATCAGGTTTATCTGTTTGTTTTTTTTGACTGCTCGGGCTTGTTTATCATCACTGCATACCCCTGATAGTGCTGCATTCTTTCTCTGTCTGGGACACTTTGTTAGAGCTCATGCCGCTTTAGGCCCCCTTTCCTATGGCCCCACTTGTACAGTTTACTCTGTGATTATTGATCAAATCAGTGCTTCTTGGTGTCATATTGTCAACAGCTCTGCATTATTTTAACATCTCAGCTCTGCAAATGGCTTGCTTCCGCAGGTCAATGGGCTTAAACTGACCCCAAGAGCTCTATCACATGGAGCAGACATGTTCAACAAAGAAAAGGCTGTATGAGATTAAAAAGTATGATGTTAAAACATTTCTAAAAATGTGCTTGGGGTCTGTTAAATTCAGTATACAGATCATCTTTGGTTGATGAGTAATGTTTAGCTCCTTGAACCCTTAAGCACTGACACCTACTGGTGTGTCCTTGAGGGCTCTCAAGCTCTATGATACCATTATGAACTTGACCCTGACGTCTCTGAGATAGAAGAGCTTCCATTTGCTCAAATGCAGTAATCCTTGGCAGACAAACATCTTTACCTTCTTATTTCATTCCTTTGTCCCATACAGTCATATAAACAAGTTTTATTTTGTTAATTGTAACATATAGACCACTGAGGACTTCTATACTAAACCCAGCAACATTGGGGTGACATCCTAGTTTTCTTTCTGCCTTTCACTATTGCTTGTTAAATGAACAAAAATGTTTGCTTCTATGTGAGTATGACTGTGATATTTTTAGCAAATTAAATTGCTTGAAACTGAATATGTGTCCTCCCTGTTTGTAGCCAAATTAATCAACAGAATGCTAAATAGTTTTGAAGCTGTTTAACACTTCAAGGACACATATTGAAAATGGAATAAAACACATGAATAATTCAGAGTGTGCCAAACACTCGCATTATTAAATTTGCTTCTTTCACCATTGGTTGATGATGTAGCTTTTGCTCTGTGACCTTAAACACCTCATCTCAGCCGCCCATTCTGAAACTCCTGACCTTTACAGCTACATTGATAGTTCTGTTGGTAGGATACTTTCTTCTGTATTAACAAAGGACACATTGGGGCCCATAATGGAAGCTGGGAGTGTATTTTTCATGCCCACTATAAATTTTTTGTGACTATGTCTGGCAGGTGGCAACACAAGCACTTCAGCACATACACTCTTTATTATTTAGTCAATTATCATTCAGAGGCTGTAACAGGTTAACATACCCGCCTCCGAAGCAGAGGGTTTCAATAATTCACCTTATTGCCTAAATATTGTATGAACTCAATCTCAATTGAACTTGAACTTATCAGGCAGAATTAACGTTTAAACATTCAGAGAGTATGGCTCCTCTGTCAGAGCCCATCTGCCCCCCCACATTAAATCTGGTATACTGCACTGTATTTAAGGATTTATAATCCTAGGTAAGCCATGACGCAAAAAGACAGCATGAACCTCGAACAGACAGACACTTTGCAAGAGTCAGTGTCTGAAAATGAAGGTTTAGGGTCCTATTGTATGCTTGTCACAAAGTATTCTGACCTAAAGCACAGGTGTCTTACCTAATTTCTGCCTGACGCATGTGTCTTTTGTACACAGTGTGCTCATGCTGTCAGAAAAGCAAGTAATTGTGTGCTCCCATTTGCGCAATGGGGTGTGTTTGAAAATGAGGAATGATTTGGCACAAGGCTGGTGTGGTCCTTTAAGATGCAGAACCTGACTGCACTTTAAACCTCCTTGTTTGTGGTCTAAAGTTTGTGGTATATAGTGTTTCTGCTATTTTGAGGATGCGTAAGAGGGAATAACAAACATCTGCGAGGGCAAACAAACACACAGTCAACTAAGCTTTTTTTTCTCACACATGGAGTGCACAGCAGCACATCTCTGCTGTTAAATATCAGACCATTTGTTGAAAACTTAATTTTAATGTCCATAATGAGATAGAGGGCTGAGGGCTGCGCCTCAGTGTGTGTAATACTCCCAGAAACTGAGCTACATTTCTAACATTTGTTTACATACTAATGAATCTCAATTAGCTCTCCTGTCAGTTTTAACTGGATATTTTAATGATTAAAGAGGTGTTACTTTTGTGCTCATGCAGAAGTGTCTGACTTGTGATTTTTCTGAGCATGAGCATATTTCATTTCGTGGTTTATGTGTTCTCATTGAGTAAAGTGTCACAACTAAAGAAGAGAAATTAAATCATCCATCCGAAATTCTAACAGTGAACTGAGCCTGCCTTGTAAATAGCAACACTGCCACTTGGTGTGCAATGGTTTCGAGGGAGTTCGAGCTGTCTCTCTGGCTGGACTTACCTTTGTTTCACCTAAACCATGTCCATGTATAAGCAAGTCTGGCTTTGAGTCGACAATATGAGTCATTAAAATTGTAAAATATTGACCCACGCAGCGGCCAAACATGTTCATCCCTTGATTGTAAACATAGTCTTTGAAAATCCCTCAAAAGTGTTTGCTTTAATTATTTTTCCTTTAATTCATGCAACTAGCTATTGTGATTCAAGAATGATCTGATTACATTTTTGGTTAAAGGTAATGTCCATTGAGCTTCCTGCTCGTCCTTTGCTTGTGATATATTTTGTCAAGGATGTTCTGAGGGATTTTTTCTCAACCAAATGTTTCTTATAACTGAAAGAGGAAGAATAAGGCTCTTTCTCATGTGCATCCCATCTCTGCTGAAATGATAAATGAGGTATGTTTTAAGACTTGTCTTTTAAAGGATGAACTGTTTTGGTTTTAGAGACCAAGGTCAATGGGCAGTGAGCCTCATGTTCTTCCACTGTTTCTAAAACATGATGTCTCAAACTCACATAGTTGCATTACTTCGGAATTTATAGAACTTTTACTTCAGTTTTAAAGCAAGAATGAACTGATAAATTTTTTCAGTTCATTGGTCATAGGTCAAGATCATGGAGCCACTGATCATGTCATGCTTATGAGCCCAATATCTCAAGAAGGCTTTACAGAAATTGTCTTCAGCAGTGAACAATGTCCACGTTGATTTAAGGATGAACTGTTCAGAGTCTTCAGGTCATGGTTATGGAACCTCACAAATATGACTTTGAGCCTAATATTATAGGGCTTGATTCACTGGATATCCTTTAAACTGCATGCACATCTGATTTGATTTTAGCAATACGAGGTAAATGGTAAGTTTACCTCCCAGCACAAATGTATAAATTGAATCAATAATTGAATACACTATACTTTGAAGGTAAAAGGTTATGGGGTAAATGCTCATCCATTCTTTGTAAATGTGATAAAGGGCTGAACAATATATTACTCAAATACTGCAATAGCAATGAGTGCATGTGTAAGTCATTTGGTAGGATGTTCATTGGCTGTGGCCTAAAGTATATCATGCTGACATTTAAGTGTTCTTTGACAGAGACAAAAAACACAAATTGCCTTGTTTTCTCGACTATCTTGAACAAAAGTCTGTATGATTTTGGAAGGGCAACTCAGAGAAAATGCCACAATGCCTGCAGAGTTTGAGTACTTCTTGCATGTAAATGTACAAGCTATAAATCACAGACTGAACATGTTAAATGGGGACTTTGATTTTCTCAAAACACACACAAAAACACTTAATGACTTCAATGAATTCACAGCATATTTCAATTGTTGCATATGAAACAAGAGCACTCATCTGAAGGTGGCCTCATAAATCATGATTATATGGCAGGGGGAAAACACTTCAATAACATTCTTCCCAATATCATTCGGCTCCATTATGATGTATCAAAATGCTGTAGAGACTTTCTTTATGACTGCACAGTGGTGCAGCAGGTAGCACGCATGCCGCATGACACCTGCCCAGTGTCAGCAGGCAGGCTCAGCCTCCTGCAGCGCCAAAATGGACAAGCATATAGAAAAAAGATCGAAAGATGGACTTTTTGTAAAACTTGCATATATTTCCACTTTGACCCAAAGATGAACAGGTTAGGCTTTATGGGAACAAGGCTACAGGTCATTGTCTCACAAGTTCATCCTGTACTTGTGGGCTTGATATTTAAGGAATGATTTTAAATATTTCAGTAAACTTTGCACAAATGCTCTCTGATCCAAGAATTCCCTGAATATACGTGAAGATCATAGATCAAGAGTCCCATGTTCCCCTTTCCATTGTGAATGGAATATAGAATAAGAAATTTTCCTGAAATTGTTCATAAATGTCCAGTTTGTCTTGAGGTTGACCTTGGATAAACAACCACTTGAAATGTGTAACTATGTAATAAAATGTGAAAGTTGAGGTCACAGAGCCGTGTGGTCATCTTTTGTTTTTCAACACAATGCGTCAGTGTTTTACTAACACTTTAATGATTTTCAGCAAACTTTGTGCATGTGTTAAAGGTCAAGGTCCTTGGGCTTCATTTCATACATGGAAGATTTGAATCAATCACACACCAAACTCACAGAGTCCTTCTTTCTGCCCTCTCAATATTCTTCTACCATACTGCACTTGTATACTTTGCAGAGGGAATGTACCCTGTTCAAACCTTCTGGATGTAGTTTGAGTTTTGATGTAAAACATTTCAAAAGACTTGAGTGAATTTCAGTCATGCTCGTGAATGCATGCAAAGGCAAACCCTCACACAAACACACACAGAGACAGACACACACCTGTCTCCCATGCTGAGTCCCGCTGAGCCTTGCCTGCTCCACTTTCTATTTTTTTTTCTATCTGTCATCCCGGAGCATGTCACTGTTTAACCCCCTCCCACGCTTGCATGCACACACACAAGAACGCACAAACAGCCTTTCTCCTTAAACAAACTGCACAGTCACACACAGTGCCTTAAACAAAGCTGCTATTCTATCATCCTCTCCACCTTGACACACAAAGCTGGCCCAGCACAGATGAAGCAGGGCACTTGTTAAAAAGAGGAAGACAGCAACAGCAGGCAGCAGCAGTCAAATACCTTGTTGCTCTCTCTCTCTTCAGATCATTACTGTGGGTGATAGAGTCCAAACTGTCACTTCACAGTCTGTGTGCGTTACTGCTGAGGGGTGGCAAGGGCATCATTGCAGGGCTGACAGGAAAAATTTTGTTGCTGTCCCACTGGACTCTTTAGCTTTTTCTTTTTCAGATGAGTTCACGGGAGCAGTTCAGGAGTCTGCAGAGTTTCTTCTTTGAGCATTTAGGCAGCTTATGGATTTTTAAGTACTACAGCGTGGCACCCTGTAGCTAGGAATGAGAGGGTTTAAAATTCCTCAGCTTAAAGGTGCACTTTTTAGGGGAGTTGGGTAAGTTGCTCGGCTGTTTAAATCCTCTGAGGAGATGATTGGATAATGCTGACGTTTACTTCAAGGGTGGATAAAAAGAAATATCTGAGCCACAGCTGGATTTATCATTTAGAATCCATTAGGTAAGACCAGCTTATGTTTTTGATGATCACTTTCATGTTTGATCAAATATGTGGCAAAAATTTACATCGTGAAGATTTGCAGCAGCCTGAAAAAGACCATCAACTTTTTTTCAGTGTGTAAAATCACGGATAAATTAGGTTTGCATGAGCTCTGTCCTCGCTCATTCCTGCTTAAACATCCCCAAAACCCTTAAAAGCAGCATGTCCTTGGCGTGCCCTTCACATTAAATGATTTTTAATTTGAGATAATTGTAATCATACTCTGTCGGTGATGACTGCAGATGGAAGCAAAACGCTTTGGACCCAGATGAAAAAGGGGCAAGCACATCTCACATGTTTAATGGCTTTATGGGCCATGTGACAGCTTGTATGCATTGGGGGCCAAACGTGCCTGCAATATTGAGGAGTCTTACATTAAGTGTGGCCGATAGATGTATGGCTGTGTGCGTAAAAGTGAATCAAAGAATGTACTCAAGATTGTCCAGAGCATGTTGACTAAGCTCACTGATGTCAAGGGAAATATAAATGCTTTCTGCGTAAAGGCATTAGCGGCGTATTCACGATAAGGAGTCAAAAACATGGCACGAGCCAGATTAGGAATAAGACGCACAGGAGCCAATAGAGATAATCCCGTTATCGCGTTGGATGTAAAATGCGAGTGTGGGAGCATCCTCAGAGACCAAGATGAACTGAACATGAACTAATGCTGCAGATATTCGGAAAATAGGGGAAGAGGAGGGGGGAGAGGAGATGGACAAAACAATATTGGCAACCTGGTGTAAACACTGTTGTTGTTGTTGACCTTAAGGGACACCCACGCCGTTTACCGCAATGTCACTGGCGCTCCTCGGTCTCCACACCAGTTCGGCATCCTCCTCGTGACATTGTTTCACCTTTGAGGATCCACTAGCAGCAGGAGCGCCGAGTTTGTGATACCTGACGAGCCAGTACTGATTAATGATCAACTTAGACAGAGAGGGGTTCGAGGCTGAGCTCTGAGGAGATTTGGGAGACCGGGTGCCGGTGGAGACGCACTCCCGGTCATCACCTTCTAACACCAGAGCGCATTACACATTACGCACGACCGGGATGGGAGCATGTTCGGGCACAAAGACGCACATATCCACTGATCAAATTGTAACATGCACATTTAAAAAAGAGGGGAAAGAGAATGAGAGGAGGCAGCGCAGACTTACGGGTTGACCCTGGGCTCCGCGGGCTCCCTCCCTCTGCGCCCCATGGTGAAATCCCCGTTATTCCCGTTTAACGGAATCCTCAAATGCCGTGGTCGCAGTCCACGTCTCTGCAAATGTACCAAAGAATCACATAGAGGATGAGGAGTATGGCGAAGATGAAGAGCGCTACTAGGATGGCCTTGGTCACCGGAGAGATGAGCGACTGCATGTCAGGAGCAGAGCCGGGCAGAGCGGCGTGGGGCTCCGCGTCCGTCCGTCCGTCCGTCCGTCCAACCTCAGTCCGCTGTCTCCCTCGCTCTCCTCCGCTCCTCTCCGCCGCTCCGGTAGCAACTGTTGAGGACGGGGCCGGGGGCTTTGACGCGCGCGAACACACACATTTAGTCTAGAGCCACATGCACACGCACCCCGCGACTTGAATTTTTCACCGGCGATCCAGGCGCGCAACGCGTGGGGGGCTTCCCTTGCTGGAAGCGTCGCAGGAGAGGGCTGAATGTCCCCAGATCCTCTCTCTCTGCCTGCCGCACATCAGGAGAGACAGAGACAGAGGGAGACAGGAGGGAGAAGTGCCGCTGTGCAAGAGGAGCGGATGAAATTCAGCAGGTGGAGGTTCAGATGAAATCCAGCGGAGACATCTCCAGACGCAGAGGGCTGGAGTATGAAGTTGCGCGCCGAGCTGCTGCACTTATAGGCAAACAGGTTGATTAGTATTCCACACGGCGGGGTGTGAGTGTGTGAGTATGAGCGCGTCAGTGTTTGTGTGTGATGGCCTGACAGGCTATCGTCCCATCACGACCCTCAACACCTTCTCTAGTTTTAGTCAAGGCAGTCGGTGATTAATAGATCAGTCCTGAAGGTCACTAAATAGGCAAGATATTTTCATTATTTTTTATTATACTTATGAGTGATTGTACTTCAAGTAAACTCAGGAGGCTATATATGTGAGACTGTTGCGTGATTTTAAGTGAAAAGAGTTTTAAAAAAGCGCGGAAAGGCTGCCAGAGCAGCATACAGACAAATAAACAGTCAACTGAATATGGCGAGGTCGTTTTAGTTTTGACAGCAGAATTGGCACTTTTTATCAACGAAAAATATGACTGAAAATGTCTTTTGACCTCATTTTTTCCTTTAAAGAATGAAAGACTAAAACTGGAGGGGAAAAAATCAAATTGGTCTGTTCAGTGCTGCTCAGCAGGAGCGCTGCTACAAATGTTGAACACCACATTGGGCCCTATCGCAAACTCACTCTGCACAGTTTCTCAAGCCACCTGTCTGCAAAAGCAATGAAGGGAATCATAACACATATTACATCTAAATATAAATTTAGAATTACTACAGGGGAATTATTCTGTTTTAAGACACATCCCTCAGCAGGAGCGCTGCTGATTCAATTCCAAACCGGCCCCCAGCACAAGGTTCATGTTTTACACTACACCAAGTCATGTCTCAGTCAGTGGTAAGAAAGCACCAAAACATTATCATAGTAAAAGCTAAAAAAACAAATATGTAAAGTTGGTTAGTGCTCACAACCCGATGTTGATCGGAGTATAGGTAGTTCCTCTGCCATTCTCCACATGGCTGTCAAGTCTCCCGATTTGGCCATGAAACTACCGTATTTTACATACAGTACAGGCCAAAAGTTTGGACACACCTTCTCATTCAATGTGTTTTCTTTATTTTTATCACGAATTACATTGTAGATTCTCACCGAAGAAATGATGGCCACTCGTTTCTCTTAACTTAGCTGACTGGTTCTTGCCATAATATTAATTTTAAAAGTGTCTAATAGGGCTGCCCGCTGTGCATCAGCCTGACTTCTGAACAACACAAATGATGGTGCCAATCCCATTAATAAGGCAAGAAATTCCATTAATTAACCCTGGTAAGGCACACCTGAGAAGTGAACACCATTTCAGGTGACTACCTGTTGAAGTCTGAAAAGCAGTAATCAGAGCAAAGGGTGGTTACTTTGAAGAAACTAGAATAAAAGACATGTTTTCATTTATTTCACACTTTTTTGTTAAGTACATAATTCCACACATGTTCATTCATAGTTTTGATACTTTCAGTGAGAATCTACAAGATAGTGATGAAAATAAAGAAAACATATTGAATGAGGAGGTGTGTCCAAACTTTTGGCCTGTACTGTATTTTATCCTCTTTCCCGACATCCTCCCATATTAGTATTCTCCCGTAAATCTTCCGTGTGACGATATATATTAAAAAAAACATTCCTCTGCCTCTCCAAACTGAGTTCTGGCACTTGCCAGAATGAGGCGGTAATGCTCCAAAATTATGGATGCCAACCGCCATAAAACCAAAGAAAAAGAAAAAACCTAGCGAGAACGTCCACCTGGGTGGCAGCTGTCGCAAAAAGCAACGTGTTTATTTTAGAGTTCTTGAATACCTGTCTTAAAATGTGAGGAATACTGGAGCTTGGTTGGGGTTGCGTGCAAAATGTTCAACAGGAGGCGGACAACAGGATTTAATTGGTTTAAAATGTGTGCTACAAAGATGTGATTGGTTGGTGTTTTCCCAGATTTATTTCTGTTGTAGATAGCAGATATCTTTCGCTATATTTTAAGAACACATTATGAATTGATTGCCATCGGGTCATAAAGATCATTTTAACGTTTTACAAAAAGTGTGTCTAAATCAGATTACCAACCTTTTAAGCACTGAGCATGTTTTTTTATCCATCATTTACACTTAAAGGGTAATTTCAGTATATTTGAAATTGGGTTGTATGAGGTACTTGACAGTTTATAAAAAATAAGCCGCGAAATTTTGTTGGGTCAAAAGTTAGACTGGGTGAAAATTTTAGAGCACCCAATCATGCCTTAGCTATTCCTGGACTCAGGAGGACATCACAGCAGCAAAGCAAACAAAACATGGGTGATTTTGACCCATGTCACATGACAGGATTGCCTTTATGAGCATACAGAAGAAGAAAACCTTCAGAACAAGATTCAGTGGGCAGATCAATGTGCCCAGGTAGAAAAACACATAGCCATTTGCATCATCATAAACCAGTGCAAAATGGTGTATTCAAATTCAGTAACTCAATTTTTTGAGTTACTGAATTTCCCCCAGAAATCAATTGATTTCTGGAGGAAAAAAAAAAACTTCCCATGTTCCTGGCCAGAAAGGTTAATACTGTTAAGGTGGTGCTGCTGCCCCTCTTTCTTCATCTGTTTCAGTTTCCATGCTATACAGTTAAAGTCAATGATTAAATCCTTCATTAGAAAGCTGTCAGAATTTGTAGGAAGCATTTATCTAAACCAAAATGGAGATGGGCTTCTCTTTGCATATTTTTAAAATGTATTATTGGGCAGTGCATTTATGTTTTACGACATGGTGGGAAAGGGCCCTTCATCTTTCACCAATTCACATATGAATGGATTGTCAGCTTTGATGTTGATAGCCCTATATGTCACAATCATTCATTCACCCCTGGTCTGAACAATGTAGTTTTCTCCTGGAATCAAATGGGAATCCGTATAGCAAGGAAGTAATTGGAACTTTGCATCATGTACTCAATTTAGTGTGAAATAGGACATTACTTCAATCAACTTTTTTTAGATATTTACAAACTTGTGATTATCTGTGGTAATATTTTCATAATTTTCAAATCCTGTTTGCAGTTAGAAAACACTGAGGACTTGACCCACTTGTTGTCATTCTTGTACCTGCCAGTCTCTCAACCTCTGCCGATAAATAGGCTGTTTTATTTGGTATGTTGGTGGCAAAAGAACTGATGATAGACCATGTTCCCATCTACAATCTTTGGATGAAATGGCAAACACTGCACCTGGAGAGACTGAGACTCCATAACAAGGAAAGAGGAAAAGTGTTTTATAAGACTTGGGAACCTTTGCTCAAAAATTTAAACAGGAAAAATGAGGTCTGGTGTCCTACACCTATGCTGCTTATTTGTGATCATGTGTAATGTTGTTGATGCTCTCAGTCTAAGTTCTTCTTAGCTGTTTTATATTCTATGGACTTTTATGCCTGTCTTTGAATTGGTGCGCCTTTTTGGGGTGGGTGGGATTTTTTCAGGTTTCCTTTCTTATGTTCCTCTTTGTCTTCCTTTTGTCAAAAAAACAGTGCCAAACACAATAACTTTCTGGAGAAAAGATAAAGTACTTTGAAATTTTTCACCTAATTGTATATTCATCCTTACAATGTTTTGTAGCTTGTTTTTACAGAAAACTTACTCAATTGAAAAAAAAGGATGTGAACTAGAAATGCCTTTGTTGTGATCTAGGAGAAACACCTTTTTGTTTTGTTGCTACCTTGGTATTAACAGAATGACAATAAATCTCAACTTGATTTGAATTAGATCTTTCAGTTCCTGGGACAATCCTATTAATTTCTGTGTATTACTGTATCTGCAGACATTCCTGAGAGTGTCCTTGGAATAAATCGGGAATGGTGCTGGATCTCGTGATCATGTCAGGACAGTGCAGATACTTCTAGGATCACATCAGAAGAGCTAAAATCATGGACTAGGACAATCAAGATGGCTTTCATACAAAGATTTAGGTAAGCAGAAACGTGAGAAAATAATGTCAGGTTATAAATTCTGGGCTGATTTTGAGAGGCTGCTTTTGCAAATGTCCTCAGCTGGCCAGCATATTTGCTTTTATAGGTTCCTAGCTTTCCTAAACCTTCTGTGTGGCTTCCTATTGTTCCTGACTACCAGTTTCCTGCTTGCTTCTACATGGACTTGTCATTATTACTTGATGTCTTCAAAAGATTACGCTTTCCCAAAGGTTTCCTGAACATTCTGAAAGCTGTCTGCAAAGCGAAGAAGATGTAGAAGGGTTAGGGAAATCAATCAATTGATTTATTTGTATGGCGCCAAGTGTTATCTCAAGATAGCTCACAATACAGCATAAAGCTCTTTATTTCATGGATGCACATACAGTATATGCATGGATACATATATACATTTACATGTAGAAAATACACATACACATATATATAGAAATATATAAATCAGGGGATGGCATGGTGGAGCAGCAGGTAGTGCACGTACCTCACAGCAAGAAGGTCCCAGGTTCAATCCCCAGGTCAGGCAGGGCCTTTCTGTGTGAAGTTTGCATGCTCTTTCTGTGCATGTGTGGGCTCTCTCCAGTTATATTTTACCATTAAAGGCGTAGTCAGTGATGTGGGAGAAAACGAGTGGAGAGGTTGTTCATAAACAAATTTAGACCCGCCTCCCGAAAGCTGATGGACGTGCATCGTCATGGAAATGGCCGTAGAAACTATATAACTGACCAACGTAGCTAAGGTAACCCCGACTCGTCAGACAACTTGACTGACAATATTGATAACATCACGACAACAATACATTCTGGCAGATTAGACAATAAGATGAATGCCTGACGGCTGTTCTCTTACGCTAACTGCGCAGGCTACGCAACCTACCACCCCCCTCCCCCCTCTGTCTGATCTGTGCATGAGTATGATCGCCCTCTGGATGTGGGGGGGTGTACCCTGTTTTGGTGACTCGGCCCGAGCCACAGTATTTACCTGCTGAAATTCAGAGCAAAGGCTGTGTATTGAAACCGGACTTTCTTTTCAGCATGCTGTCAGTGGGGACATCTTGTGGATGGAGAGGAGAAATATGGTGAATTTGACAAATTTTGCATTAGATTAGAAGATTAGAAGATCACTGACTACACCTTTAATTGGGGACCCTAAATTGAATGAATGAATGAATGAATATATATCCAACACCCAACATGAATCCATATAGCCCATCATGAATCCCTCCATCATGGCAGCAAAAAACAAAAAAAAACTTCTGTTAAGCAGCAGGAAATCTTGAATGTGGATCCCAGTCTCATGATGACCAGCAAATCCACACGATGCTGTGTTGGGTGTGCGGGCGAAGGAAGGGAGGTAGGAGGAGACAAGTGGACTAAAGTAAGAACTAAAGTTAGTGACAGATCCATGAACCATAGAGCAGTCCTCATCATATTTGTTTCTGCTGAAAACAAATTTATGAAAGGTTAGGCTCTTGAAATACTTCTTCTCATTTTCAGGAGGGTCCTCATGTCTGTATGGTTGTGGTGATAATCTTATAGAACTCTAATCAATAGTATTCTTACTGAAAATAAGAATTTACGGAAGTAACTCATGGGTGGCCAGACCACAAATGCGTCCCTACCATACTTGTCCCTGTTAAGTATAAATGTATTAAAGGAAGGTCTCTTGAGATGTGACATCCCAGAAATGCTAGGAAGCGTTCAGGAACAGCAGACAAGTTGCTGAATGCATGGGGAATTACTACATTTGCATTTTTCATCTTGTCTGCACCCTAGTGGACGACTGATCTAAAAAGGCAGCATCATTTCAAAAGGAGCCATTTCACTAACTATTGTCACGTGCCTCTTACAACCCAACTTGTATGCTTGTCTTACTCCATAACCTGTTACCCTCAAGAGCCAAATATTTTAATGTGCTGCTCAGACATTTGAATAAACAACAAAAGCATAAATGAAACTGATACCCTCTTATAGGTGCTCTAAAGGGCCTTTTTTAAAAAGAATGTGCTTTACCAGAGTTTAGCAATACAAAATGTCCAATTACATTGTTGCAATGGGAAACCAAAAAAGCTTGTTATGTAAATGAAGAGCAAAGACATCTTAAAACTTCTCTGGTAAAGTACCATTAGGGGGATAAAGGGGAAAGCGTTCCAGAGCCCAGCCACAGTGGGGGGGAAGCCATGAAGGTCAGCGACGAAATGGTCGACTGTATTTGAGCAGGGGGAGATGGAAAAGTCCAAAGGATATGACAGCAGCTGCATTTGATATCACAATGCTGTCCAGCTATTCTCGCCATTAGATGTTTGAATGGAGGATTCTTGATACCAGACTGTGATTATCATTGTTTATTGCATGGTCGTCACAATTAGACATAGATGTATTTGGATGTTAGTGAGTAAGTGATTGTATTGGTTGAGTGAGGGTCTCGGTCTCCATGCTGTCTCCTCACTACATGCTGTCTGAGTGAGTATGTCGGTCTCACTGAAGGAGAGTATCTGAGGGACACCTATATAAGTGTCTGACACTCTCTACATGGTTGTGTCTGAGTGTCTGTCTCTTATACATGGTCAGGCTTGCGAGACTCTCTGTCTGTGTTCATCTGTACTCAGCATAGATTCATCTTTATTGGTTAATATACATAACTTAAAATATGCAGATGCATGGATAGCAAACTAAGATACGGATAGAATAAGTCCATAACTCAAATAATGATTCATGACACATGAATTGGTCCATGGCAACAATTGATTGATACATGATTTGAAAATTCATGCTATCATGTATAAAGTATTCAGTCATGCAAGGAAGAAACAGTGAATCGAGTTGGAAAAGGGGCAAAGGAGTGGAAAACACACTGGAAATAAGCAACAGTGTAGAAATGAACCTGGGCATAAAGGTACAAAGAAAATACCTCAACCACATCAGCTTCAGGCACCCTCATTTTTGATGTTTCATGGCTTGCTGTCAAAATAATGAAATAGGGTAAAAGGCGAGGTTTGAAAGAGTAAACAAATATTGTACTGAAGTGTAAATACTGTAACTCTGATAAACACTCAGGAACAAGTAAAAATATGACCTCATGAATCTACTTTTTCAGTGTGGGATCAAAAGGACAACAGAGGGATTATTTGGTTCAGGATAACAGCATCTTATATCAGTGAGAAAACAAAGTTCACACTCTATGTGAGTCACAGTTTTAGACAAGTACCCTGCATTTCACTGAATAAACATGGAATGCTAAAAATAGATCAACATTTTTACTGAAGATTTTCAGTCACAAAAACTTGACTGTAAACGCTGCAAAAAAAACACGTGAAACCTCGTGGACTTCCGGTTTCTGACCCATAAAGTATCTGGTAATAAATTGGTTTAATTTCATTTTCAAGTATCTTTGATTTTCCTACTTTTAAAAACTCAAGTGTTGAGTATCTTTATCCTAAACGGTATCAGTTACAGTAACTTAAAGCAATAGTAACTTTCAGGTGGAAGGGTTGCCAATATTACGACAAAACTTTAAGCAGGGGTTCAACATTTAAAGCTGGGGTTGGCGATCTGATTTAGATACACTTTTTTGAATTACTGGTTAAAATGGTCTTTATGACCCGATGGTAATCAACTCATAATGTGTTCTTAAAACAGAGCGAAAAATATCCACTATCTACAGCAGGAGTGAAACAGGGAAAACACCAACCAATAATCTTGCAGGGATACCTTTTTTTACACCAATCAAATCCCGTCGCCATTCTGCGTGCCTGCTGCGCGTGCATTTTCCCGGCGTGCACAGACAATGCGTGTAGCATGTAGCATGTAGCGTGTACGCAACAGACTCCGCTGGAGAATGCTTACCTTTCAAGTTTTGTCTTTGAAAATCAGGGAAGTCCGCTGTGAGCTGTCCCACAACACCAACTAAGCTCCAGTATCCCTCACATTTTAAGACAGATGTACAAGAAATCTAAAATAAACTCTTTATTTTTCTAAGTTTGTTCTGCTGTTGGCTCTAATCTCGCGAGAACTGCCATCCATGTTACTGCAGGTGGCAGTTCTCGCGAGACTTCTTCTTCTTCGGTGGTTGGCATCCATCATTTTGGAGCATTACCGCCCCATTCAGGCTAGAGACGGAGCTCAGTTTGGAGAGGCAGAGAAATGTTTTTATTATTATATCGTCACACGGGAGATTTACAGAAGAGTACTGATACAGGAGGACGTCAGAAAAGAGGATAAAATACAGAAAATACGGTAGTTTCATGGCCAAAACGGGAGATTTGACAGCTATGTGGAGAATGTTAGAGGAACTACCTATACCCCGATCAACATCGGGCTGTGAGTACTAACTGACTTTACATGTTTGTTTGGTGTTTTCTTCGTGCTGACTGAGACATGACTTGGTGTAATGTGAAACAAACACGTTGTGCTGAGGGTTTGGAGTTGAATCAGTCTTCTGGATATAGCGGCTGCGCGCGTGCATGTGAGCGGGGGGTGGGGCTAGGCGGAGCCCTGAGGAGATGCTACTTTCAAATTCATGCTAGTTTTCCAAAATCGCCAACCCCAGCTTTAAGATAGAACATTATGTCCATTAGTTTATCTGGATTAGCCTCCTGTGAGTGTTGATGGTGTGTTAACCTGAGAAAACAGACAGCCCTGCGATAAAGCAGGATGTAACAGGGGTCAGAGCTTCTTGGTTACTCAATAATATGCTGTTTGAATCATTTGTGTAAATCTAAATTATTCCCAGTTCATAGAAAAAAACTTTAACATCTCTCAGATTCAGGGTTGACCATTGTATGTTGTACAGGTCACAAATTATGTGCATAAAGGTAAAAAGTGTTGCAGCCCGCCCCAGTCTCTCATACTCTTTGTCATCTCGTTTCATTTAAGCGGGAGAATATGAGTCAGGGGTAGCCTTCAGATGCCCTTTTCATCCTGATCCACAAACAGTGTCTGCATGACTGCGTAAAACTGATTATTCATGTACCCTCCAACCCACTCTCAGGGTCGTGCTTCATTTCCGTGTGCTTATGACCACTAATCATATTCAAGGCTGCCCAAAAGGAAGCATAAAGAGAAGATCTTTCTGGGCCCAGCTGCATGAGGGGCCAATGAGGTCGGCAAAAACAGGGTTCAGTGAGATGCTGGGATAAAATAATATGAAACATTTTCATCAAAGCATCAAAAAAACAAATCTTATTTATTGCTGGTAAAGTAATTGTAGCCTGTGTTTGTACACAAACTCACTTTTCTTTAATGTAAATGAAGCTAACTTGTCCACCAAGGAGGTTTATTGTATATGTTTGTTTGTTAAAAGGATAACTGAAAAAGTTTTCAATGGTTTTTGATCAAACTTGTGATTCAATTTTGATTTGACGAGTCTGGACGCAGATCCAGGAATTCTTTCAAAGGATTTATTAACATTGTGAGATAAGAAAAATGGTTTCAGAATTGCCTTGGCAGAGATTTGTGCTCCTGGAGCTCCTCTAGTCTTTGCAATGTTTTCAAAATGTACAGATTTATTGCAAACTGCCACTCAGAACTAGCACACAATTCAAGAAATCAGTGAAGAAAGGGGATGTTCAAGAAGGAAAACTTAAAGTTTTAGAGCAGTTTGTTTTGAAAAATACATTAGACCACAAGGAAGTCAATGTTAGCCTACAATATTTAAAAACAAGTGCCTCTAATCAAACACATTTGTAGTGATATTGATAAATCACATCCAGACAGCCCAAACTTGGGCTCTTCAGGGGTTCAGCCATTTCTGCCCGGAGGCCTTTCTCATGGTGATCACATGATCACAAAACAGCAGGTGAATTACATGTTAGGAAGAATCAGAAGAGCAGAAAACAACTCATTGGATGACCCTGATGAAGGCCACAGGATGACTTTGAAATACATTTCATTCTTGGAATAACATGCATAGCCAGAGGCTGCTGGACATAATTCAGTGATTGTTTTAAATATATAAAAATGCAAAAATGGTGACAAACAGACAATCATTATGCATTATTTGTAATATGTTACCGAACTTTTTGAGAATTCACAAAACTAGTGTTATAAAGATTAAGAAAACTATGGGGAAGTGATGAAACTATTTCACATGTTAAAGAGTATAAACCACCTCAGCCAAACTGAAAGGAACACTCTGTAGTGAAATATTAATAATAGTGAACATAGTTATTTGGTTAACAGGCAAAAGATCACTAAAGGCCAAAGCGACATTTGAAAAAGGATATTTCAGATATATGTGTATATGTGTATATATGTATATGTATCACAAATACTAATTTTGTAATCTGTGACATTGGTATAAAATGTGCACATGCAAAAGATGATACATCATTTTTAAAGAAGCAAAGTTATTGATTTCCATAGATGCTTTGGTGGTTCTCAAATTGTTTGGCGAGGCACCTTGGTCTGCCTTGAGGCATTCATTAGAGTGGAGCTTCATCTAATGAATGCATTTTTAATTTAGTTTGTCAGAACCTAACATGCTTTAATTTCTTTATAAAGCTGCAAATTCATCAACTCTGTAGTTATTGGATAGAAACTCCCCTACCCACACCCCCCTTTAAAAAATAAAATAAAAAAAATATATACATAAATCAATAAAATTGTCAGCTTGAAAAGACTAACAAAAACTCTGCCAATTCTGTGAGTCATATTTGTCAAAATAGTTTTCCAACATTGACTTTTATGTTGAAATTGCAGAGTCAAGAACCATTTTAATATTTTATTAGGTAAGCTCAGAAAAATGACTTGAAAAAAATCTGTTTTGGGTTTGAATCTTAGATAAATTGGGCTTCAAACATAACCTGAGTGATGCATTTGTCAGTTGTTGTCAGGTATTAAGTATTCATGTACACAGACTGGTACAACACTACAGAGCTGTATGAATTGGTGTGAATTTAATGTGTCTAGAGATTCAGGCAAAGCTCTCGACGGGCCTTGGGAAAAAGAAAAGTTTGAAAATCTCTGACTACACCAGGGGTGGGCAAGTGGCGGCCCGGGGGCCAAGTGCAGCCCTCCACATCACTAAATGTGGCCCGTCATTCATTCCCAAAAACCAGCAGCTGTAAATATGAAGAAAACTCAGATATCCAATAGAAACTAGAGAAGCACTCAGAGAGACCTCCGCCAGCGCCACAGTCCTTAGCCATATTGTGATTTTGACCATAAATATTAGTCCTACCTTTATTTCATCGAAATATTTAGATTCCTTGGCCATGAAAACATACCATTGGCACTTAGATTCATAATGATATCTATTTTAGTTTAGTTATTCACAGAAATCACATTTTTCGCCATGGCGGCCAGATGCTGATCCGGATCAACACCAAAATTGAATCAGTTCTTCCTTTTCCCATGCTGAACATTTCCTGAAAATTTCATCAAAATCCATCCATAACTTTTTGAGTTATTTTGTTCACAGACAGACGGACAGACGGACGGACGGACAGAGACAAACAAACTCTCCCGAAAACATAACCTCTTGGCAGAGGTAATAACTAACTATATAATCTTGTGTAAGTTATTTACAACCTTACTTTACTAATATAGTGTCTCTAAATCTCTTTCATGAAGCCGTTAACATTATATAAAGTATTACTCAATACTATATTCAAAAAATGGCAGCAGCAAAATATTTGAGATCTAAAAATTTGAAAAACACATCTTTTTATGGATTTGAAAAAAGCTTCATTGGCTTTAATTAGATGAATATTCTTCTATGCTTGAATACTATGTCAAGTTCATTTGATTATGCATAATAACTTGTATTTATGTTGTAATATATGAATATTGGTATGCTAATTTTATGACAAATTTATATTCTCATATGTTTTTCTCACATTCTTTTTCATCATCAAACGTTTCTGAAAATTTGTAACAATGTGGCCCTCAGGCTGGGAAAAAGGGTTTTATATGGCACTCTCTTGGTAATTAAAGTTGCTCACCCCTGGACAACACTGTTAATATCTTAATATGTGGCCGTAGCATTAAAATCAGGAGACATAACAGAGGCTCGCTGTGATTCTCACTTACCAATGTCGACCGCTAGATGTCGACAAAGCTGAACTTTAGTGCGCTGCTGAAACGTGATGGTGTGTTTGATTATTGCGCTCGCCATCATCACACTGTATTCTTGCATAACAATCATGACAGCTATATGGGTTTAAGACGCATAGCAGGTAAGAGGAAAAATTAAATATTTAAGACTGGGGTATTGAAGGCAAATGTTATTCCCGTAGTACAAACTAGCTCGTTGGCGAAGCTCAGCCTCAGCAGCAGGCATTGCACTGTGGCCTATTGAGCAGAGTGGAGGAAGCTTGAGGTGTTAGCACTGGAGCGAACTAGCTATCCTCACAACTTTTATCAAATCTGCAAACCAAAGTAGATTTTTGAGAAGTGTTAGGTCCTTGATGTGAAACATGCTTAATGGCTAAATACTGCATGCGCGGAGTGACGTCCGACGTTGCGTTTGTGGTGCGCTGTCATCAATAACCAGAGCATATGTTTGACATATAAACCTGTTTGCAGCGAATTGCTAGCAGGTAGCATCGTAGCATCAAACAGGCCGAAGATGTTTGTTAATTGGCTGCAAGTAGAATAGAACTTCCGGTGGAAGCTGTCAAAGTAAAACAGGGATGGGCAACTTCCCAACTTGGGTGATCGAGAGGGCTGCGTTATCCACACAAAGTCTTTCTACAAACTGGAACACTTACTATTTTACGGTCATGTTTTCTAAAAGTAACAAAAGAATCAAAAAGGTTTAAATGACAACATGTACTGTGCTTAACACATTTGTTAAACCATCCAGTGTAAGGTCTATGCCACAGCTACACTAAAAAAACATCAGGTTTAACAAACTCTTTTTCTTCTTCTGAAATTGTCTATAAAACCAATTTTTTAGAAGGTTTTTAATCAAAATGACATTTTTCATGTGGAAATATAATAATTGTTGTATTCCATGAATTGTATTAAATTTACTGTTTTCCAAAACAAACTGAGAAAACAGTGAAGTTCATGAAGAAGCGATGTATTTATTTGATTGCATTCCTGGACAGGGAAAATAGTTGTTGAATATTTTGCTTGATTAATTCCTCTCCTCTAAGAGGAGCCCTGTAAAAAGCCATGAAAGCTCATGGAAAAGAAGAGAGTCCACCTTGAAACACTTTTGATTGGTTTTGCTTGGTTTTCTCAGTTTTATGATGGGGGTCAAATAAATTTGTTAACTGCAGGACTTGTATAAATGTTACATACTCTGAAATGAAATACAAACAATAACATATAAAACTTACGATAGAATTCAAGACACTTTAACCAAGGGCTGTAGTTCAAGAGTGACGTTAACTGTTTTTTTATTATATGTTTTACTCACTGGTCTTTTTTTCAAACATATACATCAATTGATGCAAATTAAAGATTTTTTTGTTGTTGAATACACTAGACATCAGTCAGGTCTTTGACTTATTACAAAAGATTAAATTTATTCCCATAACCTGATATTGTTAGAGAAATATTATAATTGTTATTATTATTATTCCACAGTTTCACTACAGTTTTGCTTCTTTATTGTACAGCATTACTTTACACTTGAGCTCATTGAACTCACTCTGCAGGCCACAATGAGTGTGCTGCATTTGTGTGTGTGTGTGTGTGTGTGGGGGGGGGGTATTGATTAGCTAATCAATTTGCTAATCGATCCAACTCTTTAACTATTCCCTTGTTGATTCCTGCAGATTTTCAGTGTCAACAATGTCAAACACATGTCATAGCATGGATAACTGCTTCTGCAAGTTTCTGGTGTTTCCACTCACTTAAGGTTGTGCAGGTATTGCCTTTTGTAAAAAAATTAAGCCACAATGCTGACACTTCTGAATCCTGGCAGTGGAAGGAATTGATAAGGGAATAGATGAGCAAAAAGACTCATGATATCGATTCTTTGATTCTGTTAACAAATCTCAACTGGAACCGGTATTCAGTTCCCATCCCTGTGCATTTGCCTAATTGAGTGCATCACAAAGTTTTACACTTCTTTTACAATGGAGATGCATGAAATACCAGAAAGAGGGACTGGGAAAAATGAAAGAAAAGTTTCTATTATGCTCCTTTAAAAGGTAATAAAGACAAGTCAAGGTTGAGTCGAGGTTTTATTTTGAAGGCGCACTCGTCCGCGCTCTGACGTTTCTTCGGCACTTCCGGTAAATGTGATGTAGCTGCAGTGACAAGCGGGGCTAGCTAGCTGGCTAGCTAAAGACTTAACCCACTTAACCCGAGTGACACAGTGAGTGTGTTTACATGCAGGACGAAGTGTTTGTTTGTGTTAACCTGTGACAGATAACAGCTCAGTTTTTAGTGTCGCTGCTGTCAGCCACAGTGTCAAACCTGACACAGCCGTCCGCTGCTAAGTTAGCTTGTAACACCGTGTAAGATGATCGAGTAAAGACTACTTAACTAATTAGCTGATGTGAAGTAAAGTCCGTATGAAATGTAGATATCATTGTTCTTTAGACATCTGTTTAGATTGTAATATTATTTTGCTGTCCTTGTCTAAAAGGTTAGGTCAGCTTGTCAAACACTTATCGATGTATTAAAGAGGACAAATGTTCTAGTGTCTGGATTATCAAAAGTGCTTATTCCTCAAGTCTGTGTGTATAACTAAATGTTGTGTTTGACAATGTTTTCTACCACTTCAGCTGTAATAATGTAGGTATTACATTCAGTACTGATTAAAGGTCACGTATACAACAGCTAACCGAAAAACAGAAATGAACAATGTATATACATTAATGTGTGTGTATATATATATATATATATATATATATATATATATATATATATATATATATAGATAGATAGATAGATAGATAGATAGATATAGATATAGATATGATGAACAATAATCTAACTGGAACATACACTAAAATCTGTGGGGTCACTGTTCTTGACAGCTTATATAGTGAAATTCAACAGGACAGAATAAGACTAAATGTGTTAAACCATGGTTGTCTTTAAGATTCAATTTGTAGTTCAGGTAAATGTGTTATCTTGGGAACCTGTCACATCTGGATTTTTGTTAATGAGCTTAAGAAAAGAGAAGAGTCGCCTTGTGGAGGTTTGTGCCAGTTAATTAAACTTAAAGAATTTAAATTATGGTCAACCTGTGAAAATGTACGCACCTCCGATTTTTTAAAAATTCATTTGGAAGCCTACCTCAAAAAATGTTATTCATGTATGAACGAGGTGGGACCTGGTGTCTGATGGGCCACATGTGACTGTATTCCTCTGTCAGTGTGGCCCGTGAGTCAATTTCAAATATTAAAGAATTACAATTGCAAGAAAAGCATTACACAGTCAGCAATTTATGTGCACTCTTGACTTACAGGTGTATGTTATTCATCAAAAGAAATTTAACACAATTAGCTATAATTGCATCTGCATAACACTTTTTTATCTCAGGAAACATAATGTGAAAGCTGAGAATGAAAGCATTGCTTTTTTTTACACACACACACACATACATATATATGTATATACATATAAATATATATATATACATATATATATATACATATATATATATGTATATACATATAAATATATATATATACATATATATATACATACAGTATATACTGTTTATTTATGTGTGTATATACATATGTATATATACATGAATATCACATACATATGTGTGTTTTTGTCTTATTCACTGTGATGAATTTATTTTTTTTAATAATATGTCAATTGCAAAAGCTTTTATTGCAACAATGATTCAATTGCTGTTTATTTTACAGCAGTGAGTAACCTCACAAACGACACACATACATGAGAACAGGTGGGACACGTCAATAAGTCCAGAGAGTTTGCAGATATTAACATAAGTATAAAAGCACCTCGCAGTAGGTTTTTAACAGTTTAATTCTAAGCAGTAAAATAGTCTAGAGTTATTTTCCAATATAAATATGATGATTAGAAGTGAATATGAATGGTACCTAGACTTGCAGTGATGTGCAGCTGTCTTTTTCCCACTGTCTCTTTTTCAGACTCCAGACTATCCTATGTAAGATGAACGCTGAGGACAAGTTGGAGGGCATGCTGCTGAAGTGCAGCGGTGGGGGGATCGATGGAGGAGGGAGAGTCGGGCTGGTCAGCGGGGGCGGACTGGTGGTGATGACGCTGGGGGAAAGATCGCTAGCAAACCATCCCCTGTTGGCCGAGGATGACGAAGATGAAGATGAGGATGAGGACTTGACTGGCAGTTCGTTGGTTACACACGACCTGGTTCCTCCTGAGCAGCTGATGATGCAGGAGGAGATGACAAAGAATGGTGGAAGTGGAGAAGAGGAGGGAGGAGGCGAGGTGGGAGTCCATTTCCCCCTTAAACTCACCAATAAGTTGCCCTACTTGCTTCATATGCCAGTGAGTTCATGCTGGTTGAGGAAAAGTAGCTCATGTATTAATGCATTTATTGTATTTGTAGGATCTCCAAGTCATTGTGGTGACTCTTCCACTTTTAAAGAATGACATGGCAGGTCACTTGGTCACGTTTGAGGATGATAACATCAAAACCCTCAGTGATCTGCTGAGTGCTTTTGGCACTCAAGAAATGGAAGTGATTGTATAAAGAGCACATTTTTCATCTAAATTCACTTTCTAAAATTGTCTTATACGAGACAACACATATGAACAAATGCTATCATAAGAGTGTGCTTCTAATATGTGAGATAAAACAGATTAACGTCACACACACTGTGTTGTGTGTCACTGCTTGTATTGAATAACATTGGCCTGTATATTTGTAGAGACCTGGTATCACATCATTTACATTATCAGCCAGAAACACTGCTGACATGCTACAGCGATCAGGCTAAGACTTGTTTATCAAAACTAGACATTTTTATAGATGTTGGTGTGGTAACCAGAAGGTCATTTTGTTGTGCTTTACACATCTATACCCAAGACAAAAAGAAACTGAAGAGAGATCTCCAGGTGCTTCCAAACCAGCATTTAAGCAGGGACGCCTGAACCATGTCAGAGGCTCACTTATGTTAGTCTTTTTACTGGACAAGTGTTTTATTTCCTTCCATTGGTAACTTTCTGCCGTCTTCCTCAGAAGAATCTACAGATTCAACAGTTTTTAATAACGTATGGAACGCTTTGGTCTGAGGTCCACAGAACCATATGCACACGGGAATTGCCATATCTTGGTTTAGATAATTAATGCCTGTAACTTATTTTTGCCCTTCTTTACGCTGCTGCTTCCTCAGGGCTGAGGAAACTCCTGCAGTGAGCTTAAGGGTCATCCCAGTTGTACCTGTTAGCCCTCCCCCTTTGCCTTACCCCTTTGTCTTCCCCTTGGCTCTTTGTTTTGGGGGTGAAAACACTCCCCTAAGAAACAAGACGACACTGAATTCCTGTTACGTCATCAACCAGAGTCACTGCTGGCTGTGTTGTCGGCAGATGCGACGATTGTTTTTCCGCCTGGTTACTTGGTTCATATTGATCTATTTACTTGAAGTAGCAGAGGATGATTATCTGATTAAACACGAGTAGCATTACAATGAAATTCAAGAATTATGCTTAATTACTTACATTTATGTTCTCCCTTTGGTTTCACTCTGCCATCTTGTCAGGATTGGGATGCCCGTTTACTAGACCTGAACGTGCAAAAGCAAGGGCTAAGGGGTACAATTGGGATTGATCCTAAATAAAGCCAGGATATCACACTGCTCCTTTGGGAGTAGGGGCAGCAATACAAGGGTGCACCTCCTGTTTGATCTGTGGTGTAAGGGGCAGGGGAAGTTCAGCATTTGCAAAATGAGTCGAGTATTGTGGGCGGTGCATAAAATACAATCATATTAGCATTAAGCATCAATGTGATAGCTCCAGCTAACTCATAACATACTGGTCTCTACATCAGGAAAAATGCTCTTCATCTGCTCAAAATGGCCAAGATAAGTGCTCTCAGACTTGGTCAAAAATCCTGTTAGTTAAGAATTGTGATTTATTTTAAAATGATCTAGCTATTGTTGCATATCTTGAAGAGTCACACAATGTTACTGAGACGTGTCTCTGGTTCCCGGTGGTCTTTTTTGATCCAGCAGTGGTACTTGTTCCTCTCTGACAGAATGACCTCGACCTTTTCTCAGCCCTACATGGTGTGGTATTCTCTTTTGCAGTGGTCTGATACGACTGTTATAGAGAGTCCTGTTTGACTCTTTTGTGGATTGCTCTTCCACATGTTTCCCTCATATTCTTTTTGATGGTCTATCTTACCCGTGCACAACTGTAGTACCAACATTAAGATCTGTTAATGGGCCCAAAGGATTGTGAACCAGTGTGTCAGGGCTTATGTGTTGCCTTACATCAGAGATGCTGCTCCCAAGACGGTGCCATGGAGCAGCAGTCATCCTGTCAAACCAGACGTGACAATTAAAAATGTACGAGTGCAGGTGATAACACACTGCACAGAAACATTTGGGATTCTCTTGAGGTAGACAGCAGGAAGTTAGCTATCAAAACATAAAAGTCTAGTCTAGGTGAGTGTTTTGATAAGATGGTTTGTACTTTTTGTACCCTGCCTCAGATGCTGCCTAAAGGGAAAGTTCAACATTTTCTTTGTTCTAGTGTCTTGCTTCATTCCTGAGTACATGACAAGCAGATAGACACCATTCTGCCGACTGTGTGTCCAGTAACAAGGAAGACAGGACCAAAGCTTTCCTACCGCTAGTTAACTTAGCTCAAACACTGGGGGTCAACTGGTATAGCTAGCCCGCCTCTGCCTACAGTCATAAGACAAAGTCTTCAGCAACTCTAAACGGTCCTGTATGCCTTTTGTGACTCTTTATTATCACGTTGTGTTATGTTATCTTCTGCTATCATTGTTTTATCTTCTTATACTCCAAAACAGAGGCTTTCTTTTGTTGACCCCCAATTCGATTTATTGCGATTTTTTTAGGTGCCGATTCGATTTAAATTGCAAATGTACGATATTGCTGATTTTTGCAATCTTTAGCTTTTTTTAACACCAGCGAAAAAGATGAACAATGATGATGCCTCCAGACTATATCAGGAAAATACACATCACATGTGAGTCTGTTTTTAGGATTTATTCAGCAATATATTTTAACCAGCTGTTTATACTCTCTTCAAAAGCCTGGATTGCATTTAAAAGTGGCTTATTAACCCTTTAGGCACCAGAGTTTTTTCAATTTTGCTATCAAGATTTAAAAAGGCTATAGTTTCAAAGTGGTTCGTTTTCCCACCCATCATCATCACTGTAATTTACGGGCCGACCATGAACGCCTCTGCTGCCTTCACTGTGCATTTTACCCCCGGCTTCTCCCTCGTCTGACCAGAGCTCCGCGGTCTTTCTCATTTCCACTAACCATATGCACACTGTTTCGCAGTGTTTTGAGCTTCCCTGCATCCCAGACCATGTCCCCTCCTCGGCACTCGACAATTACTTCCACCCTGCAATGGAGAGTCAAAGCATCTACTGGGGAAAAGAGTAACACTATTCAGCACTATTTCAACAGCTATGGCCTGTTTTATCCAGCAATGTGGCTTGCCGCAATTTTGCGACTTAAGAGTTTGGGGGGGGGGTGTCGATTTTTGAACAAAAGATCGATTTAAAAATCAGCAGACAAAAAATCCAGATACTTAATGTAAATCGATTTTTTCTCCCACTCCTATTGACCAACTTGCGCAGTGGTTTGTGCTACAGATGGGGGCATTTGCAGTGTCGAGTCTACTGAACAGCTCTTTTAAGCGAATGCTGAGAACCGAGTCACAGTTATGAGTGAGATGTTTATTTGAGAGCCACTCTTAAATTTGCAGACAACTTACATTTAAGAATTAATCGCAAATGAACGGCTCACCCAGAAATGTGAGTTGGCTCTCATTGTTTACATAAAAGACTCAACTCATTGAATGCCACATCTCCTGCTCAAACCAACATGCAAGAAGGTCAACAAAACAAAGTCTTTGTTACTGGACACAGTAAAAAGAATGGTGTTTATCTGCTTGTCATGGACTCAGGGATAAGGCAAGACATAAAGGGAAAAAATGTTGGCGTCTCCCTTTAGAGCGTGGAGAAGCAGCTGCTGCGTGATGGGGTTATTTCATACAGTCTGCCCTAGTGCCCCTGTGTGACCTGATGGGTTCTTTTATGTGAGGGTGAGTTTAGAAGTAGGTCATGTGCCTTGTTAAATATCTTGACTTTCTATGGCTCTAATTTTACAGCTGAGCATCAAGCAGGAGCTGAAGCTGTCTGACTCAGCAGACCAGATCAAGAGGGACAAAAAAGGAGTGAAGGACCTGATGGTGTGTCCCAAGAAGAAAAAGAGGAAGCAACGTTCACCAGCAAAGGTGGGAGTCAGATTTATCTTCTGAAACCTGACCTGCATGTGTGTGGAAACTTATCAAAGGATCTGCCAGAGTGCAACTAACACATCTTTCTCCATGTTGTTGTCTTTTAATGTTGTAGATTCTCAGCATCAATGATGACGGAGCATTGGGAATACAAAACCCCAAGTGTCACGTCTGTGTTCACTGTAACGCTGCATTTAGAACCAACTACCATCTACAGAGGCATGTCTTCATTCACACTGGTACGAACTACCCAGCCATGTTCTATCATGCTCTTATATTAACGTACAGTTCAGCATTGAACATCATAGGAAATGTTTTTTTCATAAGCAGCTATAAACTGACGTTAATACATATGCCATCAAAACTTTGTAGGAGAGAAGCCATTTCAGTGCAGCCAGTGTGATATGCGCTTCATTCAGAAATACCTTCTCCAGAGACATGAGAAAATCCACACAGGTGAGCTACAAACTACAGTCATCATGATTTAGAGATAAACTTTTCACCCTCAAGTCAGTCACACTTCTTTTCTTTCCACTGCATTAGGGGAAAAACCTTTCCGCTGTGATGAGTGTGGTATGAGGTTCATCCAGAAGTATCACATGGAGAGGCACAAGAGGACTCATAGTGGAGAGAAGCCCTACCAGTGTGACTTCTGTCACCAGGTAATGCTCAGCGCACGATCTTAACCCTTTAACTCCCGGCCCAACTGAGGTCAATAAATCCAGGAATATTTAATGTGTTAAAAAACATTGTTTATGTAAATGTTTTAAGACACAAAAAACTGCAAACAAACCAAAATAACAGATATTTTCTTTGTGTATGCCAACATTATTATTTTAAATACTTGACCACAAATGTATATTTGATCTCTTATTCATCACAAACATTTTTTGTATGTGTCAAACTCAATATCAGCAATTTTAAGTTATTTTTCGCTATTTTGTTTTCAAACATTTCTGCCTTTTGTAATTGATTTTGTCCCAAATGTTTGTGCTTGTTTATGTCATCACGCAATTGGCTGTCAGCCTTTAAAACCTTTAAATCCCACACCAAGAAAATATCTGGTCTTTGGTTTGTTTGCAGTTTTCTCTCTTCTCTTAAATGTTAACAGTGTCAAACAATTATTTGGTTTGTTCTGTTTTTAAAACATTAAATGCTGAATTTTTTTTTTGATGACCTCTGCCAAACAGTTGAGCAGGTAGTTAAAGGGTTTTGATGTTTTTAATTTTGAGTAATATTGAACATTTCTTACCACACATTTTAAAATAGATAACGACAGATGTGACTGTTTGATTTCCTCGGTATATGGTGTGCAACAACATAACTCAAACAGCACAACACACTATGAATTATTTGCCAGCAACCACCACAGCCTTTGTTGTAAAACTGGAGCTGGTCCGATCAGGGGTGACTTAGAGGAAGCCCTTATTTGTGGTTGGTGTCTTACTTGCTCATCAAAGTCTTTCGTTGTTAGTTTGGTTGTGGTTTGTTTTATACAACACGTTTATTTACTAATGGTGCATAGCCACATTTACACAGCAGCACCCGCTTCCTACATCCAGTCACCTGCTGAATATGCCTTAGAAAGGCAGCCATGGGTCATCACTCATCAAAGTGTCGTGTGAAACAGCTACACGTGGTCTTGTCCTGAATGTTGGCGGCTGTTATATCATTTTTAAAGAAACATCGTAGTGAGGCAGCCGCTGAAAGTATGTGTAGTCATGTAAAAGGTCCAGTCAGCAACACTTACAAACAGTAATAGTTTTGCAATGTCTGCTACAAGCCATGAACAGCAGTAATAATGTTGCTTAGTGTGACATCACTCCAAGGTAAGGATGGCTGACGTTTTGAAGTGCTGTCTCCCTGCACACACATATTTTGAAAATCTTGACTTAAGCTGGACACACATAAGGATTATTGAGCTGTTTTTGTTCCGACTTTCCTTCTGCCCAACCGAGGATAGCAAATGCCGATTATCTTCTGTCTTATAAGATTATCCTGTGGTCTGAGGTGTGTTAAGAGGGAATTTGTCCCGATAATTGGCTCCAAAACTCAGAAATATTAAACTTGTTAGATATTTATGACCAAAAATCTTTGTTTGTGGGGAAAGCTGATGACACCAAAGTTATGACTCCGTAAACTGTGACGTGGAACAGAGTGTAGCAAATCAGGGAGCGAGCTGACTGAGGAAACAAGGAAGCAGGCATGAATAAAAACAAGCACACCCGACCTTAAACATCAACACAAAGTTTGGTGGACTTAAGAAGCGGAGGACAAGCTTTCTTTTCACATTTCTTTTATTTAGATCCTGATTTTCCATAAAAAATAGTCCAAATATCACCATTATCCCCTCTTATGTTTGTCCTCTCCCATGTTGAGTGCTGTGTTTTCCTGTTGTTGCCACAGACAAAGTTGTAGGTGTTTATTCTTCAGATTTTTTTTTTTTGGTTGTTTGATCACGTTTAATCACACAAGATTTCTGTCTTGGAGGACTAGATTCTAGATCAGTGGTGGGCAGAACGGTTATGTGTGTGATGTGTTGAGATTTTGGAGCACACCACACACAGTACGATCAAAACTGTCCAATGCCTGATTTATGGGGAAAGCAACGCTCTTATATCTGCCTCTAACCCCCGCGGCACGGTCTTGCTCCGACAGGCAAACCCCACTGGAAGCAGCGCACAGCCCCGTAGGGGGAGGGCTGATCCCCGGAGAGCCGCAGGCTCTCATGAGAATAGCGATGTCACTCGCTCAAGAAACGTGTTATAGACTAAGGAAATAAATGAACAACACCTTGCTTCGCTTCTCTAACGTCCCTTTGCTGGTCCCAACCACACAGCTTCATGATTTATTCAACTTCTATCCATCTTTATCCGTGTAGAAAAGATGTGTGGTGTCATGTATACAATGTTATACATTTCTGTACCTCTACGATTCCCTTTTCTTCGTCCATGGTGTCGTGTTGCCTCTGGGACTCTCTGACCGACTGCTGACCTGATGCTCGTGCCTCCGCTTTTGACGTAATGACAAACAATTGAGGAACATTACGTGCAAGAGTCTGTGCATTGTGTTTTATTTTGAAACTTCCGGTTACTTCACACAGTGACTTTTCTTGTGCTTTCTTAAGGACAGTAAATGTACGAGGTTTGGAAGCGGCTGCGCAGAAAATAGACTTGAAGCGAATCGTTTGCGCCTTGGGGCGCGCCGGTGCTTCAGCAACGTGGCGCAGCATGTGCAGTGGAATTTGCCTGATAGACTACAATGTTAGGGAAGTGCTCCGCAGTACGTTGCAACTGGGCTGCACTGCACTGCGCGGCGCGGCGCTTTCACGTGCAGTGGAATTTGAGGGTAACAACTATAAAATTCTTTCAAATTTAGGAAATCCTTGTGTGTGTAACCTGCTTTAGGCAGTAGTTTTCCTAAAATGTCCACTTTCAGTGACATAAAACACTGTTTACATATGGACAGAAGCTGCATGGTCAAAAATTCTACTTTGGGTGGGACACAGATTCAGACAGCTCAGTTTGAACTCAGTCTCAGCCTATTTATCTTACTTAATTAAAAAAAAGGTGAGGCGCACATACACAAACATCAACAGCATCTTGTCCCTTCAGTTTATGGTGCTGTGTTTTTACAGTCATTAAAAGTTGATGTAAAGCAATGCTCCAAACAAACGCTCTCTCTTTCATCTCCATGTTTAATATATTTAAAAAGAACAACATAAAGGAAATAAACTCTCTCAATATCACTGTCTTCATCACAGGCCATGTGTTACTGACAGAAACAGAAGGGATTCAGCCCAGCAGCAATGTTAGTCTCCCACTACAACAGCTTAAACCATCTGGCTTGTTTGCAGACCAAAACAGTTAACAGAAGCAGGCAGAGGTTCTTGCCTCACTCAAAGGAGCAGCTGAAACACTGCAGCTCTGAACACTCACTGCTGACTGTAGCCTGGAAAGTTCTGTCAACATGTGACCTGCAACATGTTTTTTCTAAATAGAAGTCCACACTTGTAATTATGATCAAGCACTTATTCTGCCCCTCAAACCAGGAAATGTCACATGATTGAGTAAACACAACTCAGAGAAACAACCGGACATTATTTCTAAATACAACACAAAGAAATGGACACAGGAACGTGAGCTTTTCTTAGTGGTCTAATACTCACACATTACAGGTTTGTTTTAGGGTTGTAGAGCTTGAAATTACATTAAATGCATGATCGCTTTTAATGTTGTAATACTGCTGCATTCTAACATTATTATAGGTAATGTGATATGATATGTGGTCTTATCACCCAGCTCTATGCACAGATGTCTTCTGTGTTCCCACACTGCCGGATTTCTGATTTTGAATATCAGACATTGTTAATAGTTAAATATGAAGGTTGAAGAGACCCTGTCATCTTTCAATCATTGTTAATTGAATGATTGTTGAATGTGCCTGTGAAATATGTAACTGTTGCACATTTTGGCAGTCTTGATACCTTGCAAAAAAAGATGTAAAAAAGGTTATTTCAGAGGGTGTTAATATTTTGTTTCAGCCACTTTTCTCTTGAAAGTACATGACTGAAACTAAAAACGGGAAGTGCAACACAAGCACTAGCAAAATAAAACCAGAAGTCAAGTTTTAAAAGAGTTCCCCCAATGTATTTGTTGTAAATGCTGTTGAAGTGTTTGTAGAATCAAAAACATCTCTTCTGCTCTCCTTCCACAGTACTTCTCCAGAACAGACCGGGTTTTAAAGCACAGAAGAATGTGTCACGAGAACAGGGAGCGAAAGACCAACAAAGCAGCTGGTAAAGCTGGGCCTTTGCATGAAGCAGATTCATTAGGCCTCCCCTTTCTAGCCAAAGAGTGTTCACTGCCCAAGAAAAAGCGCCAGAAGTGTGCGGAAAAGAGCTCAGGTGCTTCAACTGCTGCCCAGATGGACAGGGACACTGTGGTTATCGCAGAGAAAGAGGAAAAGGAGGAGCAACGACAGAATAAAATTGAAGGTCTACCTCTTTACGCTGTGTCCTCCAAAGTCAAACACGAGTATGTGATCGCAGACTACTCTGTGGAGCTTCCTGAAGACACGGCCAGCCAACAACCAGACGATGAAGTGTCATCAGAGGATGCCATTCCTCCCAAACTTGTCCTCAAGAAGGTCCCCAAGAAGAGTCTCAAACAGTCAAGTGAGCAGACTTCTCCATGCCTTTCCACTTTGTCTTCCTTTGAGGAGAACAGTAAGGTCACACAGTACACGTTTGAAATCGTGGACAAACAAGGCCTTTTAGACGTAGAAAGCAACACTGAGCTGGAGTCAGTCGAAGCTCTTCAAGGACCAACAAAGCCAGCAGCAAGCAGCACAAACTATGACGACGCAATGCAGTTCCTCAAGAAGAAACGCTATCTTCAGGCTGCGATGACCAATAACAGCCGGGACTACGGCCTGAACTCAGGCAGCATTTCCTCTCAGCCCCCCGTCACGCAGACGGTGGTGTCAGCCGTCATCGACGAGACGGTGCCCGCCACCATCCTGGAGCCCCAGCCCATCAGCGCGGAGATCAAAGCCTCTCACGACAAGAACGTGCTGCCCGACGAGGTTCTCCAGACACTTTTGGACCATTACTCCAACAAAGCCAACGGGCAGGCTGACATTTCCTTCAGTGTGGCGGACACCGAGGTGACATCCAGCATATCCATCAACTCCTCAGATGTCTCAGACAGCAGCCCAGGGGAGAGCCTCGGCCCCTCCACTGCACAGGCTCAGCCGGCCACGGAGAAAGTCAGCCTCTTGCAAGAGTACTCCAAGTTTCTGCAGCAGGCCCTCGAGAGGACGAGCCAGAACGACAGCTACCTGACCAGCCAGAGCCTCAGCCTGGTCTCCGAGAACCCCACCTTAGCAGGACAGCCTCTGTTCTCCACCGAGAAACAGTTTCCTTCCCCCAGCAGGTTTAAATCAGGGATGAGCTCCCCGCTGAGGTCCACTTTAGAGAAGCCTCACTTTGGGCTACTGGTCGGGGACTCCCAACACTCATTTTCATTTTCAGGCGACGAGACCACCCCTCCATCTGCAGTGTCCCCTGCTGACGAGGACTTTCTGGAGCAGGTCTCGCCCTCCAAAAAGACGGACTCGTCACAAGGCATACTGCAGACTTTTCAGATAAGCTCCTTTGATCAGAACTTCAAATCTCATTTCCAGACGTCAAGATCTGGCTCCTCCTCTCAGTTCACTGTTGCCAACGGACAATTAAGCCTTCGAGGACACAGCACAGACTTCTCAGAGTTCCCCTTAGTCAGAGTCACAGAGACCAGGTCTCAACTGAACTCCTCCCCTGATGTTACGTCAAGTGAAACATTTGGCTGAACAGAGCAGAGGAGGAAATGAATTCTGTTAATAATTTCAGCTGCACTTTATCTCATGTCTCCTTTTTTTTCTGCCAAACAAATCCCACTGCACCTTTGTGCTCTTTCTCATAGCATGATGTTCGAACACTGGGGATGCACGATATTCTCAGCACTATATTGTACAAGCAGGTTATAGCTTTAATGTTGATTAGGGAGATTTCTGCCACACTAATTGACCATAAATTTATTGCATATATTGGCTGTAAAATCTGCTGAATGTGTGAATGTACCATAATGCTAAGGTTTCTGGGTAAAATAATCTTTTTCTATCATGAACATGTACTCCAAAAGAATAATATCCTGTTATTTTTACCATGGAATATCTATAAAAAAAGAACATGATATTGTTAATGGTAAAATTTAAATGTTTGAATTGTTTTATGTCTGTTTCTTAAACAAATAGACTTTTGTTATGAGAGGAACAGTTCAATTCCAGTGCAGGAGAGACTCTTTGTTTTTTAATGAAAACTTTTGTGAATTAATATCAGCTGAAACAAAGACTGAAAATTAGAATGTCCAATGTTGGAAAAAATCCAATATCGTGCATCCCTATATAAAACATTTTATTTTGTTTCCTCATTGTTAAGTGCACCTTCACAGAAAAGATATTATTGATCAATCATCATGAGCACTTAAAAATTATATTTCTTTCCCCTGAATGTTAATTGAAAGATGAAGCGACCAAAGTTTAAAACAAGAGAGGGGGCGATATTCTCTCAAGCATTGCCATAGTGTTTCTTTTTTTTTCTTTTGTCAATCAGATTGCCTTGCACAAAAATATCAAGTCACTCTTGCTGCTTAATGCAACTTTTCTACTATCTCTCAATCTTATGCCCTCAACTGTATCTACCTCCCCTTGCTTTTGACCTGATTAGATTATCTTCACTCCCAGAACCATTTCAGGCTGTAAGACTCAATGAAGTCCCCGAAAGAATAGATCAGAACATGTTCTTCATTTTCGTGCACCTTAAATTCAGGACAGTTTGTTGGCAGACTTTCACTCTTATTCTCATATTTCGCAGGCTCCAGTGTGAGGTCACCTCCACTGTCAGGCCAGGAAGTGATTAAATCAATAATTAAGATAACAAATTCAGAAAGGTACCTGCAGTTTTGAAGGATAAATTATGGAAAACAATTGAGCAGAACTTCAAAGATGTCTTAAAGACATATAAGGACAATTTTGAAAAGATTGTCACGACTGGTCTGGGGAAGTTTTTTCCAACATCAGTTTGAAGATGTTACAGTGACATCTTCGTGCACCAGTTTTACCTTGGAGTTGTCTCCATCAAAATCCTGTTTTAACAGCAGTTTTCAAGGTTTGTCTCTTGCACAAAGTTTAATCCTGTGCATCGCAGAATCTTACATTGAGCAAAAATCATTGAAAATTCTGTCCATTATATTTTGAACTGTTAACTCTTGAGAGTCCTACAGAACCCAGTCAGACGGTGACGTTCACTGAGCCTGTTCTCATAGATGCACATGCACAGTTCTCCTCTTTTTCTTGTCTAGTCATGTTTAGAGCTCCTCCATTTACTGTGTACAGTATCTTGTTCCTATCACACCGCACTTAAAAATCACAGTATTTATGATTTTTGTTCAGAAGATGAAACTGCATCTTCTTGCATACCTGGTTCTACCCCTGCTACATGAATTTAGGACTGATGCCGCCTAATCAGTGGGTTTATTGTCAAGAATCTGTCAGCATGAAACATTTCATGATACAGGGTTGGCTAAGATTTTCACACTATGTGGTGATGTATCATAATACTTAAATCAATTTTAAATTAAAATAATTATTGAGAACCCACAATATTAGATGTTTAAAAATACAGTTTCTATTTGGTGTTATTTAGGGCTGGGTTAAAAAAATCAGTTTAATTGATTTTAATCGATTTCCCTTTAAATGGTTCATAATTGATCCATAAAATCCAAAGATCGATCTTTTAATGTGGGTAGTTTTTTCTTCATTGGACGGTCCGAGAAGCAGCCTGTGGTATCAACTCTGCTAGTCTCGCGTTTAGCTCTGCTTTCCACTGAACAAGATCTCATGAGATGTTACTGCAAGCAGTCAAAAAAACATGGCGGAAGCAAGTAGCACTATAGGGGCACCACCGGAGAGTTTAAAAGTTGACGTTTGGACATATTTCAGATTTAACAAGCATGAAAGAAACAACAAGTTGGCCAAAAAACAAGTAACTTGCAGAATATGCATTAATGCATATCATTAATATGTGATTAATGTAACTGCTTTGGGTTTAGTTCTTCATGTAAGAACAGTTTGAATAATGTACCAGGTCAAAAAGTCATTTACAGCATTATTTTTACTGAGATAACCCAGACTGAACAAATTTTGAATCGTGAATCGAATCGATCCAGAAAATCTGAATCGATACCCAGCCCTCGTGTTATTCATATACATCATTACATGAGTGAACTTCACCGTCTGTCCTGGTGACAGAAATACTGACAGTCGTTGGATTGCAGAGACTGAATGAAATGGCTGTGCGTCTGCTGCCAACCTTGGTCATTCGTTCTAAAATGAACCGTAAATGTCTTAAAGTTGTAAATGATATTGCACAGTTAGTTGTTGATACACTATCAAACGGCTAATATTGCAATATATTGGGGTATCAGTGTGTTCTTACTCCCCTGTTAAGCACTAGTTTCAATCTTTCAGTGCAAAATTGAGCAGTTTAAAAAAAATCCCTTAAAATGGTTTTATATTTAAAAGTGATCTTCGTGACGCTTTGTTAAGAGCAGGAGGAGTTACAGCTCTTGTAAGTTAAGTGAAAATAAATGTCACCTCAGGCCTGACAGTGGAGGGCTGCAGCCTCTCCCTTTAGCGGGTGTCGCCACATCAGTTGTGTCATAAATACCTTTTTTATCCTTTTTAAAGATTGAGCTAAAATTAGTCTGTAGTTTTTCCAAACATAAGAGAGTAAAGATAAGGGAGTATTTCTTCCCTTTGAATTTGTTAGCACTTTTTTGACAAATATTACTGCAATGCAGGAGAGGCTTTGTAAAAGTCTGTTTCAAAGTTATTCCCCATCCAAAAATAAGAAAAAGAGTGAACCAACTGCAGGATAATGTCCTGATGATTTCCTTTCTAAGTTTAGACGAGGGGGTCGTAGAGGATTGTGCTACTCTTTTGCACAATTTGCACTTTTTTCATTCGAGGGAATGTAGCGCAAACGCTCAGAGTGGATAATATCATGATACTTTTACTGTAAGGAAAGATTGTTTCATGAGATGAGCCCTTTTGTCTGATTTGGATCATGTGTTTCATTGATGTTATTTTGCTCTTGTTGATTCCTACAGCTGCTGTTGTTTCTGAAGATTCCCAGTTAAGGGGGAAACAACATGACAACATCCCTGTATTGACTTAAAGTCTTCATTTCACTGAGACTTTCTGATGTGAGACGTGGACATGAGGTGCTAGGTTTTCAAAATTCTGTTTTACATCCGTGCCTTCATTTTTGATTTCAGTCTTTCTTTCTCATTCCTGGACTTTCTTCTCAGTCTGTGCCCTGAGGCGACTTCTTCTACTTGCACAAAAACACAAATCATATAAGCTATCAACCTGTTCAGTCAGACCTGGAAGTTTTATTTATTTTTGCCTGTCAGTGATTAATATCCTTTTATTAATAATTAAACAGCTGAGTTAAAACCTCAAACTGTTTTAAGTTCATACAGAAAGAGGTTTTGATAGACGGTGCTGCAGTATTTGTGTGTGAGTACAGAAAGGAGGGATTTAGTGAGGAGTGGTTTGAAGGTGTCTCACATTTTTGTTCTAGTTCAGCTGTAAGCCACATCTGTAAAAGCCTGAAAATGCAATAGATTAGAGTCCCCTCTGTCCTTCCTCTCACTGTGGGTTGTTTTACATGAGCTGTTTGCGTTCAATCTTAGGTGCTACTGTGTTCAAAACAGTTTGTATATGCGCAATCAGATTAGGTTTGTGGCCACAGGTATCAGGCTCACCCTCGTTACAGCATTACCGACAATCAGGGACGCCCACATCATCAAAACGATCATTCCCAAGAACATGTACACTCTGTTGTAAATACATTGTATATTTTATGTTCTGAGAAGTACTGCTAGATCTTTGTGTCATTAGAGAGACGTTTTGTGCTAGAGACACTTTTTTATCAGCAACAGGCACATGAATTAGTTTTCCAGTGTGAATTTCATTGAAATATGAAACCAGATGTGGCTTTTTGAGGTTTGTATATATCCTGTCACTGTACCGGAAACAACGGAATCTTCTTTTACAGTTTTATTGGTTGGTAAAAGTGAGCTAAGAAGTTTTTTTTATCCTTTGGTAAGTTAATGCAGTTGGTCGTGCATTAAGATGGAATTACTGTGTACAACTGTTGGTGATGAAAAGCCCCCAAACCCAGAGGAAGGCTGTTATGGTGTTGAATTCTCATGAACAGCAGAGGTCAGCTGAAGTTTTTTAGTTTGGAAAATGTCACAGACAGCCCCTTTTTTTCTCATAAGCAATTACTAAAAGCACATAAACCCAGTGAATAGTTTATATATGTTTAAATTTAATGAAGCAATGAAAAAAAAGTTTTCATGGAGATTCATGAACTACCCAAACAGCACCGTACTTCTTTCTTTAAAATAACTGTTGTCAGTCACCTGGCCATAAGTGTCCTTGTATAAGCTAGAAGAAATATTTGTTTTGTGTAAAAAGATCTGAATTATGAATTTTTTATAAAAACTATTTTTGAAACATGTCATTTAAGGCACTGAAATGTACAGTATATCATATGCAGTCACTGTTGCTACCCTCATTTATCTCTGTACCAGTCGTTTGTGTCAAGATCTTTCAGAAGCAGAGGAGACTCGATCTTCGGTCAGACAGTGAGGTTTATTTGCATGGTCTCTAACTTGTTGGGTCGAGTGAACTTGTTTTAAGAATAATGTGCAGCTTTAATGGTAGCTGATAAATTTCAGTCAAGTAACCTGTTGATTAGATTTTTGCTATATATTATGATTTGTAAACAATCTGATTAAATTGTTTTGATTGTTGTGTGTCATGTCCTTATAAATAAAAAAAATGACAGTTTTTTTCCCTTGATTTTTTTTTCTATTACAGTCAAAAATATATCAAATTTGAATTGATGTACATTCAGACTTGGTTTGACCAAAGCACAGAAAGCAGGAAATCCTACAACAATTTCTCTAAATTTCTTACCCTACAACAGCGTCTGCAGTAGGGTAAGAAATTTATAAGATAATTAACATTATCATTTTTTTCTTGAGCCAGTTCTCTATCTCTATATCTACATTTTTTGAGTATGTGTACTTTACTTGAGTTTTTTTTTTTTGGAACTTAAGACTTTTACTTCACTACATTTAAAAGACAAATATTCTACTTTTAACTCCACTACATTTCTATAAAAGGCCTCGTTACTCGTTACTTTTAGGTACAGGTATGAAGTCAGCGGATAAAATTTTCTCTTCTTAAATGTGATTTGTTCAAGTGGTGTTTTCTATACTTCGTGTATCCTGCTCCACACTCCAGGCCAGTTGGTGGCGGTAATGCACTTTTGAGTTGGTTTGCCAACCGCCATTAAACAACAAAGAAGAAGATGCGCAGGCACTACTGCAATCGTACAGGTAAAGGTTGAGCTAACGTTGGTGGTTACGGTAGTAATGATGGCTACTATGGCAAATAAAGATGATCATTCCACACCAGAGCACCCATGGCCATATCTGAGAGGGGCGGGGGGGGGGGGGGGGGGTTAAATAAAAAAAAAAGAGAAAATGGCAATGATTGTCCTTTTGTTGATTCATCAGTGTTTCAGTATGCATTTCCATGGGCTTTGTAGCATATTTTCAAACTCTTCATTCTACATGATCTATAAGCAGGTCAGTGCATTCTGTAGATTGTTTCAGTCATTACGTTCTGTAAGGTCAATGGGAAAATGTACTTTTAGTACTTGAGTATTTACAAAAGCAGGTACTCCAGTACTTTAACTTGAGTACAAATTCGACTGAGCAACTATCACTTGTATTGGAGTAGTATTTGAACATGAGTATGTATACTTTGACTTGAGTACTGCCATTGAGTACTTTGTCCACCACTGTCAATGTCAACAATGTCAGACGCATGGCTCTCCTGATACTGTGATTTAACAAATTTACCCGCATTAACACCCCTGCCTAAAATCAACTGCAAGAAACTCTGTGATGTATTTTTAGCGTTGTTTTTTGAAAAGAAGGCCACTGGTGGACCCTCTTGTGACTTGTCTGACATGATGACTTCCTCATGTCTTTAGCTGATGTTCGTGCTGACTGCCTCTCATGAGAGCATCACATAGTTGATTTAGTAAGGCAGGTGTAGCTGACTAAGGCACTGAAAAGGAAATTGTGAAGCAAAAAGAGAAAGAGGTTGGATTTTTATCCTAAGTCTGTAGGGACTTCAAAAACTACTGAATGATGAACAGTATTATTATTATTATTATTTTTAATTATTATTATTTTTATTTTTTTGTTTGCAAAAGCAGGAAGCTTTAAATCAATGCAGTAAGTCCCCAGTATGAATTCACAGAAAAAAAAAATGTTTTGATTAATGCTCAGTTTTGACCTTCTAAACTCTGGGCAGCATTTTCTTTGTATCAGTGTTAACTTTGACAGCACTTTTTAATTTCATTTTTAAAAGTCTTGCTTAGAATATCTTAGTTTTAGTCAGAATTTTGTCAACTAATTTCAATTTTAGACTGGTTTAAAACTGGTTTCAGTTGAGGAAATGTCAGATTGTAGTCAAAATCTACTGTAATAGTCAACTAAAATATGAAGTGTAAAGTGTAAGGCATTTTTTAGTGTTTCCTTACATTCCTGAAATCATGTTTTACATTTGATTTGTGTCTCCACAAAGCTAAGGCAGTTGTGATTGGATGTCCCTCATAACTCATCCAACCTTTCCACACAATAAGGTAGCTCTGATTGGATGTCTTCCTAACTTGTCTCTGCTTTCTACATGACGAAATTAGGTCTGATTGGATTTAGTTTCTGTCAGGCATTTGAGCTTTAGTTTTTGTCAATGTATACTTGTTTTATTTAAGCCAAAGTCTAGTTTTTGTCAGGGGAAAATAGGCTGAGTTGAATAATAAGTTGACAAAATCAACACTTTTGTATATATATGCAAAGATTCAGCTCAAATAATGATGTTAAAAGTTTTTAAAAGTGTTTCTTCAAATATAACCAGAGTGGACGTCATTCTTGTTGTTTGTTTATTTCAAGGATCCTGGTTTTAAATGACTGTTCTTCTGAATAAATGTTGCGTTGGGTCAGTTAAGTCACTACCCAGCAATTTTTCCACTGCTTCGTCACCAACCAAAAATTACAATAATACGACACTGGCAAGGTGTCTTCACAAACTAGACTGCTGACTAAGAGTTAGTTAATCATGGCATTAACATTTTTATTTGTTGAATATTACTTTCTTAATATTTTAAAACCACGAGTTAAGTAAGGATTACAATGTCAAATAAGTTATGATACTGCAGGTACTTATCAAAGCTATATGTGGCTGCTATAACGTTATTGCGGTCATGCAAAAAGTTCATCCCAGTATGGAGGATGAAAGTGAGCAGTACTATCTGCAGTTCCAGTTCTACTTTTATTTTGGGTTTGTCTATGAAAGGTGCTACTTTTGTTATGAAATAATAAGTAAATGGTTTCATTGCTTATTTAAAGCTAATAGGTGATAAGTTAATTTTTACAACTCTCAAATGACTCATCCAGCTCTGAAGATAAGTCTCAGTTGGCACAAACCTGCTGTCTCCATTATTTTGGATTTTCAGTTGAAAGGGACTGTGAGGAGTTTATAAGTATTACAAAAAAGTCTCACTTTTAGATATATGCCTGATCGAAATACACACTTTAAGATGAGTTTTATAGCATCAAAATAGGTTATCTATAAATGCTTGCTTTCCGGTCTGGTCGGACAAGGCTGGACTGGCCTGGATACTCAACTTCAGGAACAAAACTATTAAAACTAGAGCAAATTTATATTATTCGGACACATCTTAGAGCACCGGGCTGTTAGTAGCGATTTATAGCCGGCTACAAAACTACGATACTAAGTTTTACAAAAATTGCTTGTTGTCACACATCAAAAACTACCGCTACATAACTAGAAAGAGCTACATTACCTCGTCGCTTTGCATCCTGTAAGTTGTTGAAAAAAGAAGTTGTAAAGCAATGCAGAGTTCTGAGGAAGGTGCGAGCTGCATTTTTATTAGCATCCCAACAAACACACGCTTTGGCTTGGGTTACGTCTTGGTGCGTTCTAGTTGTAGTCAGAAGTAGGAATTTCCGAGTTCCCGGTAGAAAACTACAACTGGAACATTACCCGAAGTCAGAATTTTCTACTGGGAACTCGGTGAAACCTCGCCACCCCCGAGTTGACAATCGAAGATGGATGCCCTCAGTGTGAACAGTTGTTTAGCTCCTGAAATAATCAATTTATTTGCACTTCTGACTGGGATGTGTCGCTCTAGATCAGCTGTATACATCGTATTGTTAGACTTGTATTTACAAAAATGCTGCCATAGTGATAATCACATTCTTCATGTGATATTTGTGAACAACTACGCAGGGCGTGCTAACAACAGCTAACAATAGCCTGGTAGATCAGCATGTTTTTTTCCCGACTTAAACTGGAACGCTGATAAGTCGGAGATGATGTCACTCCCAGTTCCGAGGTTACTGGAACGCAGCATTACGACAGTTGCCACACGTGCTCATGGGTAGCAGAGTCTTAATGAAGCCGGTAATAGATTCTCTTCATAGCACCTTTAAAAAAAAAAAAAAAAAAAGTGCTATCGGTCACCTTCCGTGTCGGTGTGTGGGTTTTGTAAATCTTTCATCAAATTAAAGTCCAAATAATATTGTTATCAGGTAAATGCGATATTTGTTTTTACTAGTAGAGATTTTTTTTCATTTCCTGTAAGTACCAGTTGTGTAGATAGGAGGTTTTTGCTCAACAGCAACAATATATTTTTGTCCCAAATGTTACCACTAAGAAATTGAAGATGATGTGGTTCTAAATGTATGGAGGGGAAGTGTGAAGTATAACCTCAGGTGCTCCTTATATACCCTGTGACAAGATGGGATTTCTTATTGTCTTATATTTTATATACATACCAGAAACTGTCGAGCCAAGTTGGCTATAATTTGTATTTTGCTTCATGTTGTTCCTGAAAATGAGATCCCATCTGTTTGCACCATCCCTTCAATTTGCTTTTTGGATTAGTTTGTTTGCTCAAAGTATCTCTGTCCAGTCCTGTAGTCATGAGTAAAATTTTATGTTACAATACAAGCCACAGTACTATTGTCGACCTGAAGGCCTCAATGCTGCAAGAAAGCCCTTAATTCTTTGTCCAAATCCCATAGAGCTGACCTGTGGCAGGAAATAATTCAAGGAATAAAAAGATAAGGATATAGAGAGCTGTGAGCATTCCGCAGCTTTAATCACTGGTCAACCTTTTCCACTGAAGGCCTTGCCAAAACCAACAAAGGATCATGTGCGAATGCAGAAACACACCCTGAAGGGTAACCAGCGACAACAATGTTACTTGCTGGCTGCAGACAATTTCATGGATTCACTGTTGGCTGCAGGAGGAGTTTGGAGTCTTCAACATATTGACTGAGGTCTTCAAAGAAGGACAAATGAATCATGAGCACTCAATTCAAGAGCTGACTGCTGCTACTTTTTCAGCATGGAGCGATGTGGGCCTCAGTGAAAGGTAGGTTCAGATAGCTAACCATGTCACGTCAAGCTCATGTCAAAATGATGTTCTAGAGCTGGTCAATATGGACCAAATTGCTACCCCAATACCCTTTAGCTGAATGTGGATTGAAAGATTCAACTCTTGATATGTTTTTCTTTTCTCTTTAAAAAACAACATTGGTCCAAAGTGAAATCCTCACAGACTAATGTGGCTGTAATACGACATTTTAGCAGTGCATCAACACAAATATGCTGTTATGAAAATTTGAGGTCGTTTTGCCACAACATTTTCACATCGCTTAACAGAAGGATGTGGTATTGGTGCCTTTAAGAAGCACAAGAGCTGGAGTTTTACACACTAAAGCAGGCAAGCACACAGATGCACTGTGCTTCCCCACTGGGTCTTTGTGCTCCCCTCTCACCTTTGTAATGCCTCTAATAATACCCCTCGAGATGGAACAGTTAAGCCTGTATTTATTTATTATGATCGACATCACAGCAGCAAGTTTGCCAGTTTTGTTTAACAGTGTTCAAAGTATCTTTAATTAAGACAATACATGTTCACAATCAGTCAGCACACATCACAGCAGTCACGTGTATTTAGATTATCTTACTGAGTAAAATCAGTAAGATAATAAGACAGTAAACACAATGCAAAGTTTATTCCACTTTTCTGTAAAAAAAGAAAACATTTCCAGACCTTTTTCTAAATTTTGTTTAATTTAATTTCTTTAATATTGGTGTTGCAAATGTTGATGTTGGTGATTTGAGTTTGGAGGTCTGTGTCTTAGATGATTGCAGGAATGTTGTGATGAATGGAAAAAAATACAAGGCAGCAAAGACTTAACAAGCCCAGGCAGAATTGACATCAATGCTGTAAAGACTGAGAGATGTGTATGTAATATGTAATGGTAATGCAGAGAGCCCATATTTTGCTTGACATGTTTTTTTTTCCAGACAACAAACCCTATTCACCATAAGTGCCAAACATCCCCATGCTCAAAGTGTCTTTGATAGTTTATAACTTACAGCTATAACAGTTTTCAAGAGTGACAGGCACATCTTTAAAATAAGACTTAAAGCTTTTATCTAACAGGAATATCACTGTCAGATGTTCTATTGACCATGAATCACGCACACAAGACAGAAAAGTGTGACAACCAACCCCAGCCTCCCCTATCAGGCTATAGACCTATAAGAAATAAATTGCTTTTTTTCTATAACCTATTCTTTGTCTGTTTTTTTTCCAAAACAAAACAAAAAAGCGTGTGTTTTATTACTAAGAATAAGGCAGCAGATATTGAATCAGGTGGCTGATGCCATAGCTTTTCATTAGCCCGCGCCATTAAGAAGAACCTGCCTCTTTTTAATAACAGGTTGCCGGCATGAACGTGGTCCGCCCTCGTCGCATGACTGTCGTTTGTTTAGCACACCTATCTGTATCCGGGTGTCCTCGTGCAGCACCTGTCACTGTTTGACCGGGGAAGGCGGGACAAGCAGGTAGACAAGAATCCTAACTCTGCCAACTCCCTCAACAGGGAGCAAACTCCTGCGGTCTCATTAGTGGTAGTGAATCACACATGGGCTGAATTCCTCATGTTGTCCTTTTGTATTTGAAGCCCTGTCAACATGGAGCGAAAGGTTCAGTGAAAGCTCAGCACACCTGTTTAAACCTGTGGGTCGCGATGGAAACCGTGCAGGCAGGCTGGATTGTGCACACCTGTGAGCAGGGGGCTGATGGGACAGGACAGGTGGACGGTGGAGCCAAAGACCCGGATAACAGCACACACATCCCGGACCTGTTTCATGAGGATGCGAAGGTGGGATCAAACAGCAGATATGAAGTGATGGAGGTCAATTGAGGTCTTTGGGCCCCTCTTTAAAAAAAGAGCATTGTTGTTATGACTTGGAAAGGCACCTTGACTTTTAACTTTTGTTCTACCACAAAAATGGCACTGTTTCTGCGGCCATTTTGGATCAAGACTGAGCCTTGAAACTAAAAATGTGTTTGTGTCAGTAATTTTTGTGTGTTCTTCTCCTTTCTTAAGTTTAATTAGTCGAGAAAAAAGTTATTTTGTCAGTCATCACTGAGACTTAAAGCCATTTTCACTTTTTAACTAACCTGGTCGGATAAATTGTAAAATAAATGTTAGTGCTGTCAGACGATTAAAAAAATTAAACTAATTAATTACCGGATTTATAATTAATTAATCTAATTAATCGCATTTTAATCTCATATCTGCTTAAAGTACCCAAATAAAGAATTTGAACTCTAGGATATTATAAAATTGTAGTGCAGAACTAATCAAATGAAGAAGAAGTGAAGATTTGTAAATCCACATTTTTATTGGTGACAGAATAAAACCAAAGTCAGGGCAACTCGTCCAGAAAATTCTAAACTCAATCAGGCAACTCAAATGACACTTTAAGTGTGTTTCATCAATCAAATTCAAAATAAGAAAAAGGTCGAGGACATCCAGCAAAACAATTAGGCCTGATGCATTATTAAAGAATTCAGTAAATGTAGATAAATAAATTCAAAAATAAAATAAGACTAAGTCTTAAATAGGCCATTCCTCTTGTCACCTGGGCTTTGCTTGGTTTGACTAGAGACGCATGTGTGAAGTGACGTGCCACTGCCATGTACGGGTCCTTCAACTGGCCAATATCAAAATGTTTGTGTGCTATGATTAATCTTGCGATTAATAATTTCTAACACATTAATGTGCGGTGTAATTAATTAATCTAATTAATGCACTAAAGTGACAGCCCTAATAAATAAACATAATTTTGCCCATGGTAATACATGTTTAGACCTTGAATAAACTGAAAATAGTGACACTCAAAGGACTGTGACTCATAATGGAGACTTTTCTTTTCTAGTTTGTTACATTTCATCCCTTATTCTCTAACAAACAGGTAACCTAAATCATTAGGTGAAAGATTAGATAATCTTATTAACAAATGTGGTGTATTGTTCAGCAAAGGGACATATTTCTCCAAAATGAAGAGCCTAAATATAATATTTTTGCCGGATTAATGAAATTTATTGTCAAGATTTTTCAATGGCACAGGACAGTACACATAGTAACAGAGGTGTCTTTAATCAGCGTAAATGCATACAAAGTGCATGACAGAGTAATCCCAAAAAAAGACCTAATAATTGCCACAAGGGAAGAAATATTAGCTCAAGACAGCAAGGCATGAAAAATGTAACAGTTACAATATGATAAAGTCAAATAAAAATTAAAAATAAATAATTGGAAGGGGGGAATGGAGACACTGGACTTAGATTTGTAAATAAGATGTTTGGTCAAAAGAAATGGCCGATTGTTGTTGAAGATTTGTTTGTGTCCTTTGCCAGGGAATTTAAAAAAAGAAAAAAAAAATGTAGGCAAAAGAGAAACCTGGATCAGATGTGTTTGGATAAACTTAACGTTTTTGATCAGAATATTTCATTATCCAAACAGTACCAAAAAGATTGGAGACGGTTCTAACAAAGCATTTGCAAAATTATCACTTTAAGTCAATATGTTGTTTGTAGCTGTGGATGAAGGCATTGAGTGAAACGTCTTGACTTCATCGTTGAGTAAATATATTAAGGGCAGTTAAACGACTTGAATCCCCTTAAAAAACGTTCCAGTATTAAACTATGTGAACTGAGATTATGTCTTTGTGAAGTGAAATTTAGGCTTGTTTTTTTTCTCTTTTTTATATAAATATTATATAAAATATTTTGTTAACAAAATTGTGTAGCCATGATGTAAATATGATAACATAAAACATGATATTAATGACAAAATTAACACTGAACAGCATCTATACTAAAATTAGTATTGTCCCATTTCAGGTAATTTTACACAAGTATAATTTCTCGTGGACAGACATAAGAGGTGTCACTGACTGTGTGTCCCTGAGTCATTTTCACTGCCTGATTGAGTTATGTCTGAAAATGGTGTGAGGTGTGCCATAGGAATGAGCACTAAATTTGTGTAACACAATAGATAAACATGTGACACATCTATTCACTCTACAGTCATATTGGATGGCCAGTGTTTGTAAAGAGTCCAGATATCAGCCAGCTGAACCAATACTGATTGGCATCCAAACATATGGCTGAAGGAAGTGTTTACGTGTGTGTGTGTGTGTGTTTCAATATGTATTTCTATAAGTTAACAAAATATAAAATGTTTATCAGCTATAACGTAGCGTACTAACCTGTGCTTTTAGTTGGAGCTGCAACTTGATTTTGCAGAATCACAAAGAAATCAGAGGAACTTTTCTTCCAAACCGGCACAGATAGGTGTCATGGTAGCTAGCTTTAGCCGCACTTGACTGCATCTAAAGCTGTGAAATCAGGACTGATAAACCATAAGACTTAGATTTACCACATTAAAAGAAGCTGTTTATAATTTATTATGATACATTCAGAGTTTTGGGATCCGTATACTGCAAAGGCATTAATCCCAGCAGTGATAAAACCACCATTACTTGTGCAACCATAATTTGATATGCCGGGGGTCCCCGTCCCCCAGTCACAACACCAGGAAGTTGTAGTCATCACAGGGAGAGTAAAGCTTTTTGTTGTTTTACCATGTGTTCCTCCTTATTCACATTAATTAAGTTGAATAACAGCAGATCAGTGCTGGTCTTGATCGGTCCGGACGGAAAAACCTGAGTCTGGCCAGTCCAAGACCGAGACAAGACCAAGTAAAAATCCCAGACGAGACCAAGACCTTTAAAATCTGTTCTCAAGTCCGGTCTCAAGTAACACAACACTAGGTACACATATACATGGATATTTCTTAACTCATTAGCGCTGAGACCAATTCCAGTATATTTCAATTTAGAGTGTTGCAGACATTCAGGAATACAACACATTGCAGGCCATGTATGGCTAATGTATCGGCTGTATATATATCATCAGAAATCTTAACATCTGCAGACACCAATATTTGACTTTTTGATCTATTATCTGCCTGTGCCGGACAAATAGCCTTTACAGTTTGAGTTTTAATTAAGTTGACAAAACTTAAAACATGTCTAATTTTAATTAAGTAAAGCAGTCTTGACTTTAAACGAGAACAGACTCTTTCTTGAATTTTTGGAAATAGTTAAATAGAAAGAAACAGAAATACATTAATTTTAATGGTTTAATCTTAATCAAAATCTTAATAATTAATACTACCAATGCACTTTTGGCAGGTTACATATACCTACAGAAGTAAAGCCAAATCTGATAGAAACAGGTTTCAGAAGACCACAAATATCTTGATCCCGTTTTGAACAGTGAATTTAGACTTTTTAAGTTGGAGATATTCTTCTGGTCCATCATCTTTTGGAAATCAACTCCTTTTACAAATATTAACACTGCATCAATGCAAGCAAAACAAACCAGTACATTACTCATCATTCGCCGTTACACACAGACAAACCTTCTACATATTTGTTGCTGCTACTTTTTCTGGTCACACTTTTTAGTATATTGTTTGATTTGATTTAACATCATGCCAAATTGAAAGTGTTTAAGTGTTGTTTTTCTGTGGTCAGGGCTTCCATCAGTCCAGTCAGCCATGGTGGAGGATCAAGCTGTTTGTGTGGGAGCCAGTGCTCTTTGGTACCTGGGATGGAGTTTTCACCACCTGCATGATCAACATATTCGGTGTGATTCTGTTTCTTCGCACCGGCTACTTGGTGGTTAGTGTTCTGTTATTTTGTTTTCTTTATTTTAGATAAATGTTTTATCTTCATATGTCTATCATTTTATTTTTAAGAATTGAAATAAGCTCATTAGCTTTGCAATCAAGCATCTTTAAATGTTCTGACTTTGGTTGAATAGTTCTCAATTTAAAGACAAAAATGCACTACTGAATAGTAGCTCAATTAGAGGAACAGAGAAGCTCTAGGTAAATACATTTAAAAAATATGTTCATTGCAAATACTCAAACATGATCAGATGACTTTGGTGAACCTGTTTGCAAAGAGGCTCAGTTATAAAGTCATCCCTCAGAAGTTTGAGGGTTTGATTCCTTACTTATTTTTTAACATGTCAAGTGTCTATGGGCAGGACCATGACCCCTATTTGCTCCCACTGCTGTGTCAGTCACTTAGGGATGGGTACCTTTCACATTTGAACCGATACCATACCGATGCCCGGTACCTGGGAATTGTATCGGTACTCAACAGTACCAATTTTCTGTATTTTTGCGTGTGTTTATGGGGTAATAAATATTAGTTTGTTTAATATTAAGATCTCAAATGTTTTCAGTGTAAATTTATTTCTTAATATATAAAATTTGACAGATATACATCAAAACAACATTCAACTGTTTGTGTTGTAACATTGTAGTTGTTCCAAAAAATTCTTCAACTTGAAAACCAGTAACTAAAATGAACCACAACTTAATAAATTAACTGCAGCCCTCACTTTAGTTTTAGGGCAGTTTAACAATGGGTCCAACAGAGCTGTAAACAAAAAAAAACATTTACATTAATGTTACAAAGTACGAGGAACCGACCTGATAATGATAACTGACGCCAATAAAATGCCAAGCTAATACCATCTTAAACACGAGGCTTATTTACCTGGACCAGGTATCCTCCTTGTGGCATTTGCTGCCATCACCAGATGTTAAAGCCATTTCTTTTCCTGTGTTTCTGTCTGCAGACGACTAGTCTCCATTGGACACAGGCGTGCTAACAGTGCTGAATGAATCCTTTGTGGTCGTAGATCTGAGGATATCAAAATTGTGCACTCTTCAGCTTTAAGGAAAACTTTGTGGGTCACCAGGTGCTTCCTCAGATTTGAAGTATTTCCGCCGCTGGCCTTACACTTGGCGTCACAAATATTGCAGCGAGCACAATCTCCATCACATTTAATAAAGTAGAGCCATACTTTCGAGCAATTTCTCTCAGCCCTGCTTGCTTTGTTTACTGAGCCGGCGGCTGCTGACGTCATTATTGCTGTGCTGCATTCAAGTCCGGTATGGAAATTCACCTACTCTACCCAATGGTATGCCTGCTTCTTCCACTCCCTCACAGTCACAAGGATGCGTTTAGGTACCTAAACATGGCACCGTTTGATTTTCCGTGAATCGGTACTCGGTAGTACCTACAGAATTCGGTCAGTACCTCTTAAAGTACCCAATTCGGTACCCATCTGTACAGTCACTGGCTTCTAAATGTCTTTGAAAGGGATTACTTTATACTGATGGACACTAGGGCTGAACGGTATGGACAAAATATCATATCTCAATGTTCATGCCAGATATCTCAATATCGATACGATATGACTACAGGTTTGGTTAAAACCAAGAATTTTTCAAAAAAATAAAAAACATCATAATACAAGAGAATGTGGAAAGCGCAGTTTTATTTAAAAGAAATCTATATAATTTATGTCGCTGCTTCTCAGATATTAATACCTTGAATGTTCAAATCTCGATGTAGATATGATAAAGATATATCTTTCAGCCCTAATGGACACCTGACATTGCAGCCTCCAAATCAGTGTGAGTGTTGAGTGTTCTGTAGTTTAAAAGGCGCTTTGAGTGTTCAGACAACTAGAAAAGTTGATTAACCATGTGAAGTTCAAATATTAACTTTTCAGGTAATTGACTATTTACCTTTCATTCAAGGAGAACACTCATACTCACCTCAGTGTACATATACATTGTTGTGTGACATATCATGGTATATTACTATGCTATAAAACAGGGCAATGCATCAGTGTCTTTCACTAAAAAGTCATTTAAACATTTTATTGTGTTAGTAACCAACAAGTTTGTATTAAAAAAAACAAACAGTGTTTTAATATAAGGCAACATTTATAGACTTTGTCTGTCCCAGTGACAGAAATCTGAAATGTAACAATGGGTCAAAGGGTCAAATGGCCAAATGTCTGCTGCCAACCAGGGGTCAGAGAATCAACCAAAATAGAAAGCAGAAGCCACAAAGTGCCGTTCATTTAATATTGCACTAAGATTATCAATGCAGTATTGCAAATATCAAGAATCTCATGATATTACAGACATTTCCATGATTTTAAAGACTTGTCACTCTCTGATGCCATAACTCGATTTCTTTCCCAAGAAAAGGAGATTGATGAGTTTTCGTAAGAGGACAATCAAATGTACTTTTTGTCACAGGGAAATGTTAAATAAGATGAATGTAGGCTTCCATACTTTGAATTTGACCATGACTTTTTTCACGTGTTACTGTGATGGTGAGTAAGTGTTGACTGAAAAATATGAACAATAAAATATAAAAGATAAAAGATAATATTTCAGCCAGGAAAGATGCGATCTAAGTGAACAAATGTTTATTTTACAAGTTGGATGAACACATGTGCAGTGCCTTTTGGGATTCACATCACATCTCTACTATCTCTTCATCATGGCACCTGTTAGTGGGTTGGATGTCTTAGGCAAAAACTGATGTTAGAAGCAGAAAAAAAGGAAGTATAAGGTTTGGAATGAGCTTGTCAAGGGCCACATTGTGATGGCTAGTCAACAGGGTCAGAGTATCTCCAGGGCTGCAGCTTTTGTGAGTTGTTACTCTTCAGTGGTTGTGTCTGTCAAAAGTAGTCCAACCTTGGGGTGCTGGTTTGGCGGAGTGGTTAGCAACCAGGCACCCCATGTAATTGCTTCTGCCGGTCCAGGTTTGAATCCAGCCTGTGACCAGTTTGCAGAGTGTCTTCCCCTACTCTCTCACCCCCTTTCACAAGCCTATCCACTGTCTCTCTCCTATCAATAAAGGCACAAAATGCCCAAAAAATACATTTAAAAACATAAAAATAAAAAAATAAAGTAGTCCAACCAGCGGCAGGGTCATGGGCAGCCAAGACTTACTGATGCTCGTCGGTAACAAAGACTGACCCATGCGGTCTGATCCAGCAGAAGCTACTGTTGCTCAGATTGCTGAAGAAAATGATGGTGGTTGTGATAGAAAGGTACAAAATGCATTAATACTTGCTGCATACGGGACTGTTAAGCCACAGACCAGTCAGGGTGGCAGGTGGTCACAACGCTACGGCTGATTGGTTTATGTCTGCAGCAGGGTGATTGGCCAACGGGCTGTGGCAGAATCTGATTGGTCAGTGCTTAAGTGAGTGTTCACCTCAGCTGATAATTTGAGTCACCTGTGCAGGAAGAGTGACAGAAATATTAAAGCCCCATCCACACGAAGACAAAACGTTGAACAGTTTCCAAAACAATCGTCATAAAGACGAAGGCGTCTCAGAAAGTGTGTGCGTCTACATGAATGCACTCGATACGCATGTAGACGCTGTAAAACACATACCAGATCTCTTGGGCGCTATAACGATTTGACAGAAACAAGCGGAAACAGACGAAAAAACAGTGGGCATGCACACTTGCGGCTAGGGATGGGAATTGATAAGATCTTATCAATACCAATGCTGTTAACGATCCTGCTAATCGATCCAATTCTTTAACGATTCCCTTATCGATTCCTGCAGATTTTACATGTGGGCAAATGTTGCTGATTTTCAGTGGCAACAATGTCAAACATGTCACAGCATAGATATCTGCCTCCGCAATTTGCTGGTGTTTCCACTCACTTAAGGTTGTGTAGTAGGTGCAATGAAAACTAAGCTACAATTCTGATGCTTCTGAACCCTGTCAGTGGAAGGAATTGATAAGCAAAAAGATTAATGATATCGATTCTTTGATGGAGCTGTTAACGATTCTCAACTGGAATTGGTTTTCGATTTCCATCCCTACTTGCGGCAAAAGTTGTAAACAGAGATGGTGATAAAGTGATCATAAAGTGCCGTAATGTGTGCTCAATAATTGTTTGTTCAACTCGGTGGTGATTGAGAAGGAGATTTTGCTGCAACAGGGATAGTAGGGTCACTAGCTTCACTCTGGAACCTGTTTTCAAAAATGATCGTTTACAGACCCCCAAAACGCCGTCTTCTTATGGATGATACGCAGATGTGTTTAGACCTCGGTTTGTCTTCGTGTGGATGGGGCCCAAGAGGTGACTTAAATGAGCAAATGGGTGGCTGACTGAATACCCAATCTTTCTGATTGAACTTGTGCAAAATGCTCCATTTAAATATGTTTAAATCTGGAAAGGGCCCAATAACTGTTCCCATGTATTAGACTGAGAGCAGCACAGTATGTATATTTTGACTCTGAAATCAAAATATCTAGCTAAATTATGGCAGTTGTCTTTGCATAATCCTGTTGTTATTTTTGTCCAGCCTTGCCAACATCATTAATTCCATGTCACCCTGTCTGCTGATTCAAGTCCTTCATACTCACTTGTCACACCTACAAAGACCCAATCATTCTGATCCTCATTCTTGCCTGAATTTGGCTCTTTAGCTTGACAGCCAAAGGAATGTTTTGCAATTTCTGAAGCACCCTGCCTTATTATAACAAACTAATAAATGAGAATGTATGAGTTTGATATTGTGGCTGATTATTTATTGCTTTGACAGGCGTATTGAGGGCTTTTAAAACAAGTAATATACACACTCTTGTTTTATTCTTTCCCTATCTGTGTGGTGGGGATTTTCTCTTCTGCCTGTTATCCCTCTAACAAACTTGTTTTAATCGAGTTTCCCATTATTTTAGCATACAGAATGCACAAAAGACTAAAAAATATGCAACTAATAAGAACAATTAGCTATGGACAAAAAATTGTTAAGTACATATCATGTAAAGCAGCATTACAGGTGTACAGATATTTTAGAGCTCAATGATGTAATAATATTGACTTTATACTGTACCGAGAGAAGAGGGTCTTGAAGAGGGTTGTAGAGTACTATTTGTAAGATTTTCAGATTTTGTGTGAATCCCTGGAAATGACTTTCTTTTTGTTGCTCAGGGGAACTTGGGTGTGCTTCTTGGGATGTTCCTCGTCTCCCTGGTCGTGCTGGTTGCCCTGGTGACAGTGATGTCAGGGATTGGAGTTTGTGAGCACTGTGGAGTGGGGAGCGGGGGAATCTACTCCATGATCTCCATGGTCCTGGGTGGCAGGGTGGGGGGCACAGTTGGCCTCCTTTATGTGTTTGGGCAGGTGGGTAACAAATGCTGTTTTTCCATCAAGCAAAAAAAAAAAAGTCTTATCCGTGCTGTGCTAGAGTTTCATCATCAAATATCCAAGAGCACCTCTGCAGTCTGTCATGGATCTGGGTTCACTGTACTGAAGCTAATGTTTGATATCAAATCTTCACTTCCTTTGTTTTTATTGTGATTATTATTTTTTCAGGTACATTTTTTTCTCCTTAGTTAATATATTATGCTTCTCGCTCTTCTTGCAGTGTGTAGCAGGAGCACTGTACATCACAGGCTTCTCTGAGTCAGTTGCGGAGCTACTACATCTACAGAGTTGGTGGGCAATGCAGGGTATGTCTGTGGCCGTAATGCTGGTGCTGCTTGGAATCAACCTCGCCGGTGTCAAGTGGATTGTGCGTCTCCAGCTGCTGCTGCTGGCTGTGCTTGCTGTCTCCACGCTGGACTTTGTCATCGGCACCTTTACGCACCTTGATCCAGGTGGGGCTGATGGTCTACATACAGACTTAAAGCATAAACAGGGGGTTGAAGGCGCATGGACAAGGGTTAATCAACGTCTGTTGGTAGCTGCAGGTCAGAAAAAGCTGGTGGTATTGCTTGCAGATGTGTTTTATTAACAGTTCAGGTTTACACAGGACAATTTTAGATATTCTAACATATTTTCATACTCTTTAAAAGTCCAGTTAACATGAACTTAAGCAGCTTTTCTACTTCTTTATTAACAAAGTGGAGCCTGTAGTCTGTAGAAAAGGCCCAAAAGACTTAACGGTAGCTCTTAAAATGAATCTGAACCACACATTACAATCACATATCTAATATTAAAAATAGCAGTGAAGTAAAGAGAGACACTTTCTTTTTTTATCACATTCACATAGTTTGTGAGAGTTAAATCAAGAAATACACAAATCAAGGAGGCAAAAGTGGTAAGAGTTCAAAAATGTTTGGTCTACAGAACAGTTTATTAAATAGATATTTTTTTCTGGAGATCAAATAAGAGTAGCTCTATTTTATTCCTCTCAATTCAAAATAAAAAATATACTTTATTTAAAATGTACCCAAAATAATAAGTATTGTTCTTGCACTTTTCTGTGTTGTGCAACAATGGCAAAAGTGTAAGAGGAGTATGACCAGTTATTTCTTTTAGTATATCATAGTGTTGCAACATTATCAACAGTTTGCACAAATGAAATAATACTGTAAATCAAACATCATTGCCATTTCATAATAAAGGAGGGCTGGTATTGGTTATTTTAATATCTATTGTTAAGCTTGAATTTAAGTTTTTAATGCTAAAAACGAGAACCAATGATGTAACTGATTTTTTATTAATGTTGGATGACACATTAGCTGTCAAGTGGGTCCACAACACCAGGTTGTCCATGTCTGTGATTATGTGTAATATTTGCATAAACTACCAGGTATCCTCATAGGAAAACCTTTGTGAAGTTAAATTAGCAACTGTATTGTTATTGAAAAGGGAAATAATAAAAGGCAGAAAATCAGTAATTGTATTAGTTGAAGTTGCACGGGTCCACAGCAGCAGGCTGTCTGCACTAACAATCCAGAGCAGCCTAAAAGACAAGAACCAGAGACACATCGTTTAGCAAAAGAAAGAGAGCAGTGAGAGGGAGAGCGAGAGAGGAAGAATGTGAAGCTCGATGTGCCGCTTCTCTGGGTATACAAAGCCTGTCTTCAAACATGACTGTAGAAATATATGAATATAGATTAACAAATTTTCCTGCAATATACTGAATCACACTAAATGTATTTAAAATGTATTTTAACACTTAATCTTGTTGAATCAGTCAACTGCAAAATATGACCACCCCATGACATTCTGTTTCTGACTCATTGGGCATTGGTGGCTTGATCTATCATCAATTGAAAGGTCCAGAGTTTAAGTCCAGTGCTGACTGTGTCCATTTACCATTCACCATTCATAAGTTATTAAGTTTTAAACCAGCACCATGTGCTTCTAGTATCCTTGTATTGAATTTAGAATTAGTATCAAAGGCAAACTCTTGGTATCAAGACTAAAGCAGCTGATGAAAAGTTTGATTAGGTGAACAATCATTTTCTTTTTTTATTTCATACTCAGCTGCTATCTTAAATGTAATGAGATACAATACTGCTCATAGAACTTACTCAAATATTAAAAACATTGATTTTTAAAGCTACTAAAAAGTTATTCAGCTACAGTCACAAAAGTAAATGTAATTTGTTTCCACAGCTGAACAGTTTAAAAGACTTCTGTTTATAATAAAATTGAGCTTTCAGCCAATGATTGCGCTGAAAGAGTGATGTTATTGGCTCATCTGCTGCTTGGTTCGCATAACTGGAACAACAATCCGTGGTTCATGCAAGAACAATGTAGAAAAATGACCAGAGCTCGCTGCCAGAGCTCAAATGAGACACAGGTAGTAGTTGAACAGCAAGAAAACTGAAAATAAACGGACAAAGTGACCCTGCTTTAGTCATTTTTCTGAAATTAATTTTCACTTTTTAGTTTTTAATGACTGTTTTTGTGTGCCTTGTTTTAAAGTCTGTCTCAGACAAATAGAAGGAAACAGTTTAGAACCACACTGTATAACGAGATGCATTTATGATACAGCCAAGGCCATTAGGTGTCACTGTAGTACAATACATGTCTGACACGACACAGTAGGTCATGTTCAGCTCTGACACTGCCCACAGTTACCGTCCTCAGACCATTAGTGAAAGTGTTCCAACACTTAATAAACATAATTGGCATACTTTTTCTCAAATGTTGAAAAACCACTCATTTTTCTGATTATTCTTTCCTTTTTTTCTTGTTTTTTTGGGGTTGCCTGGCTATGTTGCAGACTCAGTAAGGTGCTGTTTTTCTTCTTAACTTCTATGGCCAAATTTGATACTGGTGGTATGTTAATAAGGAAGAGTGTTGTTTTTTTTTCTTTTTTCTTTTTGAGGAGGTGGAGGAGGAGGAAATGTGGCCTTTTTTCAGAGAAGTTGATTGTATTCTTTAGCTGGCTTTCAGGAAGTCCTTCCCCACATTTCCTGTTCTCACTGATTATCAGCTTCCTGTCCAGAGGGAAGAAAAAAAGTGTTCAAAAAGTCAAGGCAAGCTTTGTTTTGGAAGGACACTGACAGGACAGTCTGATTATTTTTAACGGAATTTGACATTAAAAGTATTTGTACCTGCGGGCATACATAGTGGACTTAATGAAGCTGTGGATCTCTAGTTTGGCTAGAGGGAGCCTTGTGTAACCAGGTGTAACTCAAAAATGGCTTTTAATCTTCAGTCTTTTTATAGCACAGTAGTATGAGGCCACTTTACAGTCCTGAATGATTGTGGGAAATCCAGCCATAATGTCTACTCCATGTTTTTCCAATTAAAAGCTGCAGTATGAGTGTGTTGTAGTGACTTCATGGTTGGCACAGGACCAACAGGTCCTAATGGGTTCAAACAGCTCAGATTAGCCTGCACAGACTGAACGTCGCGGCATATCCTGCAGGAAAAGTAGCCACCGCCAAAAACACATGGTCATAGATTTATTACACATCTGTTGGCAAAGATTTTTCTGTGGTTAGGTCTCAAATTCCAAGTTGCATCACTACCAAAGCTAAGCTGTGACTATGATGTAATCTAATATGTGAGTGAAATTGACAAAGAAGAGATATGATATAAAAAGCTAATATTTTATTCTCACTAAGGTCGGTGGCCAGTTTTACTACTAGATGCCAAATACTGCTATCTTTAACCAAAAAATTTATAGAATAAAAAGTTTGACATTTATTGTGTGATGACACATTTTGAGTATGAAGCAAAACCAAACTGAACATTTGAAAAGTTTAACCTCCTGGTCTCCTTCTGTGGCCATTTTTGTCCCAAAAGGTTAATTTTTTACTTTTGATTGACTGCTGTTCTGTCTTTGTTCCTTCAAATAATATGACATTTTGACATGTGTTTTTTTTGAAAATCTAAGAATCTTTAATTTCTGTGATGGATCAAATGTATCACCTGTATAGGCCATATTTACATCCATCATCTATACCCCTTTGTCTTTTTCTGGGTCCCATTTATCCTGGAACCCATCTCAGCTGACATTAGATGAGACTAGTCACCAGCCAGTTACAGAGCTGACATATAGAAAGACAACCTGTCTCATACTCAAGGGCAACTAGTCACCAGTTAACCCAAGGAGCAGGATTTTGGTCTTTCGGAGGAAACCAGAGAACCTTGAGCAAACCTACACATGAGTAGAGAGTATGCAGACTCCACACAAAGGTCTCATCCATCTAAGGAGTCGGTCCTGATGTCTTCTGGCTGTGAGGCAACAGCGCCAACTACTGCAACACCATGCAGCCCCTGCTGAGGCCATTTTAGATCAGTGTACACCACCTCAATCATTCATACTGATACCAGAGGCAAATGTTTTATTTGAGGGGGTTCATTCTTCGAATCAGCTGATCAGCTGATCCTGATCAAAATATCTTAAAACAAGGGCCAAAGTGTTTCAACCCTATGAATAGTGGTTTGATTGCATGATGATGATGCAGGTTTTGTGATTAAAGTAAAGTCTTTTCTTTAAAACCAATGTCAGAGAACTTTATGAAGTTTTACAGAAATCAAGCAGCACAGTTTACACATTGTTTATGTTTGACAGTTACAGGTTATTGGTCATTCATACACAAAAATGTCTTCTTCCAAAAACAACTATTAAGAGATTACAGATTAATGTGTTTGTGTAGATTCTCATTCATCCAGGTCATGGTTATCTTGAAGATTCAAAATCGAGGCATATGGACTGTGTTCAGTTTTGGGGAGACGTTTCACTTCTAATCCAAGAAACTTCCTCAGTTCCAAAAAGCTGGCCAGTGCAGTAGATATTTATATCTAAGGCAGAAGTTAGTCCACCCCAATGACAAAACGCCTAGACATAAACAGAGCAATGTGGTGTATGCAGTCCAGTGCAGTGAGCAATGCTCAGACCTTTACATTGAGGAAACTAAACAACAGCTTTACAAGCATGTGGCTCAACACAGGAGAGACACTTCCTCGGGTCAGGACTCAGCTGTCCACCTTCACTTAAAAGACACTGGACACTCTTTTGAGAATAGCAATGTGCAGGTTTTGGCGAGAGAGGAAAGATGGTTTGAAAGAGGAGTTAAAGAAGCCATCTTCACCAGACTTGAGAAACCTTCTCTTAACAGAGGTGGTGGACTCAGACACAACCTCTCAGCCACATACAATGCTGTGCTAAGCTCTCTACCCAGGAAGTTCTCCAAACATTCACACCTGGGAGCATGTGACCACAACACCTCAAATGATGAGGCGAGTTAACAACCCATTCAGGTTAACGACTCTCAGGGGCTGAATCACACTGTGAAGAGTTTCTATGAATCCATTATACAACTCCTCCCCTTCTATTGCTGTTGTCTTCCTCACTAGCAAGATAAAATATCTGCTGCCTTGGCCAGCTTTTTGGAACTGAAGAAGCTTCATGGATGAGAAGCAAAACGTCTTCCCAAAACTGAACATAGTCCAGTTGCCTCGATTTTGAATCTTCAAGATACAGATTAATGTCTTTTCCACCAATGGGGAGAATTCTGTAGTTCCAACACAAGTATTGATCAAAGCTACCAAATATTAACAATATTAAATCTTCAAACCCTTAAACGTGTCATCAAAAGCACTTAATGAAAAAGAGACATTTTCCCGACCCCAGAGAGTTGTTTTCATCGGCCCTCCTTTATGTCCCTTGTATCTGAATTGGTGCTTTCCAAGTTGTTTATCATTTAAATGAACAGATTTCAGGGTTATTTGTCCACTCAGGACTTTTACTTTATGCTGAAATCAAATAAATCTGTGAACTTTTAACACTAGTTTGTGTCAAAGATTTTGTTTTTAGTCTTTGACAGAAACTAATAGCTGTTTTAAATCAAGTTTAGCCCCTTTAATAGAGCAAAAATGGGCTTTTTGAAACCCACTGAAAAGTCATTTTTATTATCATTATCTTCAAAATTTATGAACTTAGTTAGCCACATTGTGTTCTCTGCAGCCAATCAGTTCATGCTAAAAACTCTCTAATTGTGGTGCACTGATGAAATCCAAGCTGGTGCACATCATTATCCAATCCCTGTCATTGCAGCCTATTCCCCACAGAACAGGAAGCCATAATGTGTTTGCGGGGTCTGGAGTGTAGGGTGTTAACCAGACTCACCCACATTTTTGGTAGATGACAAAGAGAGAAGGCCGGAACTGAGATCTGAGGCCTACTGCTCCTCCAGAGACCGCCTAATGGTCCTCCTCCTGTGATCCACACAGTAATATATAGTTCTCTGTCACCCCAAAGGGACCTGCCCTACCTCTATAACATCACAGCCTGCCCTGTTCTCCATACGCAGCAGTTTGGATATGCCCATGTGAAAGTTTAGTCAGATGGAGGGAGAGGCCTTGTGTGATTTGACTGCACAGTCCAGCTGAAGCAGACAGACGCTTAGTTAAAAAGCTGTCATGTAAACACATTATACACTGTGATAATGATTTTAAAACTGCTTTCATTTTAATTTATTGGCCCTGAAGGTGAAGAGATGTCATCATTTTGATTTTTTTTTCTTGCTGATACCAAGTAAAAGGTACCTGTTCTTGTACGTAGAAAAAGTTGCTGGGACAGTGATTACTGACATTCTCATTCTCATGCACTCATTTTCTGTGCAGGATAGCAGAGTAACAGTGCTCATTTGGAGTTGATTTCTTTGGGTTTCGGGGTTTTACTCAGTTTCTTGGTATCATCAATCAATCAATCAAACTTTATTTATATAGCACTTTTCCTACAACATGTGTAACTCAAAGTGCTTACAGCAAAGAAACAAGAGGAAAAAGAGAGGAGTAAAACAATTAGAAAAGTAAAAACAATTCCAAACTAAGCACTTGTAAGGGAATCACAATGTGGGACTGGAAAAAAAACACCTCAACACATGAGACAACAAACAGAGAGACAAGCACATGGAGTCGGGGGGCAGTGGGGACGTTGATTCCGAAGGAGTCCAGTGACCTTGTCCTAGCTCAGACCTCACAAAGTCTCTTGTCCGATGAGATGACTGTACGGCCTTGAGAGAGAGAGAGAGAGATCATAAGTTTACTAGAGACAGGTCTTGTTTAAAATCCAAATTTTTTATTTTAGTTTGTTTGCAAAATGATTTTTACTTATTTGATTTTGTTTTATTGTCAGTGATTATAACCTCTCTGCAGTTGGTTACAGTTGATCAGAAATGGATGACATAAGGTGGCAGGCTGTATGCACAACTTAATTTTGCACATCTGAGGAAATAATATGCATTTCAAGATAAGTGTTATAACTGTAATGACATTGCCAAGTACTACACGTTTCTACATTAATACTTCTAATTACATACAAATATGAAAACATCAGTGCCTCCCAATTTTCTTCACTCTCCCACATGCAGTCTGCTTTTACATTGGCATGTCAGTGATGCAACAGTTTGAGCCATTTCAATTCAACGTTTTGCCCAAGGACACATTGATATGTGGCTATGGGAGAAGAGATCCAACCATTAATCTTTCTTTGACAATTAAACGACTTAACCAACTTAGCCATCACAGCCCTTATGGCAGGGCAATAAACCTCACCCCTCTGCTGCACCAGTGGCCTATGAATGTGTAATAGTGAGATAATTTGTTAATACGGACAGTTCCATCATGGTGTGAATGTGGTTTAGTGGGGTAGGTTACATATGTGTTATAGAAAGCCCCAGCTCAATATTTGAGCTTTTTTTTTATATACCTTTTGCCATCCATTTGTCAAATTCTAGTCCAACTGAAAGACTTTTTGCCATTCCTGGCTCATGAGAAATACAAAGCCTATATCCTGACCTCATTAAAAACTAATCAAGGTCTTTGTGGGAGAATTAATCTAATCTGATTTTTTGTACGAGTGCCAAGCAAAGGTTTAAAAGACCAAAAAGCCCACACAAAGCTTTAGAAGCTTTATCAGAAATACCCATCTATGTGTGGACAAAGCCCTGATTGGGATTAAGGGTCTTTTTAGAGAACGCTTATCCATTTATTAGGGTACAAATATCTTAAGTTTATTTCAGATAGAGTAGGTTTGATTTTAAAAGAGCATTGTGTAGCAATGAAACATACATTTTCTGGAAACAAAACAACAGTATACATGTGTTATCGTGCTCATGCCTTCTGCCATGTGCTGTCTGTATGTGTAACATGAGGACCCAACAGCTAAGACTTGCCTTCGAGGTACCAATTAATCATGATAATGAAATAAGAGATTTTGGTTTGTGAGTCCATCTATGGTTAGGAAGCTTGCGCAAAAGACTTACTGGAAAGGCTTTTTTGTTTGCATTTTCTGTCCACAGTGGTCAAGATCAAATACTTGAGCAGTGTATTGAATTTGTGTTTATAGAAATGGTTTTGACGTATAAACATGTGAACGCCCACAGCTAAATACTCAGAGACATGGGCCATGCTGGACAAATGAGCATGATTTTGTAATATGGGTGGGGAGCCCAGGAAACTGACATGGATACTGACTGTCCTGGTTTTGTTGGATTCTGATTGTTTTCACAGAGGGCGGCCTCACCGGGTCACACAGTGAACTAGAATTTTGGCTACCAGTCCATTTTGATGCCAATTTTTCAGCCTCATGAACTTCCAGTTAGAGAGAACTTTCATTCAAATAATCCAATATACCCAGCCCCTGCGGTTTTGGATTTGCACTTAAAATATAAAGAAAAATTGAATGCATTCCTGTTTTCTCTCCTCTCCTCTCTGTCTCCCTCTCTTGCTCACTCTCATTCTTTCTCTAGAACTTGGAAGCTGCTGAGCTTCTGAAAAGGGTGGTGACTTCCTTTTGGATAAACATGTCATTAATCTGAGAGAACACATTCTTTCCCATCGAAAGATAACCGTGAGGGAAATGTCCGGTGTTGTAACATAGGCGGGTCTCTTAAAGAGTGGACCCTGCCATGACAGGACGGTTTCTCGCCAAGCTGACCCAGACTGAACTGACCTGTTCTGACTTTAGACTCCAAACAAAGTTTTGTGCTTTTTTGATAAAATTTGAAATAACAAAAAGTACCAGAGGACCTTCAATTTTTTTAATGTTGGTTAATAAAATCAGCACTACTGACTTCCAGCTTCATAAGGTACACCAGTTCAACTGCTTTTAAATGCAAATAGCTAATCAGCCAATCATGTGAAAGCAACTCAGTGCATTTAAGCATTTGGACATGTTCAAGAAGACCTCCCGAAATCCAAACCAAGCACCAAAATTGGATTGAAAAGTGATTTGAGTTACTTTTCATGTGGCACGATTTTTGGCACCGAACAGGCCAGTCTGAGTTTTTCAGAATAATTGGGATTTCCACACAGCCAGCTCAAGGGTTTACAGAGAATAGATGGAGAAGAGAAAATATTAAGGGAGTAGAGTTTTCTGTGAAAAAATGCCTTGTTGAACCCAGAGGAGAATGGCCAGAGTTGTTCACAATGACAATAATGCAGGGGTTATTGGCACACTTTGGGCCCTCTAGTACCATGTGAGTATTGTTTTAATGCCACAGCGTACCCGAGTATTGTTGCTGACTTCATCCATCCTTTATGGCCATGATGTATCCGTCTGCTGATGACAACTTACAAAGCTCAAACTGGTTTCTTGAACAAGACAATGAGGTCACAGTGACCAGATCTCAATCCAATAGAGCACCTTAGGGATGTGATGGAATAGAAGATTTGCTTCATGGATATGCAGCCGACAAATCTGCAGCAACTGCATATTGCGATAATTTTAGGTTTGCAGCACCTTGATGCATCTTTGGCAGGAAGAATTGAGGCATTTCTATAAACAAAAGGTGGTCCAGCCCAGCACTGGTGAAGTGTACTTGATAACATGGCTGCTCAGCGTATGTGCAAATGAGGCAGCAGAAAACCTTTTGCTAGCCTTATCTAGTCTCTCTCCACCTGACTGCTTTTTAAATGTTTGTATCTCCTGGTTGACTGCTGTTTATGAGTGATCAGGTTTTTCAGATATACTGTACACTAATTTTCTGTAAAAACATTAACCTGGTAATGTTTGATGTTCTTTTAAAACCCCCACCAATAAAAATTTAATGCTTTTAAATTCCCAGCAGTCCACAGCACCTGAGGAGTAAATTGTCACAAAAAAAAAGATAGAGACTACCAACTTCAAATTGGCTGATAAGGGCCCCAGCAGAAACTTCACTTGACTCAAAAGGTAGTGTTCGTCTATCAGCTGCAATATTATTCTATTTGATATGCCTCCAAAATATTATCTCCTCAACAGTACCATGAACTCCACCTGACCTCTAAAGGTGGACTGTGGTATTTTACACTAAGGTGTCAGCTGATCCTATGAGTCTGATGAGTAGCAAGGTGAAGCCTTCATTGGACTGTGATTTTTTAGTACTTCTCCAAGAGGCTTGATTAACTGGAGCTCTGGTTACATAACCAAACCAAGAGCTGTTAACTTGTTGTTCAAAGTGCAGCCACAGGCAACTTTCTGTCCATTTCTGATGCTGCTGTGGACACTGCAGGCACGTTTTGCAGTGAATAGGTGTGCGAAGAAACCTGACCAGTCAGATCCAAAGCAACAATTGGTTATTCACTGTCCCCATTAGTGCTAAGCAGATGATTACATTTCAATTTGACTGTAACTTTTGCTTTTCTTGATCATCAAACAAGACCAATGAGATTCAACATTTGCAAATCCTGTGATGTTCATTGTTATATTTGGCCACAAACATACATGACTACTGCCTCATTACACTTTTATTTATTTTTTGTATACTTTTTATACTTACTTTTAGTATTTTCTGTCATTGCTTGTTTGTAACATTGCTGAGCAGCTGGACCTGCTATTGCTGTGGTGTAAAGGACAAAATTAGGACATTTTGTAAAACAAACTCAGCAAAACATCTCAAAGTGGAGTGAAAATATTGTTTCTTTAATTAAGATTTTATTTGTTTTTCATTTAATAAAGAAATACAGTCCAGCTCTGATGAAAGTGCTAATGAAGCTGTTAGCATTGATGCTAATCTACATATGAGCAGTTGGTTCCTGTTGCCCTCTTACTACTCTAAAGGCCTATGATTGGGTTGTCCTGCAGAAAATCACTCACAATCATTGCACATTGGAGCTTGGCAAGAGTGATTCGCCTGATCACACACTGCAATGCAATCTGAGACTTTGTGATTTTAATCTATATTGAAACCAACCAAAAGAATCCCAAGAATTGATGTGGGAATTGATATAGAATTTGAACAATAATGATAGCCATTACTGGCATTTGAATGATAAAATATCTAATAATAAATTCATTAAATAAAATTATCTGACAGTCTGGTCGCTCCTTTCTCAGTAAAGATTGTAACTTCTTTCAAAAGGTTCAGATCTTGTGTCCTCTCATGTTTTTTCTTGTCCCCTCTATAGAACATGGCTTCATTGGTTATTCAGCTGAACTGCTCAACAGTAATTCAATGCCAGATTACAGCCAAGGAGAAAACTTCTTCATTGTCTTTGGAGTGTTTTTCCCTGCTGCCACAGGTGAGGTGACGTACTTTGTCCACTTTGATCATTACTGCAGTTCACACAGTTAAGCACATACATACCAAGAACTTCTTATTTCAGCAATCAACCTCTCAGTTGTTTCTTACAGCTGTCTATATAGTATGAAAACATGTGGAATTGTTCCGTACATTGTGTACATTTTTGTGATTTGTGTCCCTTGTGTATGTCTGCATTTATAGGGGTCATGTCAGGCTTCAACATGAGTCCAGACCTTCAGAGGCCTGAAAACAGCATCCCTGTGGGAACACTAGCAGCTGTCTTCACCTCGTATGAAAACATTGCACACACACTCACTTTTACATACAGACATAACAAAACCAGGGTACAGTTACGGTAGAGGTCTACCATTTAAACCATTTATTCTTTAAAAGTAATGATATTTTGGAAAAGACCTCTTACTATAATTGAAAATCACTCAGATCTTTAAAGATCCCATGTCTGGCAAAATTCAGTTTTGTTGCTTTCAATGTCTTATGCCTAAAGCCGCAGGATTGAGCCATAACCAGCCCGATTTGAGCTTCGTGACATGCCACGCTTAATACCGCATCATCATCACTGGAAGTCATTTTAGGTGCTTCATTGTTCAATGAAAACAATGACCTTAAAGCTGTGGTCTACGATGTGAAACCGCAGCCTGCCCCCTTCCTCACCTCCTCCGCGGTTCCAAGATCCCGCCTCAGCTCGCCAGGACGCCATTAAAGCCCTCGACTGAGCCAATCACGGCGAGCCAGCACCTAATATATCAGCAACCCAATCAAAAACAGCTCAGCTCAACTGAAAGTCTCAAACACGACAGAACATCTCCATTATAACACACACAGCAGTAGCCATTTCAGCTGACCGGTCACTAATGCTAAGCCCAGCGCCGCCAAGCGGAGCTTGAAAGATTTATCTTTCTCAGCCTGTCCTCCCCAGCTCAGCTTACGGTACTAACGATTAGCGCCAACAGGCTAACCGCCTCACAAGGAAGTTATTAGCATTCACAGGCACAAACTAACCAGAGTAATTCAGCAGACATCTCCCACTGTAGTGAACAAAGCCATTACCTGATCAACCAGAAGCGTCGATGCTGAAGGTCTGGCCGGCCCGGTTGAGGTTTCGCTAGTCAATAGCTCCGTAAGACATGGGCTCAACCCAGAGCTCCGCCACCCCTGCTGGGCAGGAGGCGTGATTTTCTTCTCGGGCGCCAGGCTTTTTCCGGCTCCATGATAGTTCAATAGTAGCTAACGCTGCTAGCTCATCGGAGGTAGAGGACAGCCATGGGCAAGGCAGCCATTGTTCTAAATGAGCGAGAAGAGACGAGTTGGATGGACTCATGGATCAACTCATACGGACCAATTATTAATAGTCGTTAGGTTCTTAGGTTTGATTGGTCAGCTAGTATGCAGCTTTTCAGCGGATATACTGAATGGATTTTTTTCGATTCTGGTCTTTATACTGTGTGTAGATAGGACCTTCCACATAATCAACCTTATAAGCCAGTGTCTCATTAATATGTACCATTTCCGCAGCTTCAAATCAGAGACCATAGCTTTAAATAAAGCAACAAACAATTTCAGACTATCGCTGCGATCTGCCATTTTGCAGTGTGCTGTTTTCTTCACCTGAGTAACACGGAATAACGCCCTTCCGCTTTCTTTCTGTTTAGACCGGTGTCGACACAAGCTGTTTTTTCTAGAAGGCACCATGTTCTGAGAATCCAGAATGGAACCAGCTCCAGAACCATGCCGATGTTAAAGCCCTCTGTGATCAGCAGGTTCAGGGCGCTTCTTGCCCAATGTCATGTGAATAGGCTCCAGCCCCAGCAACCCTGAAAGAGAGAAGCAGTGTAGAGCAGCTTCTTTGGGCCTGAACTTATCTGAGATGAACTGTTTGTAAATTAGTTAAGAAAAGTATTTGTCATCTGACAATTTCACATTTGATTGTTTTGAAGATAATTGCCGGTTAATGTTTTGGGCCAAAGAGGAATAGCACCATCGACAGTATTACCAACGTAACGTTCAAAAGCTAGCATGTGTGTTAGAGTGTTAATGCTGAGTAGCAGTTAGTGGCATGAGTCGCACTTTCATCTGATCAGGCATCATTCATATTCAAAAGGTAAAATCAGGTTTTGGAAAAACATTTTCTTCTGTCCAGACTCTCTTCCCCTCTTTTTCTAATTGAATTTGTGTCTTTAGTCCCCAGATGTAGGAAGTGTGTACCAAGGATAAAAGGTGATGAAACTGTGGTAAACATGCTCTTGTCACAGCTGTTATATTGTGCTTGTTTTTTAAAAGTTAAGTACTTTAAACTTTAAATCAACTTCTTTCTGTGCTGTATGTAGTTGACTATAGGCTCAAAGGATTTGCAAATTGCTAGGTTTTGCTTTATTCACAAATTTACACATTTCAACATCACAACTTACCGAAGAAAAGGCCAAACTGGGAAATCATGCAGATAGATAATTTTCTCCCCTTCTTCACCCTAAATGTCAGAAAATATAAGTCGATTATTTTCAGGCTCTTCATGAAAGCATTAAAAAAAACAATACCCATCGTGCTACAAACCTTTTAACACTATCCTCTAGAGTCATTTTGAGAGGCGTTGGTTATCTAAAAGGGGACTTTCCAATTGTTTTCATGTGACTGTTGTATCCTTAGATCACTGTGTGGCATCCCTTCAAAGAGTGGCCTTTTCCACCTTCATTGTAGAACACACCCACACTCCCAGCCTGCCTCTATCTGACGCACAGTTTTGAGCTGTCGTGACACAATTCTGCTATTAATAGAGATAAAGCAGCAGTTAATAATTCTGTGTGGTGTACTGTTGGTGACCCTCAGGTGGTTCCTGTATCTGGTTTTTGTCTTCCTCCTGGGGGCCATCTGCACCAGAGAAGCTCTGCGCTATGACTTCTTGATAGCAGAAAAGGTAAACTCCAAACATTTTCCATCCTACTCTGTTGAAGGGGACATTCAAACAGATGGGCTGTGAAAAGGGACTCAGTGAAGACTCACAGTTTTGCAGTGGTTGTTGGTTCAGGTTTTGGTTGAATTATTGTGATCTTCTTGAACATTTCAGATACCCCACTGAGTAAGGTAATGAAGATGTTTAAAGCCCTTACTGTTTCTTAACTCAGGTTGATATTTCTGATTCAGATGTATGAACAGTGTATGCTCACAGTCGCTAATGTTAAAAAACTCTTCGTTTATGTGTACTAAATACTCCAGATCCAGTTGTGTTCTCAGTTTGTCTGGTACTACTTGGCACCATGTTGTCTACCACTTTGCCCCTTGTCTTTTCTCTGCATTGGGTTAGATAGCCTGAGCAAGAGGGCTTCAACAGCTAATAAACAATGGTATGGTAGGTCTACTTGAAGGGTTAAAGAGAAGCTGTTTCAAACAGCTACTGGCACTGTAAACAGAAGGAGAGAAAGAAGTCCAGGTGCTGCAGACAGGAGTACTAATCCATGCAACGGAGGAATTTAAACCCAAAAGAACATGTAGGACTCTTGAAGCAGAATTCTAGATCATGTCCAACAATCGGTTAGCTAATGTAAATCATTTGTTTATGTAATGTGTTATTACTGGGTCTCTGAATGTGTTTGTGTTTTTTAATGAGCTGTGTTTCACCTGGGTTTCTCTTCCAACCATTTTCCCTTTTTTGTTTTATATTTTTGCTCAGACAAAATCACCATCTGTGCATGAGTGAGCCATAAACTCGGTTACTCCAATTAACTGTGAAAGCTCTCACTCATTCTCACTCACTGACTCAGGGTTAATAAATGTAACAAAAGATTTACTCAATGCAGAGGTAAGTAGTCAGATTTGAGTTCTACTATTAAGGACTAACAAAAAGTGTTCACACAAGCAGCTTTGTTAAGTCCATTTAAGTACGAGATGAATCTGTTAATAGAAGCATATAAGGACCGTTTTTATACAGAAAACAGAATTTGAAATTTGGTTGTTCAGGGTAAAAATTTATCAAGTTAATTTCACGTTTAGATTGAAATTAAACTGATCAACCTTTGAATATGAGTACTTGACTGCTTCATCAGTGGTTCATTGTTTTCATAAAGGGCTGGCTGCAGCGGAACTGAACTGGGTGTAGCTTGTTGTGAGCTTGTGACCCCACCCCATCCCCTTCCACCCACTGTTTGTTTTCCTTCTTCCTCAGGTCTCCTTGGTGGGTTTCCTCTTTCTGCTGGGCCTCTACATCTCCTCCCTGGCTTCCTGCATGGGCGGCCTGTATAGTGCACCCAGGATCCTTCAGTGCATCGCCCAGGAGAGGGTCATCCCGTGTCTGGCTTTCCTTGGACAAGGGGTGCGTGAATTGATGAATGCAAACAATAGATGGAAGCAGTAAATGGAGGGGTGTCTGGATTTTGACAGGGTGCTGAAAACATCAGCTGCCGGCTCTTTAATCTGAGCTTGGTTTGCTTATTCAGGGTGTGTGTTTAAACTGCAGTGATTTTATGTACATGCAGAATAATTATATGTTCCTATAATTACTGCTCTTCGACAGCCAGCCATATCAATCTCTGGGGTGGAAGTTGTGATTACAGTCAATAGTCACTTTCCTGGGCATTTTTAAGGGGTCAAACTATATAATTGGTAAATTTTGACCAGCATATGCGGCCTTTCTACCTGATAACAAACCCTCTGGTAGATTCTATTTACTTTTTGATATAGTTTAATTAAATGTATGACCTAAGCTTTGCAAAATAGGAATAAAGATGTCTGTGAGGGATTTGTTTTTTTTTTCTATTCATCTTTTTCATGCAGCTCTGGACATGCTGAATCAACTCTTAGTTCCTCAGACCCTTGGTGGTGGCCATCCTCACCCAGGTGGTTATTTGTTCAGGTTAAGATGATGCAACATAAGCTTAGTAGTTATAGATGTGCTGTATGGACTGCCCCACCACTCATCCTTGATTGAAAACAGTCAAAGTTAATAAACACTACTAAGTAAAAAAAAAAATTGCATCCCAATATGTTAGGACGTGCTTCCTCTGACATTTCCTACCAACAACAACTGAATAAAGGGAAACAAAAGTTTGCCTTGTTTAACATAAACAATTAAAAAGTAAGTTCCTGTACAGGGGACTTATTGTTCTTCACCATCAAAAAGATAATGTATGTTCATACCAGTTATGGTTTCTGCAAATAATATTTGTACGTACTGGATATTGACAAAAACCCAGTATGGTACACCTTGTGCAATTTGTTCTTTTTTGTAACAAGGTACCATCTGGTTGTGTGAGCACCTCCTGTTATTGTTTAAAAATAATATTTGTCGGTATATTCGGAGATGACTAATTGAGCTTGAGCCTTATGTTTTCCTAAAAACCCCAAACTCTTTTCTATCCCTCTAAACAGACTTGCTCTGACTGAACAACAGCTATTTAATAAAAACTTTATAAATAAATGGACCTTTCATTCATTGCCAAATAAAGAATGTAAATGTTTTTCCTTTTAAAACTTGCTCACACAATAGTAGATGCTCAAAAATGTCCAGAATTTAAATATCCAGTGGTTAGATTACAGGAGTAATTGAATCCAGAAGCACTTATTTTGCTGTCTTGCTTTTTTGAAAACAATGCACCATTTTGGAACTTTGAGAAGAATATCAAAACTCCTGCCTTTTATGGAGCAAGGGATATTCAGGGCAGTTTGAGAACAATTAGATTCAAGACTGATGTTTGCTTTCAAGTACTATTGTTTAGTTTGAGCAATTTTCCCAAGTGATGTGCAGATTCTTTGGCATTTTAAATGTGTGTTTTTCAAATGGCTTTGAAATCATGTTTAGTGACTGCACAGAACCCTTGTAGTTCAAGCACAGACCCAAATATCAGCCCCTTTTAGGTCCACCTCCTGTTAATTGCATTTACAATTACCTATAAGAAAATCAAGTTTGCATGAATCATAGATGTTTTAGAGTTATCCAGTTATAGTCCATAGTGCAGCTCTGATGTATAGGTGGGAGGTCCGTGAACTCGACAGAAAACAATGACGGAACTTCCTAATGGAGTGCTGGCTTCACTCTATAGACTCACTGGATTGACTTCATTATAACATAACAAACTCTATTCTCCGACACACATGCACGTACACACATAGTCACGTTGTCATCCTGACCCCGTCCCGTCCTAGTTTTCCTCAGACTACCCGGGATGGCAGTGATGTCTGACCTCTCTCAGCAGGCTGGAATGAGGCCCGAGACATCTTGGCCCAAATCAAAGCCTCAGAACAAACGCAGGAAGGGCGACAGGCAGGGCGCAGCTCTGCTGTGTGCTCTGGAGGCCCACATCAGTGCTCCTTAAACTGTGTGGTAGGACCTGGGAAGTGAAAGCGAGCTGGTTAGCAGACCACATGGTGAAACAATGCGTTCTTTTTGGAAAGGGGACGGTCGTTTAGGCTATATTGTGGACCACAGCTATGCAGGGCATTTTGCAGATATCAGTTTGTCATCTCCATAGAAGTCCCTGTCCCTTGTTCCTTTTTTTTTTTTTTAATGTATATTTTTGGGCATTTTGTGCCTTTATTGATAGGAGAGAGACAGTGGATAGGCTTGTGAAAGGGGGTGAGAGAGTAGGGGAAGACACTCTGCAAACTGGTCACAGGCGGGATTCGAACCTGAAACGGCAGAAGCAAGTACATGGGGTGCTAACCACTACGCCAAACCAGCACCCCCCTTGTTCCTTTTTTGAAAGAGTAAAAGCATTGCATGCATTACTGAAGTATTGCACAATTGATAAGAGATTATCAATAGTTGAAATTGGACCTACTTTTAACATGCGCTTTTTGTTTGACTTTGGTTTGTGAACAAAATTGGCGAGTGCCTCTTAACAATGAAAGACTTATTTAAAGGAAGTTCACCATATTACAGAGCCCTCATAATGTTATTTTGAGTTTAATATGCTCTTCAGTGTGTGAAACATGTCTCCTCCGTGTGATAGAGCATTTCTGTGAACAAGACAAGAAGTCTGCGGCGTCAGGACTTCTCCTTCCTTACATATTTACGGTGCCAGCCGCTGCCTACCTAAAACAGATCGCTCCCCTGGGCCCCTGATTAGACCTACCATTGTGATGTCCTGCCATACTTTTGTCTTTGGTTTTGGCTCACTGCCTTATGGTGGCAAGCCCACTGAAAAGGAAAATGTAAGAACGAATACTGAGATGTTAACAGTATGACATGGTGCAGTACTGAACTGGCCAATCACCACAGAGTAGACCTGCAAACCAACTGGATTGGATTTTGCCCACGTGGGGATGGAAGCCTGTCAGATGCAAAAGCTTCAATGGGGCATTAAGAATGCAGCAATGTCAGGGGTACTAAAAACGACTGGTTCTTTTGTACATTTGTGATTGTGAACTTCCCATAGAAGTCATCAAATAATTGGTATCTGAATCTGATTTAAAGCAGGATATTTTCTCTTTAATACCAGCCATGAGTCATTTGCTCAAAAATGGGATGACTTACTTTTTGATCTATACTTTACTTACATTTTTTATCAGTAGTTGAAAGTACAGCTCACTATTTCTTTAATACCTTCAGTGATGTTGAACAATGTAATTTTATTACCAAGGTACAGTATGAAACAGGTGTCTCAGTACTGCCCATCACTGATTACCACATGTAAACATTGTTGGATTATGTAAACATCTATTATGAATGTCCTATGAGGAAACATATTTTCACTTTTTACAAAAAAGTTGAAATAATCAGACTATATATATTTAGCAGTAGTAATTGCATTGCTTTTTTCAGATACTCTTCCTTTCTTTGCTAGCCTTTTTAGTCCAGATCAGTGACAGAATTTCTTCATTGTATAGATCAAAATGATGCACTGTCAGTGCATGATGATACATTCAGTTTCTGTTTAAATGTTATTTAAAAGTGTGGGGTTTTTTTGCATTCTCTAATGAGACTTTAATTTTAAAGTTTTGTCAATAACTTGCTGTTAGATTCTTATTAATGTGATTGTACTACATAAAGCCAAAGGTTATATAACAGATCCACAGAAACTATTGCAGCCAAACCTGGGGGTTCCAGCATAATTATTTTTGACCCACAAGGCATTTAAGCTCTCCTGTCAAATTAACCAAGTTTTAGGGAATATCTTAAAAGTGTATTGTTCACCTCAACAAATATCATAAAAATAATGAGAATTTAGAGTAAACTGAGTATTTTTTTAACATTAATGATTCACTATTTTATAATAAAAGAAGCTTTAGGATTCCACCACACCAGCAACAGCCAAGGCCAAAGGCATTTCTTTTTCAGGTTTGTCTGTCAGTCTGTCATGTTCTCCTGCATGCAACATCTCAAGAAGACTTGGAGGGATTTTTTCTCTTTTTTCATAAAAATGTCAACTCTAAATCTTATATAAACTGTTTAGATTTTGGAGACTTGTGATCATATTTTGCTTATAAATATATCTCAAGAATATTTTGAAGGATTTTTTTCAAACTTTGCACAAATGTCCTCTAAGAGTCAAGAATGAAATGATCAGGTTTCAGACTGGAAACATCTCAATCTTTATGTCTCACAGTCATCCCATGCTTCAAGAATTTCTACATCAATTGTACAAATCACACTGAACATGAACCTCCAATCCAGTCCTCATTAGTTATATTACAAAAGACTTGTACAGTGACTTCGAAACAGAAATAAAAAAAATGAAATATAAATTGGGGACAAAAGCAGTCAAGCAAATAATTTAAAAAAAAGTAAAAATTATGAATACATGAAACACATTAAAAGCACGGGACATGAATTCACGATAACAGTCAAAAAATTAAAGACGCATAATGCAGCAATTACATAACTCTAACTCTAAATGAAGTGCCATTAAGTAAAAGTACGTTTTAAGACAAGATTGAAAGTAGCTGTGGTTGAGACATTCGGATTTCAAAAGGTAACATGTTAATTTGTTTTAATGCCTCAAGAGAAAAGATTTTATCAGCTTGAGTTTTTATTCTGGCCTCTGGTAAGACAAGAAGGAGCGACATCGCATATCTTAAATGATCTTTTAAGGATGCAGTTTTTCAAAAGATCAGAGATGTATCATTGTGAAAATTTAAATGTAGATTTTTAAAAACTGTCATACGAACATATGAGGAAAGGTGTGAATTTCTTGCTTGAAGCCATTAGAATATAAAACCAATTTATACATTAACAAAACCCTCAGGTGAGAAAACTGTATTTAGCAATGTCATCTATCTGATGATCAAAATTAAAATCACTTGTTGATTTTTACACCAAGATTGGAGATTGTGAGTTTTAAGTAAGGCAGGGAACTCTGGTCTGTAAGAGAGGTATGACAAAGTCCACTTGGACCAATCATAATAGTCTCTGTTTAACTTTTTCCTTCATTAAAGATGAAAAAACTTACGGACATGCAAGATTTTATGTCCTTTAAATAATGGAGTTCTAACCGAGTAGCAGTTATTTTTCCTTGAAGGCTGGTAGATTTGGGTTTCACCAGTGTACAGATGGCACGAGATGGCCTACCATGTTTTCTAAATATCAAGCCAAGTGGTAATAGACAGGGTTAGACTGTGTGCCTCACACATTGTCAATTTAACTATTGTATCACAGTGCATGTCCAGTTTCATGCTTGAAATGATTGGATAACAGTGTTTGGTTATCATGTCATGCACTCTGAGTTACATATGTTATTGGAAAAGTGCTATATAAATAAAGTTTGATTGATTGATTGATGTCAGGCCAGTCTTCTCCATATATTGACCCTCTGTTTGTCTCTGACAGAAAGGCCCAAACAGGACTCCAGTTGCAGCTATCTGTCTGACCAGCCTCATAACTATGGCCTTCATATTCATCGGCCAGGTCAATGTACTGGCCCCCATCGTTAGCATCAACTATATGCTAACCTACAGCTTCGTAGACTACTCATACTTCAGCGTAGCCATGACCTTTAAACTGCAGACTAAAGTGAAGAAATATCCTCTCATTAAAAATCAAAGAAACAGACGTGGGTCTGGCAGGCAGAGCTCTGTACCTCTGATCAGGGCCCCTCTCCCAAACTACGGGAGTGGAGGTGAGAGTCTGCGGGAGAAAGGAACTCTGCAGGAATTCACCAAAGACATGGATCAGATATTTCCCCCTGTGTTTAAGGCTGAAGGTGGGGTTGAGATGACCCTCAAAAGAGATCAGATCAGAGAAAAACAAGATCAGAGCAGTGAAGTACAGAGCAGAAAACCTCCCGTCAACACTAAACAGAAGCTGTTGGACAGTTTTGGCTTTGACGTTATCAGCAACATGTCCCCGGGTGAGAGAGAAGAAGAGTGCAGTTCAGCTTCTCCTTGTGGAGAAGCTGATGATGTGGAGAGTGAACAAGAGCACAAGTCTGGAGTTGAACCAGTAGACGTCCAGTGCAACTTAAAGAGACATAATATTGAGCAAAATAAATCTGCAGACCCTCATCAACATGGCACAGGTGATCAGCTACTATCAGCAAGCATGATACAGATGCCGCAAGTAGAAAATCTAGAAGTTAAATGTTGCCTTTGTTTATATATCTGACAATGTGACTAAATGTTTCAGGTGCTGTGGGGAACACAGAACACCAGATTACTGAAATTAAACCAATGGGAGATTCGATCTATACAAAGTTCTGTAATCACTGGGTAGCTCTTATAGGGGTAAGTTACACTATCTATCTATCTATCTATCTATCTATCTATCTATCTATCAATCTATCAATCTATCAATCTATCTATCTATCTATCTATCTATCTATCTATCTGTCTATCTGTCTATCTGTCTATCTGTCTGTCTGTCTGTCTGTCTGTCCGTCCGTCCATTTACCTTGTTTGTTTTTGTTCATATAAATTGTTTTAAGTTTCAGGTTTTCATGAGGACTGAGAATATTTCATTGCTGTTTTTCAGGCATTAACCTCCATATTGATTATGTTCATCATTCAGTGGGTTTATGCCCTAACAAACATAGTGGTTGCCTTGCTGCTCTTCCTTTACATCGGGAAAACAAGTCCAGGACTACCAATAGGTGATTTAATAAACTGATTTCCTCTTTTAATTTTCTGCTCTTGTAAATGACCAGGTGTTTGAAACAGAGTGCAATGCATTCAACTTGTGCTCCACATACGTACATACAGCATTCTGAAAGTGGGATTGATGAAATGAACTTAATAGGATACATCTAGGGATACTCTGTGTTTGTATAATATAGCAGCTGACACAGACTACAGCATCTCTTGGTAACTCTTTCCTGTGGTCAGGGCCTAACCCTCATGAACTGTCCAGCACTTAAGTGTGACTCCAGTTCTGCAAATCTAAAGTGTCCTTCAAACCGTGCATTAGTAATGCCGCTGACATTGAAGACATGTCTTAAAAAAATAAACATCCTATTGACATGTGATGATGTCTCAATGCTTGTAAAGAAAGAAATAACACATTAGATGAGGCCTATGTGTCTGCATACTCAGACAAGCTAGTCGTTTTACTTTTGTGTCACTAAAGCCTTTGCAAAACCACGGGGAGTCCTTTAGGAACTTGATATCATTTTAGCATTTCTAATGCTGCAGTTAAAGACTTTATATTATCCATGTGCATCCAACATAAGAGCTATACATAAGCAGTTTATGTTACATGTTAAGTGTTTTGTCAGCCCTTTGCCCAGCTGTCCTAGGGTCTGATTGAACACACTGCTGGTAGTTTAATTTGTGGTTTCTTTGCTGCCAGACTGGCAGCTGTCGTGGCCTCCTCACCACATTTCTGCATGCCTTTGCACTCTGACTCACAACATTTGTAAGCTAGACCCAGTGAGTGTAAAACCCTTTCCACGCAGGTGTTATAGTGTGCTTGTGTGTTTCTGCTCACTCTGACTGACAAATGTCCAAATATTAACATATTTAAAACTTTTTTGAACTTGCCATTTTGATGTGCTTGATTTTTTGCAGGCATTGCTGCTCGATTCAGCTTCTTCAAATGGCTTAAATCAACAGTGAAGAGCAGTCGCAGGTGATGCATGTTTTAGTTTGAAATGCTCAATAGAAATTCAGCTCACGAATAACACATGGTAGCACAAAATGAAGCATTTTAAAGTTACTCCTTAATGTAATGTATTAAACCAAATACCCCACTGGTTGATAAATTGGACTAAATCAATGTCCATTTTGTATCGATAACCCTCCAATGGCTGCTGTGTAGGTAAATTCTAAGAAGGCTTTTTTAATCTGTAAATATTTTTTGTTTTTGCATTTTGTCATTTTCTATGCTGTGAACTTGTCTTTCAGAAGCAAAGGATCTCCTAAGGAGGAGATGGTGGTCACACCCTCCTTGCCAGGGGTTGGCCTGAAAACCAAACAGCTGACAGAGGAAAATGCTGACTTTGCCTCTCGTCATCGCCATCACCGATCCTCATTCATCATGGCAGACAAGTTGGTGCAACCAGCAATCCACTGACCCACTAAAGCACTGCCTCAGTTACAAGTAGCAGCTGTAGCCTGAGGACGCAACATTTGCCTCAAGTAGTTATTCTGTGCACGTATTGTATCAAAAGACATTTATTGTTTTGGATTATTTCTGTGCTTAGAATGTAAACTGATTTGAAGATGAAATGATGTGATTGAGTGTCGATATGTCTTATGGCTTAACTGCTTCCATGTAGTTCAGTGTCAAACTTTCTCACTGAACTGTGCTGTAACATTGTTGAGCCCCCACAGTACTGGGTTAAAAATGAAAAAAAGAGACTCAAAGATCTATCTATCAAACATATATTCATGTATGCCAATCCAGCAAGTTTATCCGTCAGTAATAGAGCTGGCATCATAAGAATACGTCATGTTTAGCTATATTTGAAAGAATCGATTTGTTGTCAGGAAATCATATAAAGGCTCTGGCATGTAAAAGACATAACTGTGAAAACCACTTCCTTTTAGCATGTCAGAACTGCATCCTGCCAAGTAACCTGGCAAGTGGTGCACATTCATTCTGAAAGATGCTGTTTGTTTTATGGTCAGCCTAACCCATCATGACAGCAGACAAGACACTTCACACATCAAGGGTATATTTTTTCAGTTCTTTTTTTTTTTTTTTTTTACTTTTATATGGTTTTGTTCCCTTCTTTTGAATTTTTTTTTTTTTAGTTTTATAATTTCTTTTTGGATTTTGACTCACCTTCATGCCTCTTTAACTGTAAATTCTTACAATATCTGTGACAGACCACAGTGACCAAGTCTAACTGTCTGGAAGGTAAAGGGCAAAAAAACCAATGGAGCACAAAAAGCCATTTCCAGTGACACTGCACTTTTACTCTCCACTAAATACACTTCTTCAGGTTACATGGCCATCAAAGAGAGCAATTCATCCTGTCCTTCCACTGAAGGGGTTTCAGTACTTTTTCTAACAGGGGCTCAAGGGAGGTGAACCCCCCTGCTGGCCTGTTTATGTGGCCCATGAATTCATCCTTAGCACACCTTATTTTCCAAATATTTACCGATATTAAAAATGACATTAATGATTGTCTTTCTGACCTGTATATCCAGAGTCTGTGCTGGGATGCTCTGCTGTGACAGTCACCAAAATAGTATATACTGGTTATCAAATTGTTGAACAATTTAATCTTTAGCAGTATTTTATATTACTATTAAAGATACCTACTCACGTTTATTACTAAAGTTCTATCCTGAGTAACCAGTGAAATTGATTAAACCCTTTTTTAAATAAATATCAGCATTTCAAAGGCCCTGTACAGTTACATGCACATTATTGCCCATTTTTAAATAGGCTAATATGAATCAAGCACAGGCAAACAAGAATAAACTGTTTATTTAAATTTCAAAATGGAACAATATTTAATATTTACAGATACAGCTTGGATTTTCGCCCTATAGAACAGTTCACAGGATGATGACTGGCTTTGTTTGGTACTTTTAATATCAATGGTAGACTGATGTATGATAGAGCAAAGAAGAGCACTTCTGGGTAAGTAAAGGAAGGGTTAGTCAATTTATAAGTGCATCATAACATTGTGTTAAATTGGAAAAGAAACTTAGCATGAAATGTTTGTAAAATAAAACACCAAGTTAAAAAAACAAAAATCAAAAGGGATGAAACAAACAAAAAACCGTTTGAATGAACACAGGAATGCCATAAAACTGTGCCTGAAAAATGACTGTGGCAGGGACAAAATGGCATAACAGCGCCAAACAATAAATAATAAATTTAGAGTCTAGTAATAGCCTCTCCGGCCTCATGCAACAGGTCTTTGTCCCCATATGTTTGTTTGTTAGTAAGATTACTCAAAGACTGCTGGACAGAATTTGCTGAAATTTTCAGGAGATGTTGGTAATTACCCAGCTTAAAAATCATTATATTTTGGTGATGATCCAAATAACTGCCATTAGCAAACTATCATTTTTGCTCAACAACTGTCCAACTAATAATATCAACAAGTTTCTGAGCACTAGGTGCGGGTTTTCAGGGTCAAGCAATCATTTTGTGATGCTAAATTTATCATGGAGCAATGGCTTATAGGTGTAAAACAATATGTGAGCTACCTTTGCGGAGGTCTGCTCTCTCCAAGTGCTTTGTAATATAGTCTTCAAAAATGTATCTCCCAAACCTAATAGATTAAGATGAACGTGCATTATTTTATAATTCACTACATCGAATTACTTGAAATTTAACATGTTATTAAGACATTCGTGTAGGCCTTTAGTAGAGTATATAATAATACAAATGACTTTAGAGAAAATTTCTTAGGGCCGTCTTTTTCATTGTGAATTATATTTTATTAAAGCTGAACAAAACAGAGCCCCAGCAACAAAACTAAAGATTACATTAAAAAACTCATAATTATGATCAGTGAAGATTGTTGTCTCATACAGTGACATGTAATTAACTAATAGGAAAATGTTGTGCTCATGCCTCACAGAAGGACCCCAAAAGTTGGTGGTGGACTTTCTGTGTGCAGTTTGCATGTTCTCCCTGTGCATGCATGGGTATTCTTCTGGTTCTCCAGTTTTCTCCTACCGACTAACATTATGCTTATTGGGTTTATTGGTGATTCAAAGTTGCCCATAGGTGTGAGTCTGTGTGTGAACAGTTGTGTGTCTGTCATCCCTGTGACTCATTGACCCGACCTGTTTTCAATGTAGGTGTTGTTAAAAACTTCTTATCCAAAGGTGTTCATTCTGTGCCAATATCGAACTTGAAAAGAGGGAACACATAGCAAATTTGGAATACAAATAGCAAATTGAAGAATGTTTACTGTTATTATTACTTGATTATATTGTTGAGACGTTAATGTTAACAAATGTACAAAGAACTCAGGGTGAAGTGGATTATTGGCAGGGTTATTTATTGACAAATAACTGTCTGCAAGAAAAATTGATGTGGTTTATTTTTGATAAATCTCATTGTAATATAACGGTAATGCTCCCTCTCCATAATGAAGAACAAAAAAGCAAATACCCCCACTGGGGTCTAAAGCTAAAGCTTTTATGGTCATTGGCCCAACAATGAGACCCTCGACTTAATCTCTCAGTAGGTTCTGTGTCAAGAACTGTAAAAAGGTACAGTTTGATTTTCCAACTATAAAACTTCCTACAGCACCTGAAGGCAGCATAGGTTGCCTGCGGCTCAAACAACAGGACAGAGGGAGAACTCTGCGCGTGCGTGCGCGCGGGCGTTAGCGTGTGCGGGTGTGTGTGTGTCAGTAGGCGGAGCTCGCGCTCTGCAGCTCCTCGCTGTGATAACACTGCCGTCCCGGCTCTGCTGTCCCAGCTCTGTTATCTTCCGCTACCCGCCGTCCGAGCAGCGGACTCCTCCGCACCTCCTCCAGGATTTATTTCATTCTCCTCAAGCCCCAGCACAAGGCCAAGTGCTCTGCTCATGGTGTCCCCGGGAGGGTCCCCGGCCTTTACTCGACTTTTCGGAAAGTTTCGGCGACCGGTTTGGGGTCTTGAAAAATCATGGAAACGTGGTTTTTGAATCACGTCCTGGGCTTGTCTCTGTCGGTCCTAGTGGTGGGTCTGCCGGGGCCCCTCTGGGCACAGACCCCCAGTCAGAACAGCACCGATCCGGTAACGTCGGGATTTTATTTTTCAACCAACACAGATGAACTCAGTGACTCGGAAAACAATTCAACTTCAACTTCATCCTCCAGCGAGAGTTTATCAGCCTCTCAGAGAAACATCCTGCTCACGCACTCTGCTCGGACGCACGCTGCTGCTGCAAACTTTGGTAAGACACGAAGGCCTGGCGCAACAAGTGTACTAACTCAGACCAGCTTAAGACCATCAGACCTCAGGAGAATTAAATCATAAGAGAAGATCAGCCTCTTTTCCTCTCTTCCATCCCGTAAGAGCCAGCAGGGCTCCAGCTCGAGGGCACAATGGGCACCAGCAGCACAGCTCGTTTTTCTCACCACTTTCATTTCTGAGAATCTGAGGGATGACGATCATCTCTGAGCCACAAGTGTTTTCATAGAGCTGCGGTATTCAGTCCTGCCAGACTGAATGCCAACCAAACAGACTTGATTTGAACCCTTAGGACTATATATAACTCTCTTTTCGATATGTCCCCTTCATCACAGAGATGCTTTAATTCATTTCTGACTCAAGTGTAAATCTAGCACTTCAGGATGACAGAATCAGGTTGGTTTGATAATCAGGCATGTATTATGTAAAATCATTTATTCAAATAAAAATTTAAAAGTGAAGTTTTTCCCCCACTTGGAAAAAAAGTAGCTGTGACACTAGTTTTAGGCACAGAGGAAAAAGAGATGGTCTGGTGGTCGAAGGTTTTCCCCCATGACACCACACAGGTAAAGGTGAAGTCACCTTTTTACATATCTGACTGATAGTCCAATCATTGTGAAAGTGGAGCTTTGCTGTCTGACAGTGCTCCTATGGAGTCAACACAGGAGTGAAAGGACTAAAAACTTCAATATGTTTTTGTCTTTAATCCTTGAAAAGTTTAATTTTGTTAAAAGTTAGTGATTTTTCCCTGATGTTTAAAGTACGGTTAAATATATTTTAGATATTTCACAACTTTTGAATCTTGTTTACAAAAAATGAATGGAGAAAGCCAGTGAAATTTTCTTAAAATGTTTTTAAACTTATACCACTATTAATAAAATGTCTGAATATGTAGAATAACAAACCCTAAGTGGATAGGATGTCCTGTGAGTTACTGACTGTATTTTGAACTTATGCCGTGCTTTGAGAATTGATTCAATGACTGTCCCAGCCTAGACACAATAATGATACACATCATAAACTAGGGCTGGGTATTTCCAGCAACTTCACGATACGTGGATATCCCGATACACGTAAATTGTGAACATTGACTATGCTTTAAGCAAAATTCTTGACAAGTTTATTTTTTTCTTATAAGAAGAAAAAGAACAAGGATGAGTTTTAAGTGGTTCTATAACTTGAGAGACAAAAATTCAGATACTCAAAGATGGTAGACCTAAGTTCAAATTTAGAACATATGCGTCATAATGTAGCTCGTCTTCTACCTTGAACTGTGCCACTTTTAACATTATCCAAAGTGTATTTACAACAACTGTCAAAATATTTAGGCCGTATCCCAAAGGAGTGCGATACGATATTTTGCCGTATCGATATTTTGAGCACAGGCCTACCATAAACACACACGTCCTTCCAGGTTTAAGTAAAAAAAAAAGATATATTTTTTAAAACCTCTCATGAGTGAAGAGGCTGCTCTTTGTCTGGTACCTTTGGAAAGCCCTTTTGGAAACTTGAACATATTAAAGTTTTTGGTCATTTCACCCCTGTGTGGACTTCACACAACCATCATCAGACAGCAAAGCTCCACTCTGACGATGACTGGACTCAGTCAGATCTGTAAAATAGAGACTTCATCGCCTTTACCTGTGCGGTTCAACACTGACTCTAAAGCTAACCAAACGAGGTGCTGTCCTGTGATCGGCCTTTTTAATGCTTCAGCACCACTTTACTGTTGTTTGTGGTGACCTTTGCCCTGTGGCCTTTTCATTTCGTCTCAGTTTGGGCTTGATTCTTTCAGGCGTGAGCTGAGGTGATGAGTGTGAGGGTAGAATGATTTGATATCCTGATACCAGCAGCTTCTTTCCTTCCTGTCTTAAAGTAAGTTTATAGAGTAAAGGTCAGGGTGAGGATGAGGTCTGTGCTGATCTTGAAACAAACCAACAAACTGCACTGTGAATACAGCAGCAGGGGACAGAACCAAAGCTCTGAAGGTCATTACATATCAACTGAGGATGACGGTATCTGTTTAGACGTGATAAACCGAACATCAGTTGAGCAGAGCGTTGTGCTGATGTTTACAGCTGATGTGTCTACAGACTAAAAATGATGGTGGAGTTTGAAGCAGACAAAAGAACCTCCTCAGATGTTTTCCTTTCTCTTCATTATACGACAGGAAGAACAAGATTGGATTTTTTTCCCAATATCTTAAATGACAAAATGTCTAAACTTATCACCCCTGATATAAATACTTATAGCTCAACAGCAGGAGCCCCCTGTTCTCTAGATGGACCTTTAACGTTCACCGTCCATTTGTGTTAGAAAAAACAAACGTGTGAAAACAAAATTCAATGACATAAATGATCAATGACTGATTTGATAGTCTTTAAACTACATAATCCTATGTTTGAGGTGAAATGTGCTGATGTTAATGTTTTTTTAAGACAATCTTTTAAATGTGCTCACATCAGTCTCAATCCTGTCAGGTGGCACATTTGAGGCTGATTTGTCTGCTCCAATGCTGACGTTTCAGAGCTAAAGTTGTTGCTAATTTGAGAACTAACCCCATCCCAATCCCCATCTACAGCTGCTGTGAGCATGGACCTCACACACAGCAGTGTGCAGACTGCTGCTCACACAGATAAAACTTAGCTTTGTCCCACCATTTATTACTACAAAAGATCAGATACGTATGCAACAGTTTATGTTCATTGAGTGTTATTTTGGCTCAATGATGGTTTACCACGTCATCACTGAATGTCCACATTTAAAAATCAAAAACATCTTTTATTAAAGAATAATATGTTGTTTTATTGCTTCATATGTGTCTTTAACACAATCAGCCTTACCATGAAAGCAGTGGGTTCATTTCAGTCAAGCTTAGAGGCGTTGTGCTGTTACATGCAGTATGTCTGCAATAATGAGCCTGGAAATAAATGAAAAATATAATAAAGGCAAAAGTCCAATATCCTGCTCTAGTGTTAAGGATATTAATGACCAATTTGTACCTGCAAAATGTGTGATGTAAATAATGGCTAAAATGTAAATATTTGCTAATAGAGATGATCAACTTCTCAAGATGTATCTGCCAATACCAATATTGCTCTAATAACACTGCATTTCTCATTTTCAGAAACAACTGGATTGTTTTATGTGACAGACATGCCACTCTCTAAAATATAAAAGTTTCATATTAGAAATGCTTGGTACTGAATTTTGCCAATGTCTGATATGCCAATGTAGATATATTTAATCAAAAGGACACAGTCTCCACTTAACTAAAACTGACCTCTTCATAACACTGACAGTTTATTGTGTCAGATTTAAAATAAGAAAACAACATTTCAGTCATTAAGAAGTGATAACATTTCATTTTAATGCAGTCTCAATAAGATAAATCATCATGGGACATTGTTGCGCTGCTTGTTAACATAATTAAAATCAATTGTGATTATTTTACAAAAGTAAAATTCAGTAAATTCAGTAAAATCAGGATTATGAGATTTGATTACTCACTAATTTTAAAAGACTTACCACATTCTATCATTAATTAAATAAACTTTTGATTCTAACATTTTGAACATTACAGAATGGTCATCGCATAGAAAAAGACATGTAAACATACGATTGCCTCAAATAATAGGAATGTTTATATGAGTGGAAAAAGTTTAACATGTCGAGTGGCACAGGTATCTTCTGATCCTGATTATTACGTTTTTTCTTACTGAGGTAAGAAATTGCAATTGAGATGAAAACTTGATTAACTTTTCAACTCCAGTACACAGGCATTTGAAATTCTGCTGATATTACAGCCAATTATTTCTGATACTTATCCCAGTATATAAGTATTCAGTATATTTGGAAATGTTCATATCTGCAGATACCAATATTTGACTGCTTATGCTGCTGGTACTGATATGGTGATGGTAATTTTGTAAATCCCTAGTCAAAATAGTTCTCTTTATGACAGCTTGATTTGAATATAAAAGACATATCAGATATTAGTAAATGTCAAATTCCATGCTCACCTAATATCAAGCTTTCCATCCACAGCACTGTTGTGTTCTATCATAGTTCATTCTCTTTTATATGCTACACAGTTTCCCTTTGCTCTAATCAACATGTAAGCCCAACAGTTTCTCAGATATTATAACAGTGTGTCGCAGACTCTTACAACTGTGTTAACTGTCGACAGCTGAGAGATAAACAACAGAGAATCTGGGAGTGTCCCACACTTGTTGCCAAAACCACGTTCCAGTCTGGGTTTAGATGCATGGTCTGGATTCAGAGAAAGTGAAATCAAGAAGTGGAGTATTCGACACTTGTTGCAAACATTAGGCTCAAGACCAAGTTAAGCTGCACTGAATTGATCCAGAGAAATAAAAAGAGGGGCGGATGCAGAGAATTAGAGTCCAGTTCCCTCCACAAACTCCCAGCAGGCTGGCTGTTCCCGGCATGAACTCCCTCCTCTGTTGGTTTTTGGATGCTGGCTGCTGTCAGGGTGCTGCCCAGCACCACGCTCACCCTCACAGTGCTGTTGTTCCAGTGCAGTGCTTTTGGAGACGGGCCAGGTAACGGTCTGTCAGGGAGCTCTGCATCTGTGAAAGACAGTGACAGACCACAAACACATGCTTAACGCCCAGCGGGGAGAGTTTACCAAACTTACACACGTGATACTGCAGGATTATCATTTAGTCTTTTGGATACAAGCCAGTCACGTTTATAAAAAATCTATATCTATATCCGTCTATTAAAAATCTTCATGTGGTCCAGATGCGGTGAGTCCTCCAGACTGATCCTGAACTGTGGAGGCTGTGTAGGGTGGTCTGGTCTAACTTCATTCCTCAGTTTCATCTCTTATGTGTTTCTGCTGTTTTGACTTTATTCATCAGCAGTGCTCTCTATAAAGGTGCTTAAATAATGTGTCTTTTAAAGTTTTATATTTCTTATTCACAGATGTTAGCTCTGGGTTCAGAGGCTTCTTGTTGAAAGGGTTGTGTGTTGCAAGTAAGCATCATCCTTGGGGGCTCAGTACAGGTCATGTTAGTGACAAACAACAGTGTAAACACAAAATTCTATTTCAACATTTTTATGTGAGGGACATACAAGTGTGTGTCTTACTCACCTGCACTTACGCTGTGGTTTTGTTTATATTGTTGCCCTCGCAGATACCTTGTTTTTCTAAATTCTCTTTTATTGAAGATTTTCAAAAGGAAAAGAAAAATGTTGACAGGCAATCCGAAAATCAAAGTGGTTGTTTAAACATGAACTAGATATTCCAAAGCATGCCATGCTTGTTCCCCAAAGCTCCTTGCCCAAGTACAATCCCCGTTTAGACATACACAGACAAAAACATACACATGAATATGCAACTAAATATCCAAACAATCAGATGTACACATAAGATTTATATACATGCTACACCTAATTTACACCTACAATAATAAGATAAAACAGCTGACAATAACTGAATAAGACAGTAAAATAATACAAGTGACTGCAATTTAAAATACAAGATCAAACCTTTGTGATAAACTCAGAAGGGGGAAAATTTATTTTGCAGACATTTTAGGTAGAATTTTTCTTTATCATTTTGTTGTTGCTAATTGGAGAGATAACAGCTCGGCACAAACCTCTGTGGGCAGGGGAATCATCAGAAGTTGAGGGTCACAGAGACACTTTTCTATATTTGACTTTAATGAAGGTTTTATTTAAGTAACTCATTCAGATTAAAGGCATACAACTTGATGGTTAACTGAAGTGTAGTTGACTAGTTGGCAACCATTGACTGATAAGCTGTCATTTGACCAGTTATTTTAAGACTCTTCTTTAACTTTCAACTTTTAGAACAAAGTTCTCTTTTAAAGTCAAACATGTGCCTCTGACTTCACAGCAATGTTTTCGTCTCGCTTAAACATGTTGGAGAAATTTATAGAACTTCATTTTAATATTAAGATATTTAAGATTGGATATGATTTTGCAGCCAGTGATCTCCATAGTGCTCTCTCAAATGCTGTGTGTCTCCAAGAGGATTTCTTGTTTGCTCGACATTCCTCTTTCGCTCCAATCAAGCTTCCTTTCTCTTCTGTGTACACTAAAGACACGTTTAGAATAATGTCTCTACAAATCTACTCCCTCATTCTTCAGCAGCATTCCTCTATGATACTTTATGGCCATACAATCATATTTTTGGTCAGACTAAAGAAATCTGCACAGCCACTGAACATGAAAACACGCCCACATCCACACTGACACTGCTCTGCCTCTGCTCGCTCAGCTTTAGGAAGGAAGTGGCTGAATCCCCAAGGAGACGCTCAGTACCACATTTAGCACCTCATGCCTTTGTTTGAGCAGACGAGCCCGGGTGCCAATTGTTCTCCACCCAAAAATCATTGTCTGCAAAATGCAAGTGATCTTTGTGCAGCATCTTATTCCTCCCATAATATTTATCATCCAGATAAAACCCTGTGAGCTCCCTCTGCTGGAGAATAAGTGAAATGAGCTTAAACCTGCAGACTTTATTTCATTCAGTGAGCTTGAGTTTGATAATAAGGATCAAATCATAAACTCTGTCAGGGGTTTGATTCATTGGGAAAGAAACAGGCTGCACATAGAGTTTTGTCTGAAATAAGATCTTCCTTTGTAAATCACCAGGTTTGGTCTATTTTAAAGAAATACAAAATAAGACTATTTAAATGTCTCCTTGATAGATTTGTAATTGTTTACTCCAAGGCAAAAATCCTACTGCAAGTTAAAAGTACATCACATTTCATACTGTTATTCTCTTCATTTTTGTGAAAGGAAGTAAAGTTAAGATTCTGAAGTCCCTGTGTTTTTCTTGGTGAACTCTTCAGTTGACAAACCTGTTTTTAGGCACAAATGTGGAAAGCATCGTAGAGGACTCCTCATGTGCTGGTTTGGCAGCGTGGTTAGCAACCAGGCACGTCCCATATACATACTTCTGGGCTCAGGTTCGATCCAGCCTGTGGCCAGTTTGCAGAATGTCTCTTTCACAAATCTGTCTACTGTCATTCTCTTCCATCAATAAAGTCACCAAATGCCCAAAAATACATTTAATATAAAAGAACTCCTCATTCTAGTTTGTTAATCCCTTTGAAAGGGGAGTCGTTCATAATCCTGATCCCCAGGATTTTGTATTTCAGCTGGAATATTTCTAATTACTATTCATGTTTTTTTTAACTTTGATAACTTACCTATTGCCATGTGTTTCTGATTTATTCATCTTTGAACAAATGGGTTAATGCAGCTGTGTATTTAATATGCTTTAGAAACAATATTAGGCTAAATGAAAAGTTGGGATGCATGATATTGTATTTTTGCAGATATCAGATATGCTGGTATTTTCTACTTTATTATCACAGGTACAGATACGATACTTCTGGTCAACAGCACAAGCTCTGTATTTAAATGGACCTGTTTCTTTTAGTGTTATGGTATATTTTTGTGAGGAGCATATTTAAAATGAGAAAAACAACTTTTAACTTTTGCAAAAATAAAACCCTTGATTTAGTGATGAGTAGGTGCATCAATATTGTAGATTTGTGTACTTTGCTGATACATGTTCAGTATGTATGACTGATATATCAGCTGTATATATCTGCCGGTGAGTCAGCGGAAATCAATATCAAACCGATGACATTGTCCATCCCTAATAAAAGTTTTATAAAAACAGTGAAACACAGAGGTCATTTTCTCCTTTATTAAAATCTTTTTCTGTGCTCCCTTCTCTGTAGACACGGAGCAGACTCAGACCTTCACAGACATTAGCAGCCTTTCGCTGGAGCCCGTCAGTCTGTCCACTGAACCGCTCACCTCCACCCTTGCTGTAGCCACCACTGAGGCCAGCAGCAGCAGCAGAGACTGGAAGGACTCCACCAACACTGACCAGGGTTTGAACCCCTCCTCTGCTGTATCCTGGGAGGACCCTCTATCCTGGATGTCCACAGATGGGGACAGAATGCCCCAGGACAGCCCAGACACCACCCTCAGACAAGGAGACGCATCAACCGTCCACACAGACAGCACCTACACCTCCAGCACCATCAGCAGAGCAGGAGAGAGAACCCTGCTGTCCGTCACCTCCTCCTCCAGCAACAGCACCTCCTCCTTCTTAACAGAGGTGTCCAACTCACATCAGCCTGTCTCTACCTGGGGAGTTTCTGCTAAGACTGAAGACTACCCCCACAGTGATCCATCCACCAGGACTGATGGTGGAGACACAACGGAGCAGCACATGACCCACACCTCTTTCTCAGAGACTGAGAGCCCAGAGTCTCCCAGAGGAATCCAGAGTTTTATCAGTCTTAACTCCACCCAGCATCAACACAACTCCACATTAGAGGACACCTCAGACTCACCACCACCTCTTAAAGTGACGGAGCCCAGCACTGACCAATCAGAGGTGTCCGTCTCCTCTTCTCCACCCCTTACCTCACCAGCTGAAGGTCTCTTCAACGTTTCAGTGATAGGTCAGGAGTCCAGCTCTAATGCCAGAGTCTCTACAGAGTCCTCCACCAGGTCACACAGCTCCAGCACCCTGAACCAGGAGGGCACTGATGGGGTCTCAGTCCAGACGGGGGAGCACAGTGTGAGCCAGGGTTTGACCACAGCGCCCTCTACTGTCAGCAGCAGTACGTCCAAGCTGGACAACTCTCTGACAGAAACCCCTGTGCTGATCACAGAGTCGCTCCAAACCACAGCACCCGTCACCGTGACGGAAAGGTACGTGTCACTGCTGTTGATATCAATATTCAAATGATGTGAAAAAATCTTAGGCTCTCATGGCACTGATCAGAGTCCCTGTAGGTCCTTAATAAGTCTTTAAAGCACCTCAGCATGTCCTTGAAATTTATTTAATTAATGTCTTGTTTTGGTCTGAATACACCAGAAAAAAATAGCAACCTGTGTCACTTGTACAGGAAGGAAAAGTTTTCTGTCCATGTGCCAGTTCATGCACTCTGCTCAGCTTCACTGGAACACTGTCTTGTCACTCCTGTATAACCCTCCTGTTCCAGGTTTGCTATATTGAGTCCTTCTTATGGGAGTTTGGGTGATACATTGACAATTTAAGCAGCATTTACTGCATAGCATTGTGTTACGTCCCCGGCTCTTAAAAGGGGTAAAAGGTAAAAGGAGGTAACATAAAAACCAGAAGGAGTGGTTAACAGAGATGTTTAATGAAAATAATGAGGATTTTCTTACAAAGATTGGATTATCATAAAACTAAATTAACAGAATACCAAACAAGATAGCTTCAAAGGACCAACTTAAACTGCTAAACAATTTAACACAAATTAGACAATTAGATCAACAATTTGCGATATCTGGAGCCGAGCCAGACGAGGTCAAGCGACAGGCCACACCAGACACAGCCGCTCCCGACTGAAGCTCTAGCCAGCCTTTTAAAGGGGTTGCCATTTATTGGTCAGCTTCCCATTGCTGACGCCATATGCCCCTGATGGTCAGGCGCTCCAGCCCTCCACTTTCACCTGGCAACCTGAGGGAAGAGGGAGGGACACATCCCCGCATGCGCACACACAGATACACACTCACTCACAACACCCAAGCGGCAGCAGCCGTAACAAATTAGCATTATTCAATTAGCATTCACAGACTTTCTATAGAAAAAAACAAGCTCAGATTTCAAGATTTTAAAAAGGGAAAAGTCCCTGGACAAGGAAAAAACAAAATCTAACAAGTATGCAGTAAAGTGGTGCAGAAACTGCACTGATTTTTCTTTGTTTAGGTTTTGGAGGTCTGCAGAGGTCTTTTTTTTTATCTAAAGGGTGTTTAGCCATCCTGGTAAATGAAACAAGTCAAAAAAAAATGTGTTAAGTCTGTGTGAAGTAATATCAGACGTTAGTCTCCTGACGAACTATATTTACTAAAAGCATGTAAAAATAAGACAGGATGAGGATTAACTGAATTTGAACTTAAGCATTTGTTTTGTTCCTTTCTTTCTGTATTTTTTGGTAGCAGGGTTATTTAGAAATTAACTAGACACTGGTAATCCCCAAACCCCCACTCTACATCGTTTTATGCTTCAAGTTTTAAATGATTTCATTTCAGACTAACTGCTGCTTAGTGCTTGAAAACTGCTACACCCACCCCCACCCCCTAAATTAAGAAATAATGTATTTGTCTTTGCATATCAAATTAGTAAAAATAATCCCAAGGGTCAAAAATCTTTCTTTGTCCTTATATAAAAACATAAGGCAATAACTACATGACCCATGGTAAGTCACATCATTCTAATGATCACCACACCACATCATGTTCCTAAAGACTCATTGAAAGCTAAGATATCTGCGAAGGTATTTAATTTATTATGGTTTTGTTTTATCAAATTGTCACCCCTCTATTATTTAGGCAAATAGTTTTGGTTGTTAATACCTCAATACCTATTTTGAATAATAGATAGGTGAAATTATATATTTTTATCTGTATTTGTTTTAATTTGTAGCTTATAACATGAAATAATGGAAAATCTTGAAATCACACCTGGTTTAAAGGCACTGGAATTGAGCCTTTGAAAAGGCTTATGGATCCTGATTGTAAAAGGGAGATGCCAACTGAGTATTTGGGCATCTTGCTTTCTTTTTCTTTTTCTTTGTTTTGAATTGCTGCAGGTTATCACATTAGGGTCCGGGGTCTCTTTAAGTAACTTTCCCTTTGATTCACAAAGGAAAATTCTCTGGATGCCAGATTACAAAGAATTTAAATGGGATGCATGTCTCTGTGAGTGGATGGGGTTTTGATGCAGTCAGCTAGCATGCCCTCAGCATCCCAGTGCAACAGTTACCACGCGTGTTTTCACAACTTTTATATTTACTTCAGTGTTTCCCAAACCATTCATTTTTTATTTGGAGAGCTGATCCTCAACCTACCACCACTTTTTAAGGCAGAGGAGAAATACTTTAACAGAAAACCTGAGTAATTTACCTTTTTTTTTGTTTCAGCATCTTCTACCCTTTTTACTGTCTGGTTAAGTCAAAGAGAAACATTTTCACCCAATGATCAAACAGTTACCGACTTCTGACTAGACTGGCAGCTTTTCATCCAGCACTCCAACTGCTTCCCCTAATAGATTTATTTAGGTAAAAACTGTTCTTTGCTTTTATTAAGTTTGATCTAGGGCTGAAAAACCACGTCCTCTTGTATAACAAACTTTTAAAGATGTTTTATAACCTTATCCTGGATTAAATGTCCTTTATTGTAAAAAGTACACTTTCTAAATTTTTTTATTAAATAAAAAAAGTCCATAGCCTGTGTGCAAACCCACCCAGCGTTAGAAAAATCCCTTCCCTTCATCTGTAGCTTTTGCCAACTCTCAGAAAATGTTTTAGAACAGTCTAGGGCTGGGTATTGTTCAGATTTTCTGGATCGATTCGATTCGATATTACAAGGTCTCAAGTCGATTCGATTCACGATCAAATTCAGTATTTATTCAGTCTGGGATATCTTAGTTAAAATAGTGCTGTAAATTTAAAATGTGACCTTTTGACCTGGTACATCATTAAAAATTGTTTTAACATGAAGAACTAAACCAAAAGCAGTGACATTAATCATATTTTAATGATATGCATTATTGCATATTCTGCATATTACTTGTTTTTTGTCCAACTCGTATTTTCATTTGTACTTGTTAAATCTAAAATACTGTACATCCAAACATCAGCTTTTGAACTTGCCAGTGGTGCCCATATAGTGCTTCCACCATGTTTGTTTGCAGTAACATCTCATGAGATCTTGTTCAGTAGAAAGCAATGCTAAACGCTGATCACACGAGACTAGCAGGGTTGATACCACAGGCTGCTTCTCTGCACATCCAAAGAAAAAAAACTACCCAAGTTAAAAGATTGATCTTTGGATTTTATGGATTGATTATGAACCAGTTAAAGGAAAATCGATTTAAATTGATTAAATCGATTTTTTTTAACCCAGCCCTAGAACAGTCCGCTTTAAAAAACAATCCTCTAATGATGTCTTAGGGGATATGCCATCCTCACTTTAGTCTCATTCAGCTCCAGTAGAAGAAAAGTTCAGAGATGTGTTCTTAGAGGGTTTAGGGCATGTTGAAATCCTGTATCTGTGTGGCCTGAAGGCGAGACATTTAGAAGATATATTCAGGGGACAAATAGGACCAGTGTTTACTTTTTAAAAGATTAAAAAAGAGTTAAACCTTAAAGTTTGTCAAAGCTTTGTATACTTTGAGACTTTCTGATACCATGTTCTAAAATTACACCATTTCTGTTAGTTTGATAATCCTCAAGATCAGAGTACACCAGTGGTGTTTTTACAGATGAGTACAGATCTTACAAATGTCATGGTCATGGTCTAACACGGTCACAGTGGAAGCATGTCAACAACAAAAACACTGTCTAAAATACAGATGTACAGGAATTTACCTGCTCTTTTGCTAAGTTACCATCTCATTTTGGACACCTAGGACTTTGTTATTGACTATCTGTATGAACTGCAGCTGAGTGTGTCAGTTTCTGTCCCATTTTCATGACAGTCACACAAGTTTTCTGTGAAAGAAAAAACGGACATAAAACAACAAGAGAATTAAGCAAAGTAAAAGGCACTCAAACATGAAGCATGTCACAGCAGGAGTAAAACCAAAATACATAAACATGCTCAACAAAACTGACAGCTGTTTGAAAAGGCATTTTACAGGAGCCGTTGTTTTAGCCAAATTATGACGAAAACTCAGAAACAAAGAAACAAAGTCCCTCCTTATCAACATTTTGGCAGTGAGGCCTCTGAAGAGTTTTTTCATTTGAACAGTTAGACTCGGATTATGGAGGCCATCTCAGTGGCTGTAGCGCGCCCTGCTGACATGGAAGCAGTCATTATGTAACGCTTTAAAGTGGTGCTCTTGGCGGTTGGAGGTCTTTTATCAAATATTGTTTAGACAAATTACGTAATTGTCTCCAGAGGTCAGACGGAAATGTCAGTGTCTTTGTTTTCTCTTTCACAGATCTCCGATAACAGAGACAGATCCTTTCAAAGCCACTGCCTCCACTTCCAAAACCACTTCACCCACCCCCCCTCCCTCAGCAACCTCCTCCATCTTTATAAGCACCACCAGCAGCTCCACTCCACAGTCCTCTACCGAGGCCTTCGTCCTTCAAACAACCCTCCCCACCGCAGCCTCCACCCCCCAACCCTCTACAGCTAACCCAACTCAAGGCTGGTCTCCCAGCCACACCCAGGGGCCCATGACCAGGGCTGAAAACCCGACTGAAGCCACCACGCTTCAAACAGAAACCAGCACGGACAGTGTGGGAGTCACCTCAGCTTACAGCCAGCACATCACTACCACCTCCACCCACAGCACACCAACCACAAGCACAGAGACCCTGCAGATGACCAGGGCCCCAGCAGGCAGAGGTGAAGACATGGTGGTGACTACAACAACGGAAATCAGCTTGAGCACCACGAAAGCACCACTGCTGCCCAGTAAGCGATTTTACACTTAAATACACTCAAGGGACTCAGGCTGAAAGGGTTCATCATTTAAGTGACATTAATTAACATGCAATTTCCTGGTGATGGTGTATTTGGAAATGGTCATATCAAGTCAGTATCTTATTTTATAGACTTTTTTTTAGAAGCTGTGTTGAATTGCTGCTCAGGGATGAATGCAATTCTCTAAGTAGAAACAAATTAAAATCTTAATGATGGATAAATGAAAAAAAAAGACACTGAAAATGTAGAATTTTAGCATGGGAAAAATCTTGTTGAGCTTTTTTTGTTTTGTAAATGTTGTCAAAGATTAAACATTTTACTTATTGATCCATTTTAATATCTATTTTAATCACAGTAAGAAGCATTTTTGTAGATTGTAAACCTTTTCATTAAAGTAGAAGATTTTTTATGAAAAAAATGAATGCAGTCCAGTATTTGGCTATGAAGGCTTAATTGTTCAGGAAATAATACACTAAGCTTATGTTTTAGTCTGTTGTGTCATGTAGGGATTTAAATACAGGTGTATTGTGATATAAATACAGGGTTCATTTTTGTGCTTGTTGGCTCAGTTTTTGTTCGATACAACAGGAGGGTTCTGAGGAAAAAGGCTGGGGACCGCTATATTTGACCGTTAATGCTAAGATATACCAACAAAGCCAAAAAAAAAAAGACATTGCAATGGAGTTCAATATGTTGGACTTACAACTTTGAAAATCATAGCTCCAGCAGATCATTTAATACATTTTCATATACTTCCAAATTTCAGCTATGATCAGGGTTCCCACGCGTCCTGAAAAACCTGGAAAATGGTTTTCCAATTTTCCAGTCATGGACAACAAACGGAAAATAAGGAAAAAAGTGAAATGTCCTGGAAAAACTTAAATAGTCCTGGAAAATTATTTGTCTTCCTTCTAGCTTGTAACATAGGAAATGAAGTAAAAATGTACTTGGTAACTAAGAAACTGTGAGTAGGTAAAATAATGCAAGTTAAGGCATATATATATAAAAAAAATCTCAAAACAATGCCCATAGACAAAAAGGAATAATTAAAAAATGACAAAATAAAATTAAGGCTAAATTAACAAAATCTATTCATTAAAAAGCAGAGTAAATAAAGATTAAAAAATATTTATATGTATCGTGTTGGAGAGTTAGGAACAAAGAAATCTAAGATCAGTATGATCAATAGCTAGAGATATTGTTCATTAACCTCTAATCTTGTTTTTTAGAAGGCTAACTAGAATTGAAAACTGCCCACAGCAACAATGTAACTTCCGCTGGTTATGTGACCCTGGAAAATGTCCTGGAAAATGTCCTGGAAAATGATTTGTAGAAAAGAGTGGGAACCCTGTATGATATCTAAGATAACTTCTGATCAAAACCTTGAGGAGATGGATGAATCATCCATTTTTTAAACTGATCGGCTGTTTTTGGGTCATGGGAAGCTGGAGCCCATCACTCATCAAGTGAGAAGCCGGGCACACCCTGGACTGGACCCAAGCCAATCAAAGGGCTGACACAAAGAGAGGTTATGCAACAGTGTTTAAAATAGATGCACCGAAGCCTTAATGTGATAAGTTTGTATTATCATGTGTGCAGTAGAATATTTTAAGTTTCAAAGTGAAATCTGTGTTGGTGACGTCAAACCAGTGCTCTGATAACTACTCTTACATTCCTCATCCTCTTTAGGAAACCCTTGTGTTTCAAACCCATGTATGAACGGAGGGATGTGTGTGAGCTATCAAAGACATCACTATACCTGCCGCTGTCAGCCGGCATGGATGGGACGTGTCTGCAGCCAGGGTGAGCTTTATCACCGCATCGTTAACATGCCGCCTGCTTCATATTTACCTCACAATGGTTCAAACATAAATATCTAAGTGACACTCACACTGCCAAAGGATTGTTGCTCTCTGTGTAAGGCAGCCGTGATTTCAGTTGTTTACAGTAACACCTCCATTTGTGTGTCCAGATGTGGATGAGTGTGAAGGGGACCCGTGTCCTGTCGGGTCGAGGTGTGTGAATACACGAGGTTCCTTCAGCTGTGAATGTCCACTTGGCTTTGACCTGGAGGATGGACGCACCTGCAGTAGAGGTTAAAATATGTTTTATGAAAATTTCAATAAAAAGACCTTTGAAAGAAAGGAAATATGTTTTATACAGAACTAAATGAGCAGTACCACTAATATCATAAACATATTAACTAGAAGTGTACGTTAATTCTCTCCTGAAGTTTTTGCTTGTGATTGAACTGAAGTATTTCTTCTCCCCTCCAGCAAAGACATTCCTGGGAACCTTCAGTGTAAACAGACAGCCACATGACCCCGCTGTCTTTAAGAGCGCCACACTGCACGAGATCCAGAGAGAGATCATTCAGCTGGTGAGAGGAAGTCCACATCACAGCATCGTTTTAGCTCATCTTGTGAGAAAACATGTCAAGTCTGATAGACTTTCTCTTCTCATCGTTTCTGCAGCTCAACGCTTCATTGTCAGTCCTCAGAGGTTACAGCCGCTCCACGCTGAGCAGGAAGTAAGTTTTTGCCTGATGAACTTAATATGAACTTAATATTAGAAGATTTTATTATCAGAGGGTAGCTTGAGGTAGCAGTTGCTCAGTCTGCAAGGACATGGGCTGAGGTGCATGTTTACTTTCTGAGCACTGCAGAGAAGCTCTTGAGCAAAGCACCAAGTCGGCAGCTGCCCAAGTCTGGCTCATGCCTCTGCACAGAAACTTGCAGTGGTTCCCTTTTAGCATGTATGTTTTTGCACTGCTCCACCCAAAACACAGCACAGTGCAGTTTGTATTTGTTTATACAGTTTCCTCTATTCTCTGCTTATATGTATACAACCATTCGCCCATTATCTACACTGCTTTTCCCTTCTGAAAGCCAGGCTACACCCCGAATTAGTTGCCATCCAATCAAAGGGCAAAGCTGTTGAGACAGACATTCATTTATGTGGATTGTTTGCACTTTTCTGTCCTTAAATGAGACTTGAATTGGGAAATTTATTTCCAAAGTCATGGCCAATAGATCTGATGAAATGGTTTGTTCTTTATAGTGGTAATATCATTCGGCAGTAGAGCTGCTTGCTGATGGCAAAAAATCATATTCATGATCATTTTAATCAATTGGGATCAGGATTATAAAACAAACTAACTGATTTTAAAGGACCAGATGCTTAAATTTAACTTATATGCTCTTGACACGATCATTTGGATCATGAGAGATTGGACAATACATAAAAATATACACAGAAAAATATAAATATCCCAATATAATGCAAGTAGTAATACTAATAATGGATAAAGAAAATGTCAGCATGACATCTGGCACCGTATTCTTTCAATGTCAGTTGCTCTGTTTTTTTCTTTGAAAAGCATTAATGGTTAGCCCAGCTCTACTCAGATGTACACACAATCATCATTATTCTGACATCTCTTTATTAATGTATAACCAGAGGATCTATTTGTGCATGTATGTTTTAGCCTTCTGCCAGGTTTAGCGTGTTGAAGACCTGAGTTTAGAAATGCATTTTTTTACACTCAGGTTTGTCTTTAGTGTGTTTTGTGCTTTTTGTGTATAAAAGTGCTATACAAATCAAGTTTGATTGATTGAGTTACCCTTTGAGAGATTAAATCAGTGTACCTTCTTTCCTCTTGTGTTGTCGAACCTCTACAGAGACAAAGTTTAGCCTTTATTTGAGTTGATAAAGTCATTTTTGTCAACATGAAAGAAAGATCCACAGGGGAATGAATGAGTAAATCCTCAAAAATTAACCAAGCTGAATTGTCAGGAAAAAAAACACATATAATTTCTGTCAGAACTTTGAGAAGAAATGATGAAACTTGAACTTTTTGGCTCTCGTGAACTTTGTGCTGACCTCAGTTCTTCTCCCCACAGAGGCGAGGACGGGGTCCGTATCACAGCTGTCAGCATGTTTTCCATTTCCACTGAAGTGACGAGTGCAGAGGTCTACAACAGCATCCAGATGTTTCTCAGCAACTGCAGCTCCTCATTGGCCCACTGCCGGATGGTGCTGCACCATCAGCTGACTTACCAGGGTAAACAGAGCCAGGATAAAAATTATTACTTTATTGCATTTTCTGTCATGATAAAGTTCATGTTATTTATATTTGAATGGAGGCAGACTCAATTAAATAGCTTTGAAAATCTTTGCAGCCACCAGAGGGCACAATTTATCTGCAAAAAAACTTCAGCCTTCAGACGGTAACACACTGTTGGCTGCTGTGTTGAAAAAGAGCACCGTTAGTTGTAACAGCAACACACTTTTTTTAAGATTTATGAGACTTCACACACACACAGCCATCTTAAATAATCCCATCATTATGAACTCCTAGTCTGTAACCTCATATGTTCTGACCATGTATTTATTAAACCAGAAAAAAGTGGTATGAGGGCAGGGGTGTAGAATTGGGTAGGGACGCTAGGGACTCGTCCCTATCAACATTATGCCACTACCACATGGTCCCTAACATAAAACACAAGCATAGTACGTAACGTTACAACTAAAAAAATGCTTATATTTAATGGCAAAGAGATACTTAAAGAGGTTATTTTATTTATTATCCATGTATTATTGTGTATTGAAAGGCAGCAACCGTTTAAGACCAACAGTAAAAGTTTGTGGGAAAAAACACAATAAAACCTCTGATGAATAACATGACTTTATATATTCATTTTGTTAGAGATTACATTTATCCATAGCCTTTTTTTTGTGGTTTTGGTTCCATATTTCTCAGACTATTACCATACCATCAAAATTTCTGACCGATCCCAAAGTGTCCCATTGTTCATGTGTCATGCATCAGTATATTTCTGTCAAGGAACAGACAGTAGAGATTTAGAGTAGTTTTTTTCTGAATATGATTGTCTGCTTGTTTGTTTGATTAGCTCTACATGACTTTAAAAACAGTCATAAACGCAAAACACTTCAGCTTTTAGGAGTGCCATCTTGGTGTGCTTTTATGTCCCCACCCATGTCAAAATCAAACCTACGCCCTTGTATGAGGGAGCTGAAAAGTTTGTCCAGTGTTGTTATACTTCTGCACCGTGTCATGTTGTCCATGATTCCTGTTTGGTTGTGTAAGTGACTCATTATGTCCTCTCCCTGTTCCAGCGGAAAGTCTCTGTTCAGCCCAGAGGACTCAGTGTGATAGAGAGCGCTCCACCTGCACAGACAACAGTGGCACAGCATACTGCAAATGTCTGCCAGGATATTACAAACACAACCCTGAGGACCTGTCCTGCTTAGGTAAAGGGCGTCATAGGACAAATGTTGATCAAATATTCCTCTGGTAGTTTTCAAGTGTCCGTATTTAGCCTCAGCTTGGGTCCACAGACTAGGTTTGATCACTTCTGGAGTACATTCTCATTTCCAAAAGCTCAGAAAACTTTCCACTTATTACACACTGAGTTCCCCTGATCCACCTGTATTCTTATTGAGCTTAAACTGCTGACATAAGAACTGTTGTACAAAACACTGGTCAGTAAAATCAGGGGGACTGTGGGGACAAGCTGTTTCAGGTTTCTACTGGCGCTGTAAATATGATAAAAGGGAGAAGACCTGATGTGTACTTTTTGTTTCTTGCACAGAAGGACTTTTATCATGTGAAGACGGCATGTAAAACACAATAAAGGGCGAACAAAACTCAAAAAACAAAATGGACTCTGGTTAAAACTTAAAAAATGGGATGACCAATACAGCGTCCTCCTCCAAAAAGAAGTCAGACTTAAAGATGTACCATACAGCTGTTTAAATTATTAAGAGGTGACATTGTTTCCCAACATCAACTTTAAAGTGTGTACACAGATTTACACAGAGCAGTTACACAGCTATATCTTTAAATGTACAAGTTTTAACACCCTCTTTAGTAACTGCCAACATTTCTTCATTAAAATGTTAAAGCATAATATTAACAGCATATGATAATTTATGTCCATCAAATACTCTTAAGTATTTAATGTTTTGGAATGAATAAATTAAACATTAGTTTCTTAAATTACAGATGTATAACCCTGAGAACATTCAGTATTGATAATGTTTTATCATAGTTAATTTATTCATTCATTTTCTATACCACTTTTGCCTTTCGGGGTCGCGGGGGGGCTGGAGCCTATCCCAGCTGTATTGGGCGAGAGGCGGGGTTCACCCTGAAGCGGTCGCCAGTCGATCACAGGGCCACATAAAGAGACAGACAATCATTCACACTAATACCTAAGGGCAATTTAGAGTCACCAGTTTTTGATCTGTGGGAGAAAGCCGGGGTGCCTGGAGAGAAGCCACGCATGCACAGAAAGAACATGCAAAATTTACACAGAAAGGCCCCTGTCCAACCCGGGGATCGAACCGGCTTTTTCAAGTTCTTAAAAAAATGTAACAGAATTGAGAAGCAAGCAAAGATATTACAAGATTTCCACATTCCTTCAGTTTCTCAACTTTCCTCTTAGTCTTGTGAATGTGACTCATGTCTTTACAAGGACATTTAAACATAGACAGGTGTGTGTTATAATATGGCATTCATAATTAAATAACAAAATTTCAGACAATTCAATGAGTCTATAGATTCTCTCAAGAACACGTTTAAGAAAACACTTAATAATAATAAGATAAAACTAGAAAAGCACTCAGAGCACAGTCCTCCGCCAGCGCCACAGTCCTCACCCATATTGTGATTTTCACCATAAATATCAGTCCTACCTTTATTTCATGTAAATATTCAGATTCCTTGACCATGAAAACATACCATTAGCAAACGAATTTGTAATAATATCTATTTTAGTTCAGTAGTTATTCACCAAAATCACATTTTTCATCATGGCAGATCCAGACGCTGATCCAAAATTGAATCACTTCTTCCTTTTCCATGCTGAACATTTTCTGAAAATTTCATCAAAATCCATCCATAACTTTTTGAGTTATTTTGTTCAGAGACAGACAGACAGACAGACAGACAGACAGACAGATAGATAGACAGACAGACTCTCCCAAAAACATAACCTCCTTGGCGGAGATAATAATATTGATTGAGGCTCAGTGTGGACAATTTAAGTTTAACTTCAATGCAATAATGGATACATACCAGAAGACAAACCAGGGAAAATGTTTTGATGGATATCTCTTAATTTCATTTCTTGTTGCAGAATGTGGGGATGGTTACAAGCTGGAAAACGGCACCTGTGTTCCGTAAGTTGAGCACAAAAATTTTTTTTTTGAGCACAAATATCTCCAGCTTGAAACAAGTGGCATTTTTAGATCCAGGATCATATTGTCACTGCAGATTTATTCTTACATTTTTCAGGTGCATGTTTGGATTTGGAGGATTCAACTGTGGGAATTGTAAGTTACTCTTAAATCCTGAAAGTAAAATAACTTAATATCACTTTTGCATTATTTAACTTCACAATATTCCTCTGTGTCTACAGATTTTTATGTGTAACTCGCTGTAATGTTTTTATTGCAGTTTACAAGCTGATTGCTGTGGTGGTGTCACCAGCAGGGGGTGCTGTGCTCCTTATCCTCCTCATCGCTCTCATTGTCACATGTTGCAAGTAAGACATCTTTCATATAGGTTACCATTGGAGCATAATCTCTGTTCCTCAACCCAAAGATTGGGTTTTATGATTTGCTGAGGCATCTTGAATGATGAATAAATTTGTGATTGAATTTTAGCCTCTCAATTGACTCTCAGTGAAACAAAGTCTTTTCTTTTGAATATCTGATTCATTTTTGTGCACTTTTTTACCACTTATTTTGATTTAAGGAAAGACAAAAACGACATCAACAAGATCATCTTCAAGAGTGGAGACATGCAGATGTCCCCGTACGCAGATTTCCCCAAAAATAACCGTATATCCATGGAGTGGGGGAGAGAGACCATAGAGATGCAGGAGAACGGCAGCACCAAGAACCTTCTGCAGATGACAGACATTTACTACTCAGTGAGTAATCATGCACCCTGTGTCGACAAAATTATTCCCACAAAGCTCCCATCATTTATTCAAGGTTCATCCCTCAATGTGTTTGCAGAGTCCTTGAGAATCCTTTAAAATTCTTACAATTAAAGGTTAAAAAATGCTTTTAGAAGTCTTCATTTCATTGTAAGACATTTTTGGAAGCACTTGACACATTTTTTTTAAATCCATTGATGGATATGTTTGTTTATATGACAGTTGTCAGCAATAAAGGCACTATTTCAGCTGGCAGGTTGTCAATCATTCAATCAGTCAAACTTTTTTTAAAACACTTTTCATACTAAAAGATGTAGCACAAAATGCTGTACATTTAAGAACCCAGGCAGGTAAGAGTCAGGAGATACAAAAGAAAACACAAAACTCCACCCACACTCCCAGCCCACACTAATCAACAGCCATGAAACCATGATAAGATAGAATAAAGGTAATAAAGTGTTATAAGTTGATTAAAATAAAACTGTTTAAAAACCAAACAATAAAAGGAAATAAATAAAAACTGTTAAAACATAAGAAAGTAACTTCTGAAAGTAAAATGGAGTAAGACCTTTAAAGCAGAGTAAGAGAGTAAAACAAATTCAACTGAAAGCCAGACCAAAATGGTAGGTCTTGAGTTTGCTTTTAAAAATTTAAAGCATTCACAAACTGCTGAAGGAAGAAGATTAGAATGTCTTAAAGAGCAATATGCTGGAAAACTTACAGGAAAATAATTCTTGAAACATGTGTTCTGTAAAGTGCATGAATTAATACTCTGCAGCCAGCCTAAGAGTCATTTTTCTTTATTATTTTTTCATCTACATTGAAAAACGAGCTAGATGTGATGACGTAAATGGAAACTGAATTAGGCTTGAACAGGAATCACCAACAGCCATGAAGAGGAATAAAAAGCAATACTTTCCATGAAGGATCTTAACAGATTTAGTTTTGTATAATAAAGTGTGCCACTCCAGCTTGATCAGGGGAAATTCACACATCATATGGATTTTTGTTCTCTCTTTGTCCCTCAGCCTGCTCTGCGTAACTCTGACCTGGAGAGAAACGGCCTGTACCCGTTCACCGGCCTCCCAGGTTCTCGTCACTCATGCATTTACCCGGCCCAGTGGAACCCCTCCTTCATCAGTGATGATTCACGAAGAAGAGACTACTTTTAAATGTTATACTTGCAACACACACACACACAAACACACACCTGCATTTAAACACACATAGACTCTGCACCTCTCTTTATGTAATCATGATGTGACAGGGTTGTTTTCTGGCACTTGTCACCCCTCACTGCTTTAACAGGGCATACATGACACATGGTTTTCATGGCTATGCACTGATGTATAGGTGTGTGTGTGTGTGTGTGTGTGTGTGTGTGTGTGTGTGTGTGTGTGTGTGTGTGTGTGTGTGTATGCACAAAAGTGCAGACTTTTGCAAGGGAAATGTCCGCTCATAGACCTTTCTGTGACCATCTCAGTGTTTTTGCATGTTTTAGCTCATTTACTCCAACACACATACTGAAAGCTTCTGTGATGTTGAAAACAGTTTAAAGTTTTGTTGTTCGTTTAGTTTGGGGTTTTTTTCTACTTCTGTTGGGCAAGTTACTGTGAAATATGTGGAGACTGCCCTAACACTTGAGAAATCCTTGAGAAAATTTCTGGATCCACATTCAGATTCAGATTACCACACAAAATGTTACAATTTCCCTCTTGTGTCATGACCGACATTCCCTCAAAATGTTATGAAAAACGGTCGAGAACTTAAAGAGTTATGAGCAAAAATGCAAAAAAAAAAAAAAAGTTCTTTCTGGCATAACAACTCTTTCTAGAAATTCCTGGATCCACAGATTCAGATCACCACTAAAACCCTATTGTGTCTTATTTGTACCATGACTAACATTTCTTGGAAATATCATCAAATCCGTTCTTAACTTTTTGAGAAATCTTGGTCACAAACAAAAAAGCAAACAGACAAAAGCATACCCTCTTTGAAAGAGGTAATAACCACACTGTACCTGCCTTTTGTGCTATATAGCCAGTGATTCTCATGCATTGCTCGGAATGTCCAGAAGATTGTGAAATAGCTGGATGTGGATAAACATCCAAATAAATCAAATTAAGGGTAATGTGTGGGTTTGGTGCAACAGAAAAACATACGTGCAAAAACACTGACATAGTTCAGATTTGTAACTGTGTGTATACGTGTGCCACTGCTGTGTTCGAAAACATAAATGTTTCGGACAAAAGACTCTCAAACAGACCACTGACAGATGCCCAAAGAATATTTTTAAAGCTAAAACTGAGGAAGGACGTTGAATCCCCATGCCAGCCTTTATTTATTCCCTGTTTGTCTTAATGGTTGATGTAGCATCTAACATCTCATAAAAACACACTGACAGACTGTAGATGGATGAACCTGTGTTTTTAAGTCAACGTGTGAAAGTACTGGTGTGAATATTTGTGTGTGTGAAGTAATCTGAATACAGGAAGAATCATAATGTTAATGAATGTAAAGATGTTTCATAATTAGTTTGCTATTTTCAACATGGAGTATTATTTTTGTCATTCTGGCGTTTTAGTCAGAAGTGCTTATTTAAATAAAACATTTGCACAGAACTCTCTCTGACTTTATTTCTAACTTTACTTGTTTACTAATAATAAAAGAAATAACAAAAAGGAATTGTATTATACATTTATGTTCATTATTGTTAATCAGAATGTCAACGTTTTGTAATTATTGCACTGCTTATTGCTTTTTATGAAGCCTTTGGACTTTTAACAGATGCTAAATGCAGATGATGTGGCTCTGTTGATTACTTTAGCCAAACACCTCCAACAGGCATGAAAGCCTGACAAGGCAGTGCATGTATGTAACCTACCACAACATTTGAGTTCCTCCGCAGTCCATAAGGCATGTTGTTCCCAAAGCTTCAGGTGCACTGTATACATTTTCCATCATGAATGTAGTCTACATTTTACCTTTTTTATGCCCCCATATGCTGCTTTATGCAACTTTATTGGCACAACTACAAAATCTAGAACAATTCAAAGAGAAGAGAGGAAGAAAACAGAACAACATATTTTCAATAACAATACCCATCAGGCGGAAGAAGTCCACCTATATGGGAATTTTAATTCAGGACCACCACTCAACTTTCATCCCAACCCCATGAGAGTAATTAGAACATCACTGATAAGAATATAGTGTTTCCCAGAACTTCCCTAAGGTTTCATTTTAAAATCCTTTTTGGAGGACAACTTAAAAAAGAAGTTGTAGAAGAAACAAAGGATTACTAACAGTAACTTCTAAATGGATGTTGTTCTCCTCAGAACATTCTTAACCTCTTTATTAGACACATCATAATCCAAGAGTTTATTCTGAATTCTTTTAGCACTCTAATAAAAGATTTACAAAGTTATCCTTTAAAAGAAAGCCGATTTAAAGTGCAAGTTCCTTTACACTTCCTTATACATTAGCGACAAAGTTTGCAATTGTACAAGACTTTCACTACCATTTTAATGGACCAGTTCGTAACCCACACAGCTGTTGATACTGATATGCAAAACAGTAATCTGTTACATTCCCACCCTAAAATGAATGCCCTTTTAAAGATAAAGACTATTTCAGCTTTCAACAAAGATGAAGATGGACTCACGCACACTGTCTTACTTGCAAGAAATTATTTTTTTTGCAACGTTTCAGTCTCAGACCATCAGGCAAACAGGACGTCTTAAATAAGAAGTGGGGATAACACCTGTCGCCAGTCATCATGACGTTACAGCTGCACCAAAAAAATAAATGAACAGACAAAGAAAAAACATCAACTTCCTGACTAAGAGAGTTAATATGACGAAAGTCTTGTTATAGCCTACAAATAAACAAATATAACCTGCTGACATCAATACATACAAACTGAATTATATTGCATTTTAGGCTGTTGTATTTTGTACTCTTGTAGGGAATTAGGTGATTTCATATTAATGGGCTGTATCAACTTGAAGTTCATTATAATGCTTCTCAACAATTGTTGTTACTTCTCTTATGGAACTTTAATGTCCCCTAAATTGTATAATTTGTAATTGATTTCATTTGCAGCCTTATTTGTTAGCTCTAATCAGACATTCATCACATTAACTATCTCAGTCAGGAAGTTGATGTCTTTTCTCTTTTCTGTCTGTTTATTAATTGATTTTTTTTTTTTGGTGCAGATGTGACGTAATGATGATGAGTGACCACAGGTGTGATCACCACTTCTATTTAAGATGTCCTGCCCTCTTTAGCTGTTTGCCTGATGAAAGTCTGAGATTGAAATGTTCAAATAAATGAATTTCTTCCAAGTTAGACAGTGTGAGGGAGTTGATCTTCATGTTTAAAGTGACTTTTTTCTCAAGCGCACCTGTCTTCTAAATTAGAAATACGATATTAGAATGCAGAGTACTCTTCTAAACTTTCAACAATGAAAATGGATCAATTACCAGTGCATGTATGTCTGAAGTAGGGCTGCACGATATTGGAAAAAACTGACATTGCGATTTCTTGGGGGTTTGCAATATATTGCGATAAATATTGTGATATTAAAAATAGAAGAATTTTCACCAGATGACTTGAATAGCTCTGTTTGGGAAGAATTTGGTTGATTCACAATGACACCGTTGTATTTATATAATACCGTTTAATCCAGGCTAAGGGGGTTCATCTGTGAATGATGAAGATTGCTGTTTGTAAAAGGGATCCAGAAGGCCATGTCATTGTACAAAATAGAATAGGTTTCGATTTCAGTTGCTTTTTCTTCATTTCCCCAATAAATGTAGATGATATACAGGAGCTTGTGAAGCAAAACAAAAGTTTGCGTGTTTGCGATAGACAATTGGGCAAGCGCACATTGCAATGGGGATGTTCAAACAATATATTGTGCAGGCCTAGTCTGAAGGCTGCATTTTCATGACAGTAATCGCCTCTGAGAATGCCATGTCACGAACACTTGACTGCTCACTCTGCCCCATCCAAAGAGCGATCAAATGCAAAACGTATTTTGTAACATAACTAAATGGCTGTCAAACACATTAATAATGACTGCACTGCTGCTCTGTTGATGATAGGAGGCAGAGTGTGTGTCAGAGTCATGGAACATCTATACCTGCCTTACATATGATTTGCTTATGTACTGCTGATGGTCCCTTTGATTCTCTTTTCTCTGATCTGATCTCTCACTCTGTAAACCAGTAGTCTTGTGTTTGCACACACAGGAATCCAAAGCTCAATGAGATTTTGATCTTCTTGAACCAGATATGGAAATGCTCCTCAGTTTGAGTCAGGAGGCTTTTATACCAATCAATGCTCCTCTCGTTTTTCTTGATCTGATTGCAAACATCTTCTATGCGTACAGCCTGATCTGCCCGATACATCATGGACAAAGAGTCAAGCAGCCGTTGAAGGTACTCCTGGCAGTACTTGTCTCATGCTCAATCATATATTGTGTCGCTTTCACCTTATTGCTTATAACGTATACTGAGAAGATGAGCTTTGAGCTTTCTGTGTTATGGATGGTTGTGCTGTCTTTTGTGCATAACAATCTTACATGTTCGGTTTGGCTGAACTTTTTCTACTTCATCCAGATTGTTCCTTTGCAGAAAGCTTGTTTATTATGGGCAAAGAGGAACATAAAGCTGGTTGTCTACATGACTTTGCTATGTAGCGGGATTGTTTTCTTTGTCAGAAATGCCCTGTTCTTCGCTGATGCCATCAGTCCTCAGCTAAGATATTACCCAGCAAATAATGGTACACGGTCTGGTCACAACTATAGTCTTTTTCTATCAGATCTATTTCTTTTCATTGTAATCAAGGCGTATGTCCTGATCTGTTTATGTTTAATGATGGTGTCCAGCTTTTTCACAGTCCACTACCTGCATGGACACATAAGAAGAGTGTCGCATGGCAGCAGTAGTTTTTCCAATCAGAAGATTCAAAGTCAGAAGAGAGTCACTATCACTGGGATCTACCAAGGAGTGCTTTACGCCCTGTTCGATGCCTATAACTTCCTGGACACATTTTCCTTCTACTTCTCCTCCCAATTTTATTTCAGCACTTGGATCACATTAACAGCCACTACACTGTACATAACAGGCACAACCTTGAACTTGGGCATCGGTCAGTCTGTATTCAGGCGAAGGCTTGTCAGCATTTGCAGACAAATCAAGGCATTGCTTAGTGGTAAGAAATGAAGTGAAAGAGCACTGAAAATATTTGGTGGGGTCTTGAGATCCAAATATTTCACTGAGATTAAAGGATGTATGATTTGATCATGTTACCTGAAATTACAGATGAAAATGGAGGTGACCTACAGATCTTAGCCCTCATGTCTATTAGGAAATGGACTTCTGTTATTTTATGAGATGCACCTGTTAAACTGTAACTTATCATGAACATCTTTGCCGACCACATCCATCCTTTCATGACCACAGTGTACTTGTCCCCTCATGGCTTCTTCCAGCAGGATCGAGTGCCATATCATAACGTTTAAATCATCACAACTTGGTTTCTTCTGCATGACAATGAGTTCTTAATATTCCAGTGGCCTCCACAGTTACCAGATCTCACTCCAGATGAATAGTGCGCCTTGGCGAAGTAGTGGAATAGGATATGTGCTGCGACTTCATGATTCAATCATGCCAACCTGGACTAAAATCTCTATGAGATGTTTCCATCACCAGGTTGCATTAAGGCCCCTCTTAATGCAAAAGGGGATCCGACTAGGTGTCAGTAGGGTGTACCCAACAACATGGCCAGTGACTCAGAAGATATGGTAAAATGTTTGATAGGAAAACAAATCAGTTTGAGTCTTTAAGGCAATGTGTTCATAGAGAAAAAAGCTTTTTGTAATGAATTTTACATTACAGGAACTCTCCACTTATTCTATACTGTAAAATCCCCTCTAAGGTCTTTTGTGTCATTGCATAGGCTTTGGAAGGTACTTTACGGATATGCTTTTGTTTACAGTTGCCTATGTGGAGTATAAAACTGTGTTTCCAGAGTTGATGTCTTGGATATCCTTAAACACTCACAGTTCCTGATGTCTCTCAAAATACTGATGTCACCAAGACACACAGCCTACATGAACACGATGAACAAGATGTTTATTGTCGTCTTCAGCATTAAATATTTAGAGTACTGTTTGTCTATCCTTATTTATACAAAAAGTGTTGTGTCTTAGCCTGGTAGTATGCTTTGTCAACAAGCTATTTTGACCATTTACCAAAACTGGCGTATGCCTCCCTTTTATAGAAGTTCATAGGGACTGATATAGGTAAATTATGAAGAATTGGATTACTAAGTAGACTCAATAATGGCACTGAAATCACTGAAATCTAATGAACTCTCATTTCTAGTTGGGATACGGGGGAGCAATGTGAGTCTTTCTGCAACAAGTATCACTTCACCTCAACCAAGGTTTCTAAAAGTGACGTTTGCAGCTGACTGTTCTTTACAGTTTATCTCAGTCCTAAGAATCAAACAAAAGACTAAGCTGACAGCCCTGTTTTTATATATATATATATATATATATATATATATATATATATATATATATATATATATATATATATATATATATATAGATATATATATATATATAGATATAGATATACTGTATATATACTGTATATATATAAATAAATATATAAAAGAAAATGTTCTCAGCCTAATGCGCAGTAGTTGTGGTAATAATGGACAAAGTACAAAGAGCACAGTTACATGCTTGAATTGTATGTAAAACCATTACATTATGTTCTTCATATTATCCCTTCTGTTCTTCTCTTTAGCACTGGTCTTCATGCCTCTGACAAATCACTGCAGTGATGACACTCAGAACATGACTCCATTTTTTCTGATAATTCTCAAATGATTTTTAATGTGGTTAAACTGTTTTAGGACTTCATGGAAGAGAAAGTAAACATTTCCTCTGTGCTTCACAGTAATTCTCTTACTTTGCATGGTCTAATTTGCATGTGATGCAAATAGCCTCGACTTGCTACATGTACAGCAGAGTTGTCTGTTTAAATACAACAAAGGAAAACAGAGAACAGAAACAACACACTAAGAGAAGATGGATAAGAGGGAGACTTGCTTTCTTCATCCAAGGCCAGCAGATTTTAGATAAAGGACTGGAGCAGAGTCTGATCTGCAGCCTCCTAAAGTGTAAACAGACCAGCTTTTCAAATCGACCGTGTCAACATCAGAGTCATAAAGTAGGATGGACTATCTAACCTGTGCCACCGTTAATGGACCTTTTGCCATTCTCAACACCATGGCTAATTTATTTTATGTCTTTTGTATGGTTCATCCTCATCATGGAGAGATGATCAAGCAGCCTCTGAAGCTTCTCCTGGGCTCTATTATCTTCTGTTCTATCACCTATCAGATTTCAGCTCTGGTGCTGTTTTTCGTTAAAGTCACTGAGGAAAATGTGTGTTTTATTCTTGGGTCTTATGTTGTGTTTGCCGGGAGTCTGTCCACCACCATGACCTCCTCAGTTTGGCTGACTTTTTTCTACTGCATCCAGATTGTTCCAGCACAGACAATCATTTTCACCTGGATTAAGAAGAATATCAAACAAATAATCTACTGCATTTGGCTTGGAGAGAGAATTTGCTCTGTCCTCAATGTCTTTGTCATGTTTTTAGATTATTTAACTCTAACTAATCTTCTGCATGTAGATTCAAGATACAATATTACAGTGCCTCCTGGCACAGTCTACGTACAAATACCATCATCCCTATATGAGTCAAATGTGTATGGAGTTGCATCTTCCATTGTTGGGGTGCATTTCTTCCTCTCTCTCTGCATCATGGTATTTTCCTGTGGTTATACCGTTGCCTTCTTGTGTGCACACTTGCGCCGTATGGCAGGAAACGGCCTATCCTGCCAGGAACTCAGGAGTCAAATAAGAGTGACTGTAGGTGGCATTCTGTTGGGTTTCTTTTTCCTTCTCTGTTCTGTGTGGACTTTGTACAAGAATTTTACTGAGAAGATCTCAAAGAACCTGCTTAATCAATGCAACTACTTCACTTTCATCAATCTTTATGTGACATGCTCCACACTGACACTCGGAGCTGGCCAGAGGGTGTTCAGAAGAAAAATGGAGGATGTTTGGCTCCAGTTAGTTCAAAGCTGTAAGGGAAGACCATAAGACCAACACAGTTGAGATAATAACGAGACAATATCCTCTCAGTCTTAGCATGCAAACAGACCTTTAAACCTGGTCGAGTTTCAGGTTTACTTGTTTTATATTAATATTATGTTAAAGATGTTTATAAATATTGTAATCCTGTCAAATAGTTGTTCGTAAGAAATTAATTGTAATATCTACATTAAATGTTGATGCCTTTGAAATGTAACAAGCCTTTCTTTGAATAAGTTTAAAGATATTTGTGGATTAAATACAAAAAAATTCAAGGGTATGTTACCTTATGTCTATAGTTACATGAAGAAAATGTCTTTGTGTTTGTGGAAAACTTTCTATCAAACCTTGTTTTTAACCAAAAATGTCCAAGCTTACATTCAATTGCATGTATTCTTAATGGCTCATAATATAGTTTTCTTCTGTCTTTTGGTGTGTACCACTGTCTTCATAAATCATGTGTGCTAAATCGATGTACCTTTGAGCTTCTGTTAAAATATTGAAGTAGGAATATCAATAGACTAAAACACGTAGGCATAATTAACATTTCTTTTTAAACATTTAATACCCCATGTCTTAATTAAGAACCTCTTCAAGAAAAAATAGTTATATGTATGTTTGATGGTTACTTAGAAAATGATTCTAGATCAAAGGGATGCTATACAAATGTCTTAAAGCGAGAGGTTCACATCAAGTATGATGCTGTTTAATGATTAAAAAAATAAACACATTAAACTGCTGCTTGTCTGTACTTTTTGTTCTTATTTTTAACTGTGTTCAATTCTGCATCTAACACTGTCGTGTAGCATATAATAAGAACTCACACATAGATCATGATGTTCAGAGGCTGGTGCACATTACTTGGCATGCCAGACGGACAGGTTTTCAGGAGGAAATGTCGCCACCTGCTGGAATATTGTAAAAACTTCAGTTTTAATGCCTGCCTGTAAATCCATAACCTGGTGGAGCAGCCAGATCTGCCTTATTCAAGTCTGTAATCTTGGTTGGTAAATGGAGAGATGAAGAGAGTCTTTAAAAATATGAACATGAAATCATGAAAGAAGAATTTGGTGAGTGTTATTTACTGCTAACCACTGAATTTGGACTCTCTAACAGCTGAGTTTTTTTGGTTTAAAAAAGGGTCCCCAGCTTTCAAAAATGAGGCCTGACTACTTCAATAATGCTATCTTTTGTGGAATGAAAGTAAATATTATATACATTTGCTGACTTGTTATTACCTGGCAAATGACCTGAATGACTTCTTTACCGGCTTCAAAATAAAAGGAGATAAAAAATACCAATGCCACTGCTGCGAAACAGAATGGAATGAGGGTTTATAGGAAGGAGAGCCCTTTAAACATCAGGGAGGAGACAGTACGGCATGTGTTAAGACCAACATATGGAAAAGCCCTGAGCCAGACATCGAAGACAACGTGCGTGTGTGTCAGTATACCACAACGGCCACTTGAAAAATTTGAAAAAGTACAAATCAGCACAGTGTAATATGTGAATCTGAATGTCGATGAAACATGATTGAGTTCCCATTAATTTGTTCTATTGTACATATTATATATTTAGTGTTTTTGTTGATTTATTTTTGTATTCTATTCACTTCATATTACTGTGAAGTTTTGCTTCTCAGTGTTGATTGTACAAAGACATTGATGAGTACCTGATTTTGTTGGTACTTTCAATGCATCAAAAGTAAAACCTGATATGACAAGCAGATGATTTTGATTCTGAATTAAATTTTATAAGGAAGAAAAATTAACCTGCTGAGCATGGTTTTGGTTCGTGGGAAGGAGCTGGAGTGCCCAGAGAGAGGGGAGAACATGCAAACTCCACACAGAAAGGTCCTAACCAACATGGGGAACCAGCAACCTTCCTGCTGCCACGCACTTACTGTAATGCCACCATGCTGCCCTGATAGATACCAAAGTATTATTAACTGCATGTGTTATGCTGTAATGAAAAATTGATTAAAATATGTATTTTCACTGGATCTCAATGGCAAATTTTGTTCTTAACAGTAGGAGTGTAACACTTTGTTGTACATTATTTATTTTGACTTGGTGTAGGAGCTAAGCTGGAAACATCAAGATCAAGTAAATACTCAATCTTGTGGAAATTCTATGCCATATGCATGAACACATGAAAATGAGTAAAGCCTAATTTTCTAATAAATAATTTTGGGAGCTATTTTTTGGTGTGCGGATCGCTTTACTCATTTTCATGTCTGGAATCGTTTGGATCCAGCACCCTACGTAGGATGTGCGTGCCAATCTTTTTATTTTTTATCAACATATGCATGAACACAGACAGAATTTTTAAAAGCTGGACTGAAAAGTGCATAAAATGCAAAACAATCCATCAGGTTGATAACCAGAATGTTACAGCATGTTAGAAAAGCCCCAGCCAGGGAAGAGGCATCTGTGCCTTGAGAAATTTTGCCATGTAACGGAACATTTCTTTTCCACATCCACAGCTTGGGTCTTTTGAATTAGCCTCAATATGAAAATGATCCAGACCTGAGATAATCATGTAATAAGAAAGAGCTTGACTTTGCAAATACTGAGTCTAACTGATCTCTATTCAACTTCTAATAGCTCCAATGGCTCTTTTTGTGTAACAAAAAATGAAAAAATTAAATGAGCATATGCTTTACAAGCACCTCCACAAACTTCAATATAGTAGGTCTGGTATGGAACAATGATAATTGAGTTTCTAAGAGATCCTTCACCCAGGCGGATCCATCTCACCAAGCTCCACAGCAGAACATTAGTTCGATCTGCTGAGACATGGCCCATTCACCAGTCAGCTGGGAGCTACAAGCTTATGCAGAGATTAGCATAGATGCTCAAGGCTTTAGTACCGAATCTAGACAGCATTTATTTATTTGATAAAAAACAAACAACACTGAAGGCATTTCTGTTAGAAAAGAATTTTTCACTCCACTTCTGATACATTTTGGTGTGAGTTTGCTAAATTTACTTACTTTTTTTAAGTTTACTTTTCACTGCAGTTGGAATTCCTGCTACAGCGTCTTATTGAGCACTGTGATTGACAAAGTGATCATCCAATCATCTTTTCTTTGAAAGATTCTGCTTTTTCCCAATCTCTATGGATTGTTGCCCAGATGGGCAAGTGGAATAGCTATATGATGCATAGTAGGCTACAGATATTCACCTGTCTGGTGTGTCACATAAGAAAATTGAGAGCAAATTACAAAACTCGGAAACATAGCTGATAAAAAATGTGAGGTTATTGATTTGTAACCAAATAACAGTTGCTTCAGTCTTTCTACAGCAGAGTTCAAAATTTCAGAATTAACATACAAAACATGTCAAACAAAATGACATGTCTTCAAAAGTACACAGTATTTTCATACTAGATGGTAAAATAACCTTGAACTAAAACAGGCTTGTGTCGGCCAACCTGTGTGCTGTTGGTGTAATTTCATACTGTCAAATTGTGCAGACAGGCTTACGAAGTAGCCTTTGTAACGTTTGCGGACACTTGCTTGTTGATTAGCATAAACAGAAAATATACAACATAAACACATAACATTTAATTTAACTTATTTAGAATTATGTTATACAACAGATAAGTCAAAAAGCACAGAACGTTGTATTATGTTTGGATGATATTCTTAACTTCGTCAGGAAATTTTCACATAATACTAAAAAATAAGTCCGATGATAAAAGAGAGGGTAAGCGCTGTACCATAAATTGTCGAAAATCTGAGCCTTTAAAAAGCCTTTGAAGGCACCATGAGCCGGGCCCCGCCCCTCGTATTTGGCTGTATTTCGTGTGTTCGGCAGTTGGAGAGGGAAGGAGAGGGAGAGAGGGTTCATCCAGAGGGAGGCAGGATTTATGGACATATTCTGCAAAATTAAAAGTCCGCCGATAGATAGCAGGCTACACCGGCGTTATTTTACGGACTGAAATGAACTCCTATGGGTTCAGAGAGTTTTATTGTCGTGTTTAGCCGTAAATAGTGGAACAAACTATGTTAATTTCATTTCACGGTTTACCTCCTGTTCAGGTAAGTGCTGCAAATGTTTGGAGAGAAATAACTTTAATGCGGCGTTCGTTACTGACCACGGCTCATGCATTAGATATGTAGTAGTTCATGTTTGGGGAATGTCAAATCGCTGCCGAAGTTATTATCACTTATTAAATGACTTTTAATATACGTAATAAACTTAAGTCTCCCACTCTTAACCTTTGTTTTTGTGATGTATCGTATCGAGGGTTAAAATTGATCAGAATGTGCGTTGAGGCAGTTGACGTTGGTTTACGTTGAACGTTTGTCCAAGTGAGTTGAACATTAGGATAAAACAGAAACGCAGAGAAACAAGTAAATTCTTATAGAAGGATTGAAATCAGACATTATATTCCAAATGTGACTGTTATCATCAAATATGATGTGCAGTCAGGAGAGACCGAGGCAGGGACAGGACGGTTATAGTAGAGTATCAGTCTGAGCAGTGTTTGCAGACTGACCCGCTGACTGGAGAAAATGGTCAGAGAAGACTGTTATGGGCCAAATGTGGGCGGTGTCATTTATAATTTTCCAAAACTCACAGATTAGGAAAACAGGTGCGGTTTTACTCATCTAGAGGCCCAAATTCCAGTGACCCATATGAGCCCCCTCCCAAACGCACAAACACACGGATTGAACCAACATGTGGAAAATATTTTGAACACTTACTACAAGATTTCCAGTCATTTTTCAAAGAGCAGTGTTCTCATAACATTACCACCTGATTTAGGCAAACTTTACCCTCTGATTGGTTAAGTAACCCACAAATCAGAGAAGCCCTTCTCAGAGTAATTGTTGAACTGCTCTTGTTAGACAAATTAAAGCCTGATTAAGGTCCTTTCAGTGAATTGGCTTGAATTTGTGACCTTTTTGTAACTTAAACAAGGTTAAAAAAATATTTTAACAAAGTTAAAGTATTGTTTCTGTGAAAGCAAAAGCTAGTTGTAACTTCCATCCTGTTTCTTGAACTGAGGGATAGTTAAGAAAACTCTGCATTAAACTTTGTGGATGACCAAACTGATGATGTAACCCACTGTCTCTGTACTTTATAGATGTATATTTAACAGCTCTCAGTTATTTCCTTTTGCTTACCAAGCATCTCGTTGATGTCTTGTTGAAGGAAAGCTAACATTAACAAACATTTCAAGCACCAGACAAAAGATGTATTATGAACTGGTGAGATTTTTACATATTTTCTCATACACTGAACTGGTCACTTCTTGGAGAGGATGGGGTTTAACAAAGGACCGCTTGCTGGCATGAGTCTTTTCTGCCACTGCAGGAGAATCCCACAGACTCGTTTTTTACCTCTACATAACTCTGTAAGAGAGAGAAAGTAAAAAAGGGCAAATAGTTGACTGATGCTGTTTATTGCCTTTGTATTTTGGTAGTTTGGCGATTGTCCAAGCCCCCATTTTTGAGTAGCTCTTATTTTTTTTTACATTTCTGCTCTTCGGACAGCATACTGTTTGTTTGTAGTGTTAGACTGTTGTTTACTTTTTTGCCGTAATGAGTGAAAAGTGACTTATACTGTTTGAACTTAAAAGCACTTTTCATTAACAGAACATTTAATAAGACACTCAAGTAGCATCAGGCATGTTTGAAGTGCTTAACTTGTTCTATTACTTTTTCTACTTGTTCTATTATCACAGCAGATTAGCCCTGATTGTTGATTTTAAGGAAATACACCTGGGTTGTCCGCCTGAGTGTCATCTTTGTGAGGGACACCCTGACCTAACGGCAACACATTTTCTGTTTATGTATCATACTGGTGTCATTTATCAAGGATGTTTTGTCATCTTTTCTCCCGATAAGGAGATTTAGGTGCAACTTCTGGAGTCTGCTGCCTGGTCTAGTTGAGCATCCTTGGGTGATAAAGTGGAATGGCCCCAGCCCTGACCAAAATTCGAAACGATGGCCATGGGATCCACCTGTCCTCCCCTCCTGCCTCGGTCAGAATGGACACAGACAGGGGAACCGTGTGCAGCACTGATCTGGAGTCTCAGCTGACTCCTACAGATGATGGTGATCTCCAAAAGATATTGTTGAATCTTTCCATGATCCCTTCTCTGGATTTCTGCCTCCCACTGAGCCCCCTGGATGTCCCTGCAAACCCTGTGCCCTCCCCACGTCTGCAGGTGTCCCCCAGCCAGGAAGAGACTGTGCTCTTCCCCAGCCCTGCTCAGCTTCTCAGCATCCTCTCCTCTAGTAAAGGCCAGAGAGATTCTCAGCAGGTGGACTCTGTGTGCCCAGGTGTACCAGACATGCTTTACATCCCTGTCCCTGACTACAATAGCCAAGAGGCTTCTGTGCTGCAGGGATGCAGTGCAGTGCCAGATGGTGGTGATGCCTCTCATTCATGTTCCCATGAGGAGATAAAACACCAAGGCGACACTCCCTTATTTACGGTGCAGCCTTCTTTCAGACGGACAGAAGAGGGAATCTGCTGTCCTCCATCCTCTGAGCAGCCTTGCGTGGTAAACTTGAGCCCAGACCAGCCAGCATTCAGAGCTGTGCTTGGTGAAGCTGTGAAGGAGAAGCTCTGCAGACAGGTGGAACTGTGCAGCCAAGCTCAAAGACTGCAAGCCAGGCTGCAAGCCCTGCTAGGAGAGCACACTGTCCAACACTGCAACCAACAGCTGGAGGGGCTGAAAAGGTCCTGCCAACCTGGAAGTTTGTCTCTTGAAAGTGTGAGCTCAGCACATCCTGGCATACTACCTCCACAAGTGGACCTTGAACCCCTCTCTTCTTGGCAAGAGTCGTTCACAACCTCATCGCCCTTTGCAGAGCTAAGAGAGTTCTCTCTCTGCAGTCAGGCGGTGTTGAGAAGCCTACAGGAGGCTTTGGACTCTGAGGCCACTGCCAGCAGCAGCTCAGATGAGGAGGAGGAAGTGAAGGAGAGAAGACATCGCAAGACAAGGATTTCATATGTGTAAGTATTCAAGGGGAATGTGCTCACTGCTGGTCTATAGCAAAACAGTGTTATTACACATTATAGACCTTTTTTTTTTTTAAATATGAACAAAATATGAGCTTCTCTTAACTTATTTGACCAAGGCTGTGGTCAATTAACATTTCATCAGATGTGTTGAAACCGCCCTCCATTCATTATTTTAAGCTCAGTCTCTCATAGGAGGTGGGAAGGATATTAAAACTTCTTCAAACAATTATCTAAGTGTTATAATTTCACAATGTCTGCATGAAACAACAAAGTCGTGCTAAAGAAAAGCAAAACCATTTACTAACTCACTGAGGTCTCAGTGTTAGAGGATTTGTTGTGCTGATTTAAGTTTTACCTGCAGGCTGTAGCTGTGGTTCACTCTTTCATTCCATTGAGTGAGGAGTAAACAAAAGTCGACCCAGACACTGTTTCCAGTAAAAAGAAAAGTTTATTTCTTCAAAACAATTGTAGTAAAATTGAACATCTTTGATACCCCTTTTGAAAAAAGAAACAATCTGGAGACAAAATAGTGGATAATGTTTTTAATTACTCAAACTTGATTGACAGATTTGTGAAATATTGGCACTAGTCCCTATTTTTCACCCATAGCAGCTTTTGGTTAATAGTTTGACAGAAAGTCTGCATTTTTTTATGCTTTGGTTCTTCAGCCTGACACGTTAGATGGATCGCTCAATGTATTTTACTTGTCTATCTGGGAAATAGCCTGTAGGAAGTGTTTGAGAATGAACAGAACATTTTAAAGCATACAAAACAAGTGATTAGATGATTGTCCCCATAGGCACCTTCATTTAGGGCTGATCATGTAGCAGGCGGATTCTCCTGAGGAAGGAACTTGGGTTGATTCATAAAACAAACTGTTGGCCAAACATGTCCGAGGTGGAGTGAAACTATCTCCTCTATTTATAAGTTTGGTCAAGATCTGATAAAACTGCAACTGATGCTGTTAGCATCCATGCTAATCTCTGTCAAAGTAGTCACTTCCTGCTGTCGTCTTGCTGGTCACTCCCATCTCTTCCTGCTCCAAATGACTGATTGGGCTGTGCCACTTTGAGCAAGATGGAGCTGTCAGATTACATACATTGAATCAGGCGGGTCCATCTGCACGGTAAGGTCATTGGCTCTTTCTGAAACTACAGAACAGGGATTTCAGATAATTAAATCAAACCAAATAATAAACCACAGCAGCTTCATATTGTTTTAAAACAGCCTCTTAAACATGTTTATCTGTTTCTGCCAATAATAAAGTTTGAAAAATAGCTTTTTTACTACCAAAATATTTATCAACTCGATTATACATTTTTTGAAACTTGTCAAAGTCCATGAATTTGACAACATTCATTTGAAATTAAAAGTTCCAATTGTTGATATAAGTTTGAATTTCTAGATGGAAAAACTAAATTGCGGAGGTGGGAGAAAGTCATTGTTTTGCAAGTCACAAGTAAGTCTCGAGTCTTTAAACCCAAGGCTCAAGACGAGACAATTCAAGTCAAGTTTGAAGTCAAGTCTGAAGTCATAGGCTTAAAAATTTCAAGTCTTTGTAAGTCATAAGCACTGTTTACCAAACTTAGCTTTCTTTGTGCAGCTTCAAGTGCTGAACAAAGTTTAACGTTGTCGCATCTCCGTCTGTTATTCTCACACTGCAGGTTTTGCACACGGCAATTCGTTTTTGTTTATGACCTCATGGTTTGCAAATGCAAATTAGTTTATCCCTGGTAACATGGTTCTGCATCTCTGGATTGTTCCCGCAGTCCTGCAGTCTTGCGCTCAAGGAAAATAACTGTGCAATCCACACCCTTTTTGTTTGTTCTTCTTTACCCTGATTGGACGTTAATAGATGCATTCAATGGGGCAGATCCTGTGGGAAAATGTTGTCTTGCTGGAAATTCCAAAAAACTGTCACTCAGTCGAATACTTTGAATGGGAACACATTTTCTCAACAGTCTTACTGAAAATCTCAAGTATTTTCAAGTCATCAGACTAAAGTCAGAGTCAAGTCCAGAGTCATTAATGTCAAAGTTCAAGTCGAGTTGCAAGTCTTTGATGATATTGTCAAGTCGAGTCAAAAGCCACCAAAATTGTGTCATGAGTCTGACACGAGTCTAAGTCTCATAACTCGAGTCCACAGCTCTGCTAAATTGTAATTCCTTCCCCCAAACCACATATTCTGTTATTTAAGAAGCCGGTGCTCTGTTAGGGTTTACTAAGAATAAGAAAATCAAGGTACAGGATTGCAGATACAAGTCTGATTTTCAGGTGCCTGAAGTTCTTATGAAGTCAGGAAACTCAAACAGAAGCTGTTGTACAGTAAGAATAATAACTTGTCTTAAAGTCACTGAGCACTTCTATCACTCTGGTTAATTAGACTGGAAGATTCAGAAACAGGTGATACGATGGTGAAACTTTTTGATGTCATTCATTTTAAGAACCAGTAGAAATGGTAGCAGGTGAATAAGTACAGTGAGAAGAGCTAAGTAAGAAGAGATCGAGTCAAGACCCCCTTTACCCCCTCTAACAAATTTACACGGCACACCTTTCCTTAAGAAACACTTGTGTGCTTGGACACATCATTTGGGAACCACCGTTAAGGATCTTTATAGAGTTTATTGTTTTAAAACACTTTGTGTATCAAACATGGAAACTTGTGGCAGTCCTAGCTACAACTGTGATGTAATTAGTAAATGGTAAAATGTTGAGTGGACTTTAGTCTGTCCTCCACACCTCGAGTCATCAAAGTGCTTTTTAACATTTCTCTATTCACACTCATTTACGTCATCGACTACTGATGTTTCCCTCACTGTCATTTTGTGAATGTAAACTCAAATGTACCACACGTAGGCACTGTGCCTGTGCTGCTAGTTGAAAAGTTTGTGCTGGAGTACAGGTTACCCATCAGTGAGTAAAGTAGTAAAAGCAATTAAAGGTTAAGTTCGGTTTCTACAGCTTTCACATTGTTTATAGAATGAAGTAGAACAATATACTCACCCAGAAGGCTTTCCTGATCCAAACAGTGCTTCGGGAGATATTTAGATCCAAAATCGAGTGGCGGACATCTGTATAATGGGAGCACACGGGGCATGTTAGCGCCGCTCCTAAAAAAAAACAAAACCAAAAAAAACTCATTAGTTTCACCAATATTTCATCATGGTTCGCTCGGGCTACTCCTCCATTACAGTCTGTGTCGGTCCAGACATGTCTTCGTGACTGTGCTGACCTCTGAACTGAAGAAGAAGACCGTTTGCCTCCGCGCATGCACAGTACTCCCTGGAGAGCTGTTCTTCTCTTTGCCTCCGTGTCCTCCTTTCGATGAGCTCCTCATCTGTATACTCTGGCTCGAAACTGTAAGGACACCCATCATATTTAAAGTTCTCCTCCACAACATCTTCATCCGATAGATATTGGTCCATTTTGCACAAAACTGGAAGAAGAAAGTCGTTGTGTAGCTGGCAGTCTTCCCCTGAAACAATGAGCCGTACTGCGCATGCGCAGAGGCAAACGGTCTTCTTCTTCAGTTCAGAGGTCAGCACAGTCACACAACATGTCTGTAGCGACACAGACTGTAATGGAGGAGTAGCCCGAGCGGACCATGATGAAATATTGGTGAAACTAATGAGTTTTTGGACGATAAATGCAGTTTTAGGAGCAGCGCTAACATGCCCCATGTGCTACCATTATACGGATGTTCGCCGCTCGATATTGGATCTAAATATCTCCTGAAGCACTGTTTGGATCAGGAAAGCCTTCTGGGTGAGTATATTGTTCTACTTCATTCTATAAATAATGTAAAAGCTGTAGAAACCAAACTTATCCTTGAAGTGTATCAGCTGTGTTCACACATCATCATATCAGGGCTTGTTTCTACATGTGAGATGCACAGTTGATGTGGAAGTAGTAGGAGGGTCTGTGTGCTTCTCAAAAATAATACAAACATCTATAAATGCCCACAAGGAACATAAATGAGTGGCTGCCATGATTTCTATTCCTTTTTTCTTCTTTTTGGCAGACCATGAACCATCAACACATAGTCCTCCAAGTACTGTATAGGAATGTGTCTGTGAGCCAAGGGTGCTCAGGCACAATACAGTATTATGAGTGTGAAGGAGGACAGCGGGAGGAGGGTAGGGGAGCAATTATGCTTGAGTGTGGTACAAAGCAATTAGGTCTGTTGTAAAAACTCCCCAAGTGTCTTGTGTGAGGACACATTGATATGTGACTGTAGGAGCTGGGATAAACTCCAGCCCTTTAGTTGACAGGCAGTTGACTTCAACACTGATCTAATGCTATGAAATAAAGGATAGCATAATCCTATATTGGGTTGTTTTTCTATAAATCTCTTTTCCAATGAAGTTGTGGCGGTGTTTAACATATAAATGAAACAGAACACAATAGTTGCTTTTACATGAGAGCTTTAAATCCCCTTTGATTCAGAATGAAACTGAATTCCTCTCTAAAGATCAAAAATGACCCTGTAAACTCCTACAGTTCTGAATTAAAAACTGTTCAGAGGTAGGTGGCTGTTTTAGTCTGATTTTACATCTGAATTGAATGGGTCATGTATACATTGATTGTGCTTTAAATTAATTCTGGTCTTTCTGCACATGCTGTCCTGTTGTGATGATTCACATATTCCACACTGACAGGAACATATTCCAGGAGGACTGTCTGAAGCAAGCATCAAACTCAAGTCAAGATAATTTATTTCATTAGAGCCTTAAAAGATTTGGAAATAATGCAAAGAGTGGATGTTACATAAACATAAATATGCAGACCTTTTAAGAGTTGTAGCTTATTATGTGATCATCGATGTTGTAGCCAAAAAGAAAAGTGAGAACTGGAGTGTGTTTTCTTCCAGTAGGCATAAATACATCATGTCCACCCCTGTCCAATCAGAACCATTCCTAGCCCCAAGACCTTAAAGGAATACTACACCCAAACAACGATTTGGCCTAATTTTCTACTCACCCTCATGCTGAACAACACTGTGGAGTAGTTTTGGTACATCTAGGATGCAGCCGGAGATCTGGGGGTATACTCGCTGTCCACTGATATTGATATCATGACTTCGGTCAGAGCGAACAAACAGTGTCATAAAGTCACAAGTCCACAAAAAGGATATTCCTCCATACTGCTGCTGTAATCCAAGTGTCCTGGCGGCGATTTACTGACATCATTTAGCATGTTTATAGCCTAAACAGTACTACTGCATTTCTATGATACACTTACGGGTGCATCACGGAGCACGGATGACCAAACAAGGGCCTCTGCAATAACTTAGAACAAGTCTCACATTCTGCTGTGGAGCCGTGGACAGACACAAGAGGGGTCAGCAGAATGTGGGATTTCTTGGTTCTTGTTTCTTGTTCTCGCTCCTAGTTATTGCAGAGTGCGCCTTGTTTGATCATCCAATGCACCCGTAAGTGTATCATAGAAATGCTATAATAAGCTGCTTGTAGAAAAAAAAAAATGAAGCAAATCGCCGATTAGAATCACTATTTCCAAGCAGCGTGAAGACACTTTGTTTTTCCGTATTGTATGATTCTGAATATTTAATTCCAAATTAAAAGACACCATTTGCAGTGATTTGCAAACCTGCCTTGGTCTATATTGAATTGAATAAACAGAAACTAAATATGTAATGTTTAAACTGATACACTACATTGATTTTTGAAAGTCTTCATTTATCTTAAATTTGATGCCTACAACACATGGTGGAAAAACTGAGACATGGGGCATGTTTACCACTGTTGCATCACATTTCCTTCTAACAACACTCAATAAGCATGTGGGAGCTAAGGATACTAATGCTAAGCTTTGTAGGTGAGCCAGTCTAGTGCCCACTCTCCTCTCCTACAAAGTCTTGCTGTTGTAACACATGCAGAATGTGGCTTGGCATTGTCTTGATGTAATAAGTAGATATGACCCTGAAAAAAATGGCACTTGGATGGCAGCATATGGAGCTCTAAAACCTGTATACCTTTCAGCATTAATGGGGCCTTCACAGATGTGCAAGCTACCAATGCCATGGGCACTAACACAACCCCACACCAACACAGATGTGGCTTTTAAACTTTGCCCTGATAACTGTCTGGATGGTCCTTTTCCTCTTGATGTCCATGATTTTTTAAAAACAATTTGAAATGTGGACTCATCAGGCCACGATAATACCCAGTACATGATGTTGGTTTTTAATGCAGTGCTGCCTCAGAGATCAGAGGTCATAGGCATTCAGTGTTGGGTTTCAGCCTGGACAATTACATTCAGAGCTTTGTCTGGATTCACTGAATCTTTTGATGGTATCATGGACTGTAGATGATGAAATCCTTTTTTCCTTGAATTTGTACATGAAGAGGTTTTGTTCTTAAACTGTTCCAAATGTGAAGGTGTCGTTTTAGCATTTCTCAACTTTCTCACTCTTTTGTTGCCTCTGTCCCAGCTTTTTGGAACATGTTGCAGGCATCAGATTTGTGGTTGGCTAATATTTTCAAACAAGAACACAAAATATTTTTTAAGTGTATTCAGTTGATGGGTGCCAAAAAAGGATTAGCTAATAATTATGTTGTGTGTTTATTTGCCTTCACATAACGTCCTTACTTCTTTGTAATAGGGGTTTGTAAAAAGATACATTAGAATATTGAGCTGTGTAAGCAAAGACAATACAAACAAACATACGTTTTTCAGGATGACAGTGTGTGAGCTGGTATCGTCGGCCCGCTCACTGAGTAAAGCCCTCAGTGCCTCCTCAGTGTTGAACACTTATTTAACTTGGCCCTCAGCAACGTTTACAGTGTGGTTCTCATAACTTGTGTGTTGTCCTCCCAGCTGTGGAGAGTATGATGACATGTTTTTTTCCCATGAACAAACACACCCACTCTCCCACTCTCAAACATTCTCTTTCCGTGCTGCAGTCATAACACATTCAGCAGACTCTCCAGCTTTTCTCCTTACCCTCCGGCTAGGAAATAAACACAGACATGCCAGCCATTCTGTGCCACCAAACTCCTCCTCTCTCTAGTGAAAATAATTTGAAAGTGAGTGCCTGTGTGTGTGTGTGTGTGTGTGTGTGGATGGGCGGCACTGTTTCTTGTGTCATGTCTCAAAGGGAATCATACTTCCTTTGAGGAGAAAAAAAAATGCAATTAAATAAACTTTTGCTTTTTTGAGATGGTAAAAGCCCTTGCCACTAATAACTTGCTTAGAAGTAAGTTTTCCACTATTTTTTATATCAAACAAAATGAAAGTTATTAGAAGAGGTCATAGCTTGGTTTTGATGTGAGTAATATCCCCAGTTAATAGAGGAAACCACAAACTTGAATGTGGAGATAGTAAAGAAAAGAGGCAAAGTTGATCTGCCAACAAACTGCTGCATAACGGCAACTCTGGACAACAAGACTAACAAGGCATGTTATTGTGCAGCATAAGATCCAAGTTATTTGTCATGTAAATCACTGAAGTTATGAAGATAATCTTTATGTCCAACAGAAAAGGGTGGGGGATGTTTTCAGGGAACACTAGGTGAAGACCAAGAGAAAAAAGAGAAATGAGGATATATGGAAGTGTCGGTCCTGAGCCGCAGTAAATCTGAAAACCTTAATATCTGTCTTAGGTGGATTACAACCAGGACTTCCTGAAGAGGAATCAAGGATACAAGGATTTATTTTACTAAGGAGATGTTTAGCAGTCAGACCTTACTTATGTCAGCAATATTTCATATTACCATTCTTTTGCACACATTGATGGGTGGGCTCTATACTTGCCTCAAAAATTCCAAACGAAAATATCCACGTCCATTCATGTAGTATGATGTAATCTTATAAACTGCTGGAGTATGTCAACATGAGTTGAAGCAGTCCTTTCTCTGTTCCAACTGTACAACTTAGATGTGAGTTCAAACCAGCATCTTGCTTATTTCAGACCAAAAGGATCCAAAGAAAATGCTAAAAACGCTTCAGCTCCACATACTTGCCATCTGTAATTTCAACCTTTTGGGTCATACCGATTATCTTGAACAGGAAATTGTGTACAATCAATGATATCTTGCATTCACACTCACCTAATGTTGACTTTGGACTGGCCCGGAAACTCAACTTCAGGAACAAGACAATTAAAACTAGAGCAAATTTATATTATTCGGAAACGTCTTGGAGCACCGGGCTGTAAGACCCCCGAATTGACAATTGATGGATGCCCCAGTGTAAACAGTTATTTAGCTCCTATAATAATCAATTTATTTGCACTTCTGACTGGGGTGTGTCGCTCTAGATCAGCTGTATATATTATATTGTTAGATTATATTTACAAAAATGCTGCCATAGTGATAATCACATTCTTCATGTGATATTTGTGAACAACAACGCAGGGCGTGCTAACAACAGCTAACAATAGCCTGGTAGATCCGCATGTTTTTTCCGACTTCAACTAGAACGCCAATAAGTCAGAGATCATGTCACTCCCAGTTCCGAGGTTACTGGAATGCAGCATTACTACAGTCACCGCACGTGCTCATGGGTAGCAGAGTCCTAATGTTGCCAGAACTAGATTCTCCTCATAGCACCTTTAACTTTTGGAGTTATCCTGTAACAAACAATGAATAAACATGACCTCCTCTGTGGAGGTAAAGAGGAAAATGTGATTTTTATTACGAAACTTCATCAGCAAAGCATTATAAAACTACAGTTGTAACAAGGCACTTTCAAAACATCTTAATTTTATGATGACATCCCCCAAAGATAGGACTGTAAGCACAGCATTGTTCTGCTGTTCTTCTAGAGTAAGGGCTTGTCAGAGCGATCTAACAGGCCTCGTGTTACCAGGTTAATGATCTTCCCCCTTAGTAATGTGCTGGCGTCACAGTTTTGGGTGAAAGTCGTGTTAGGTTTAAGTGCAGCCCTGTTCCTTTCTCTAGTGAACTTTTTGTCCTTTTCTTCCATGGTTTGTCCCCTGGTTCCTGGATCAGTGCAATAAAGAGAAACCATTTTACAGCTGCAATAAGAAGAGCTGTTTTATAGGAGTGTGGTAAGAGTGTGCTCGTCCTTTTAGTTGGCTATCCTTGGTCATCTTGGAAGTGTCAGCTTGTCTTTTGTTCAATTCAGCTGAACAATGCTCTGTGCTTTGTCCGTTCACCTCTCCTGCAGAGTTTTTATGGCACGTTCCTCCTTGAAGAGGATGTCCCCTCACTGGAAGGGAAACAGGTCGTTGCCCTCTTAGAGAAAATGTGGAAACAGTTTGCCTTTGGCCTTTTAAACAATGTCATGCTTTAACTTGAATTTGAACCATGCATCCTCTCAGCTCATTTTCTGCTCTGGCAGTTGTTCCTCACACGTCCAGCTGTTACTCATTTTTGATTTTTGGCATGTTTGTAGTGTTAAGTTAACTGAATGTTTTTTGAGAAAGGCTACATGTCAGAAAGTTTAAGTTCAGGACACACCCAAAAGCTCTAATATCTCTGAATGAGCCAAGAAACACTACTCTGACGGAGGAATTCTCCACCCCAGAAGGACTTGCTCGGGCTAGCCCTTCATTCAGAGAGGATTATATAAAACCCACAGATATTCCGTTCATGTCTTTGTGGAAGAAAATGTATATAGGTGGGGAACTTTTACTCAAACAGGTACAAAGTAACGCTTCCTCTACTGTGTGGTGCCGCTGACTCGCATGCTGCTTGGCAAATATTCCAGGAATTTTCTCATTGTACAGCCGAACAGAGCTGCAGGGCACTGAGATTTGGTCATTGTCTCTGGAGAAAAGAGGAAGCTTACTCCTCAATAAACACGTGCTAACTCAGAGCTGAGTGATTCACAGTCAATACTCAAACACATGCCTTGTTTGTATTGGCAAATGCTCCATCTTTAAATCCCTAACAGGATGTTTCTGTTAAAGGAAAGTGATTTGGCATAATGGTTTGATATTAAAATAATCACGTTGGAGAAGAACCACAGGGTGTTGCCGGATACTTTGCTGACTCGCTCAGACTCCCTCTGTTGAGCATCAGAGTGTTTGAAGTGGGGTAGTCCCTCTCTGTCCAAACCAAGGTCCAAGATCACTGCCATAGCAACCGCTACCCCGCTGAGGCCGTGCCGGCCACACACATGCTCGCACAAGATACATGCCTGCTGAACAGGCCTGTGCTATGGTAACATGCTGCAGATACACACCACCACACAAATCAACTGTGTTTAATGCCGTGGCCTAGATAAGCCTTTGTGCTTTAGCAACCCCCACAACCCCACATTCTGATAGGATGCTGAACAATTTACACCCTACATGGCAACATGGCTGTGTAAAATAGGTCATATGTTCACAGTGTACAAGTGTGGGAATTGAAATTTGGTTTCTGTTATTTTTTTTTCTTCAGCTCTTTTGTAAAACTCACCTCCACAAATATTCATGCCACATATGCTTAAGTCATTGTGCTTTTTCTGCTGGTGAATTTGAATTTTCAAAGTGAATACAGCGCCTTAAGACATGCAGCAGTGACATGCAAATTCAAATGTGAATTTTCTAATTGTATTTTATCAGGAAGAACAAACTGACTCCAATATTCAGATAGGTGTAAAAAACAGTTCACACACTCCTAGTTTTTTTTTTAGAAGTTTACACCAATCCTGGTTGCATAAATGATGCAAACATCAAACAGATAAATGCAAGTCATGTCTCAAGAAAGCTTTTACCAGCCATTGTACTCCCTGTCATTTCACTGCAAGCAAAATATGAACTTCTGACCAAATGAACTGAAAAACTGTCCTGTCATCTTGTCCCTCCACAGCAGCAGCTCTGAGAGGCAGTGGCTGGAGGAGAGAGCTCAGCTGGGTAGCAGCTGGAGCTGGTTGCAACTGAGACTGACAGAGTTGGAGGCAAGAATACAGCAAATGGTGGATCTCTACAACCACATCCGTTCTTCCAAGGTGAGATCAAATTCTTCTAAAACCAACTCAAAACATGGCATATATACCAACAGCAGTCACAGATAATTTACCATTAGAAGGTGCTTAAAGGCAGATGGTGATACACAAAAGCCCAAAGTGAGGAGGATGTAAAGCCAGGTAAAGTAACCTGTGAGAAAACCTTGATCCTCTATTACTGTTTGTTATGATCTGTGATAATCATTCTTATATTTTAAAGAGATACGGCAACATTTTATTTGTGTTTGTGTAGGGATGCACTATATTAATCGCACTGATATAATATCGGCTGATTTGGGGGAAAATGCTGTCATTTTTTTATCGACCTGATACGTACATTGTATCAGATAAAAAGATCTGATAAATAAATAAAAGTGGGGAAATTGTTTGCAGACCACGTAGCCCCCAAAAAATGCTATGTCGCGCTGGTTATGTCATTTATCGCATCTTACTAGAAGGACCCAAGCCTGCCCCCATCTCTGCCAGACCAAAAGTGAACATGGCTTCACCAGTGTGATTGTTTTTCTCAGTGGTAGAAGATAACAACAGCATTGCCAACCTGTTTGGCGCGAATTCTGTGAGGAAGAGGACTTCGGGTTTTAACACAACAAATCTTATAGCCCACCTAAAAAAGTAGCCATCAACGCGAAGCAGTATTGAAAGAAGATGAGGGAGCCAAGGTAGAAGCTAGCAGTACTAAGACTAAAGGCAACACCACAGAGCGTGCATGTCCCCCATTCAGCATGTGACACTTTAAGAGACAGTAAAAAGGCTAAATCCATTAACAACAAAGCGATGAATTTCATAGCGTTCAACGACCAGTCCTTTTCTGTCATTGAGAGCCCGGATTTTCACACCTTAGTAGAACATTTGGAGCTACATTACACCCATAACTTGATAAGATAACACAACACAACAAGAACAGACTAAACAAAAGTTTTACCAGACATACGGACATCTGACTTTAGTATGGTCAGCATGCTAAGCTTAACAGCTCTGTGGTTGGATCAAGATTTTAACATGCAAAAAGATTATATTAAATATGAACATATTAACTTATCGGTTATATTTTTTGGTATCAGCCATCAGTAAATTTTTTTGTTGTCAGTATTGGTTGAAATTTTTCATATCGTGCATCACTATGTTTGTGTCTTGCCTCAGTCCCGAGTACATGACAAACAGACACCTTTCTTTTGACTGTGCATCCAGTGACAAGAGATAGACAAAGCTTGCCCACTGCTCGTTAGCTTAGCTCAAACACTGGGACTCAGTGGGAAGTGTTAGCCTGTCTTTGCCTAAAGTTATCAGATAAACTCTAAATGGTCCTGTGAGCTTGTTGTGACTCTTTTTGTTTACTGTTAAGTTACATTATCTTCAACTATCATCATATTATCTTCTTCTACTCCTTAACAGAGGCCTAGTTTTGTTGACCTACTTCACCAGTGGTTTGTGCATTAGCGAACAAGTTTTTTTTTTTTTAATGTATATTTTTGGGCATTTTGTGCCTTTATTGATAGGAGAGAGACAGTGGATAGGCTTGTGAAAGGGGGGGAGAGAGCAGGGGAAGACACTCTGCAAACTGGTCACAGGCGGGATTCAAACCTGGACCGGCAGAAGCATGTACATGGGGTGCTAACCACTACGCCAGACCAGCACCCCCGTTAGCGAACAAGTTGAATCTTTTGAACAACTCTTTTAAGCGAAATGTAACAGTTGATTCACAGATTTGCGTGAGCCATTGGTTTGATAATATAATATAATGCAGTTACAGCACGAGTCACAACAAGCACTTAGGACCATTTAGAGTTGCTGAAGAGTTTATCTGGGCAAGAACATGCTATCACTTCCCACTGAGTCCTAGTGTTAGGGCTAAGCTAACTAGTGTTGGGCGAGCTTTGGACGTTTTTTTTTTTATCCTACTGGACGCACAGTCGTAAGAATGGTGTCTATCCGCTTGCCATGGACTTGGGAGTGAGGCAATGCACAAAAACCAAGGAAATGTTGGCATATCCCTTTAAAGCCCTTGGCTTATTACATTTATGAAAACCCTCAACCTACGAGGAAGAAAAGGCCTTAAAATAGATAACTTTTGCAGAGAAAAGACTGAACTGGAAAACTGAAACTTTGTGTTATTGCTTGCCTTTAAAACATGATAATGCAATTGTCAGAGTCAAAAATCAAAAAGACACAAAAGCCAAAGCTGTGATCCCTGCTGACCACACAAACTGTTTGAACTCACTGCATCCTAGGGCAGCGTGGTGCTAGCAGAATCTCAGCCCATGACTGACAGACAGATTCAGCGCACTCTGCTCAGAGAAATGGCCGGGTTATCCTGCACTGCTACAGATGCCGACAGCGGGCCCTGCAGTCCTACACGTCTTCAGTGTTTTGATGTAAGTTGTGTTTAAATTCAAATTACATTTAGTGTTTGATGCTCATCGATGAAACATTTCTGTAAATCCATTTATTAATGACCTATCCAACTGTCAGGTCAACTGGCTATCTATCAGAGACACATGTAGGAGAGAGGTAACTGTTTTGTGGAGACTTGACATTTTGAAAACACTGTATTAAACCAGCCTCTGGTCAACAAGTAGATTAGGGATGGGAATGCAAAACCAATTCCATTCCCCAGAGAATCTGCTCAACAATTCCCTTATCAATTCCTTCCAATTTGTTGTGTTTGTCTTGCTAAACAAAGAAGATCAGAAAGACACAGAAAATCCACAGAAATGGATTAGGGAATAGTTTAAGAATTTGTTTGATATACGGAATCAAAAATGACATCTGTGTCTTTAAAGTCATGCCAATACTCATCCCTTCAGAGGACAGACAGAAGCGCTTACATTTGTGTGCAGTCTTCATCCAGATGTTGTTGACAAGTGAGTGTTGCAACTTTGTGGAAAAATTATGCAAAAATTGTGTCTTTTTTTCTTGTTGGGCTTTGAAAAGTCTTGGATTTAATTGTGGAATGTTTCCAACAACGATAGGATGTACATAAATAAATCTGTGCAGGCCTAAAAAATACAAAAATATGACAGAGGCAGGAACTCATCCAAAAGTAAAAATTAGAATGATTTTTAACCTGTCAAATGCAAAAATATTTATTCCTTTTTGACAAAGATTTATTCATTTTTCCAGAATTTCAACCACATTTCCCTTTACCAGCTCATGCACTCAAGCAAAGCTTCTTCTCTGCTCTTTATTTATACTGTCAAAATAAGTTTGCTCAGAGGCAGGAAGAGGTGATAAGCTCAAAGAAAACCATGTCAGAGTGGGATTATAATAGTCTTTTTGGATAGTGTTGCCATGTTTATCCAATTCTGTTCTATGTTGATATGCAGCCAACACTGTATTGACATAAGTGCTGTTTAAATTCAGTGTATGGCACTGAAGGATTATTCTGGTAGCATGAATAGCAGTCTTAACTTAGAAACTTAATATCCAGGGATATATTGGTGAGTCGATCCTTCTTTGTATGGGGTCCTGACTCACTGCTTCTTTGAATAATGGATTTTATTTTCTCTCCTCTCTTGTGGAAACCTCTATGAAGTATGCATTTTGTGTTTATTTCAGAGTGTTCAGCTCAGCCAGATAGTCAACGGCCTGATGCCTCCCCTCAGCTTTTCCCCACTTTCAAAACAACCACACAGCTGGAGAGGCAAGGGGAGCTTTGTAAGGTAGGGAACACACAAACACACTATTACACACATACACACTTCACCCACAGAAATCTATTACTATAAAGGAGCATGGCACTCCAAGAGTTTGAAACATACGATGTCAGGTATAGGCCTCTGTCAGACTCACATTAAGGGCAGGAGGGAAAAAAATACAGATGAATTGTTCTCAATGGCAAGATGGATCTGTCTGAATACAGATACAGAATCAGGTGGATCCAGCTGCATTGCAAAGTTAGGTAATAGAGGCACTTCACCAATCCCCTTGAGTGAAATTAGTCCTTTTAAAATATACCTATAGTTATGAGTACTTTAAGTACACCTTCTGTGTCATGCAGTAAAGACCACAGTTAGAGTGCTTCACCAGTTTGATTTTGTACAGATTCTGATTCCACTGAAGTTGGGACATTGTGTAAATTGTAAATATACTATAATACAATGATTTGTAAATCATTTCTTATCTATATTCAGTTGGATTCACCACAAAGCCAAGCTATTTAATGTTCATACTGATTAACCTATTTTTCTTTTTTTTGTACATATTCACTCTTTTACAACTTGATGTCACGTACTAGAAGAGCTGGGACAGGCATGTTTATCATTGTGTTATACCACATTTCAATTGAACAACTCTCAATCAGTGTTATAGAACTGAGGATACTACTGTATTTTCTGTATTATAAGTCACATCAACTATAAGTTGCATGTATTTGGTGCACTGACAGAGAGGTGGTTGCCTTGTATGAAGTGGTAACACCAAGAGGGCCCACTGTGTCCTTCTGTTGGCATTGCTGTTAACCAATACATCCTCCGGGAGGGCTCGAACAAATCTGTCTCGCACAGACCTCCACTTCTCCTTCGCCACCGACCAACTGATATTTAAATGCCCTTCAGTCTCTTCCCTGCTGTTTTTTATTTGCATTTGTTTGTCCCGGTGTCCAGGCGAAGTAACATCATAAAAATGTTTGTAATGTCTTATTAACTTGAACAGCTTCTCTTCAAAAAATTCCGCTATTATTATTTCTTCTTCGTGTCTCAGTAGAGCTGCGTAATGGGTGATAACAGAAACACTGCCAAAGGGTTTTCAGTGGGACTGCTCCGTTTGGCCCTTATCCCTAAGCTTTATAGAAACATGCAGAAATACTGACAAAATGAATGCAGAGCATGGACAGGAGGCTACGTCCATATCTGAATCCATCTTTAATGCTAAGCATAAATGGACCTGTAACAAGTCTCTGTGACACTGAGACGAAGACACTCACTTTAACAAAGATGTTTTTTTGTGTACGTTCACACATGTCACCAGCAGTTAGGACCCAGTGTTGACAACAAAAAACAGGTGTTGTTTAAAGGTTTGGGTTTTTTGAAGTGGGATTGTTTGAAACCTGTGGAACTAGTAAATATAACCACCATTAAAGCAACAGGCTAGCTTAACTCGAAATCACAGGTAGAAAGAGGGATAAGAAAAACAGTTATGCAAAACGAGGACCAGTGCAGATAACAAGTTATAAGGTGGTGCAGATGCATGAACTTTGAGCTCATGTCTACAAACCCTGAGGCCCATTACTGTCACAAGTGGGACTTGGTAACACTGTTTCTGAAGGGTATACTGGGCACTACAAACATGATTATGTAATTGCAGGGGGGAAAAAATCTTAAAGTCCATATTCAAAACAATAAGCCAAAGTAAGAGTAGACCCATGTCATGTGACGGATATTGGTACTGTGACCATTTGCTTTGGCTTATTTTACACCCCAGGTAAATACTGAAGCAACCCATCTTACAGATGTTCAGGAGAGTTTGATTTAACCCTTTCTAGAGTTGCATCGATTCCAATACCAGTATCAGAAAGTGCTCTGATACTGCCGAAAATTATTTTATTGGTATCAGTGAGTATTGAAGTCCAGGCACCATCTGATACCACTTAATTTATTAAATTAGTTATCTATTTACTGTTTAGCACCATTAAACTCTGGCACAGTTCTTCCTCGCCGCTCTTAAAACCGTAGCGCTGTGCTGAAACCTGCAGGGACCGGGAGGAATTGATCACGTGATACAGACATGTGTGTCAGAGTTGACGCGAGGCTTTGAGCTAAGCTAACAAGTACGGTCATGCTGCATCATTGTTTTGTTCATTCATGTTTTACAAAGGGTTTAACCTTAGCCAGGCCTTACCACATTGATTATCAGATCACAGTCTACCCACAGCACAAGTATCGGTATCGATATTGAGAGGGAATGAATGTTATCAGATCTAACCCTTTCATGCATGGTGTCCACTACAGTAAACAGGTATTTGGGAAAAAATATACCCTTTAGCTTGTAGTACACTGTACAGCTGCCATCATTACAGCACTGCAATGGGAAACTTTGATCAGGCAGGAAGATAGTTATATAAAGTTTTACTAAGCTGCTATGTGAAATGTAGTGGAGTGAAATACTGGCTTAGAAAATATGAAAGTAAAGGGATGGAAAAGAAAATCTCACAAAAATAAAAGAGTCACTCAGTTATAGTAACATGACTAAATATAATTACTCCCCCCCCCCATTCCCCACCCACCCCAGCTTTGAGACGATTGCACTGCATTGACTCTCCTCTTCATCTGGCAGGACTTGATCATCATTTCATGCTATTCCCTCCTGCTGCCTTTTGAATTCTCTCTCTGGCTGTGGAGATAAAAAACATGGGCATTTAGAAAATAGATATTTGTATTGTGTACACATGCAACAGTTGTTCGCACATAGATAGAAAGGTAGATACATAGATACGTAGAGAAAGAGAGATAAATAGACTTTATTGTCCCTTGCAGGAAATGTGTCTTTGACAGCAGTGCTACTGACTAAGGGCACAATATACATGAAAACCACGAGACAACATAAAACACTTACATAAGGAAGAGGTCAGCGACAAGCATGGTCAGTAGTTATTGCACAAGAACATTAAAGTGCAGTGCTCGTTACAATAAGCAGTGAAAATAAGTAGAAACAAGTTAAAATGATTAAATATCGAAGAGAATAATTTAACAGATAAAAGCACAGTAACAATTATAGATATGAGACGAGTAGAAGTAAAATAAGCCGATAAAGTGTTCAAAGTTATTAATCATTTGCAGGAGAAGAATTACTGACTGTTGTTTGAGAAGAGATATGGATGTTGAGGGAAAAAAGACAGCTTATAGCGGTTGGTTTTGTGTTTCCTTGCTCTCTATCGTCTCCAAAAATGCAGAAGTTGATATTCTAGGAAAACAATATGAGAGGGATCATTTAGAATTGGTACATAGGTATTGTTCATTTCTAGTTGTTATTCTGTGGCAAGATCAGAAAGCAGCATCACATTGGAAAGTTGCCTTTTTTGCTTGTTTAATCACAAATCTCATCTTAAACATTTCCATCACCTCAAATGATCTGGTCCCTGCAGTGGCCGGGGAGGAGATGTTTTCCTGCTTGGGAGGAGGAGGAGACTGGGAACAAGGAAGCTGTTCAAAGGTGATTCGTTATGTGCTCGGACACGACCCCTAGTCACTTACCACAAGCCCAGGCTGTTCTCTTTCAGCCCCTCCAGTCAAAAGGTGGGTCAAGTACACTGAGAGGCCCATTTCACAAGATTTGTCTGTCCTTGTGAATGAACTCTCTGTCACCAGGTTACAGTGGTATCTAATATTTCCATGATTTTGGATCATGGTTGTCTTTTGGATCTTTGTTTTCAATTTCACTGTGATTTTTACCTTGTTGTAAGCAAATAATTTGATTTTCTTCAGACATACAAACATGTGGTAAGTTTATAGATTCAGTCTTTATTGAGCCGTAGGGCACAACATAGAGCTTTGTTCTAGTAAGAAGTAACACAGTACACTGGAGTTGTCAAAAAAACAATTTGGCTATTGATTCAAAAAAATATGCAAAATTGATTTAGAGTGCCCAGAGAGGATTTTTGTACACATTTTATTGCAACAGACCACCATTCAGGTAAAGTATATTTTTTACTAGCAGCCCAGCACACATCATCTCTCCTTTCTCCATGCACTCTGAGTAGAGGGTTTCACATTAAAACATTTTTTCAGTTTCAGCATGGATGATAATGTTTTTTTTAGGTTGTCCACAGTGTATGTTTGTCCACAGATATCTTTGTTCTTATAGTCAATTAAAATATTAAAAAAAAATGAGCTGTACATTTTGGATTTTGAATCAATTTAATTAAATTGAAGCATTAACTGTTGGAAAATACACACTACTACACCTTAAGTCTACTGAACGTGACACTGAAAAATGGATCAACTAGCAGGTGAAGCTGTTGGAGCACTAGGCCTCTGATTTGCCAACATGATGACTTAGACTAACTGCTGTCTTTATGTGGTTTGGGCCTGCTAGAAGTGTACGGCACATAGTTAAACGAACTATTTAATTCTTAGTTGAAAAGGAAACTTAGATGGATGACTTCTCAAGGTTGTTCATTTTATGTTTTACTGCCTGTATATGGCCTTAAACCCTGTAGCCACAATTAATGGTCTCAGAAAAGAGGGTCAAACTGAAAACTGTGACCAAAACCTGTGGTATGTACCAAACCAGGACGTAAGAGTATATCTCCACCCTTATTAATCACAGACAGAGTTCAGGTGGGCCTCAAGCATTCAGAGTAACGGCTACACTTTGCAGCCTTGCAGTCATATCTGCTAAGCTCCTGATGATACATACTCACAATCCTTACAAACCCAAAGCAGGAGATTAAAAAACAGGAGGCCTCTGTAACCTTCTTGAAGTCAATCACTGGTTTTAAACATTTTTTTTTAACAGATATAAAGATATCTCTGCTGTAAAACTGGACAGTTTTAATCTGTAGTTTGTATTCCAGCATCTCTGCAGCCAGCCTGAAGTGGTCACTCAAGAGGGTTTGTCTCTGTGGTGTTTGCTTCAATTTTTAACACCCAATCTTGTTGCGTGGTCTGACTATTCAGAAACCATACTCATACCACAGAGCAGTTGGTGATTTTAGATACTGAGGAGTAACATCAAACCCCGGCTAAATGAAACTGCCAGATGACAAAGAAAGCCAACCAAAAATATATTTACTTTAATAATTGCTTTGTGCAGGGAGCAGCATCCTTAAAGCCTCATGACTCACACATCTGAGACGAAGACAGAGCAGAGCCTCTGCTTAAAGACACACTGAAGTTTAACATTTAAAACATGACAGGCTTTTGCATTTTCTTTCTTCTTCAGGACTCAGGAGTATCTACAGCTACCATCTCTTCTCTGTCATCATCCTCCTGCTCATTATGTTCCTCATGTGATCCTGTGGGTTTGTGTTCTGACCCTGAATGCAGTTTAAGTAGAGCTCAGCTGTCCAGGACCTCCAGCTCTACACCCAGCTCCGTATTATCATCCTCATTATGTAAGAGAGCTTCACTACATACAATAACATGGCTATTTTCAACGCTACACATTAAAAAAAGATAATGAAATGGTTTATAGACCAGGGTAATGTCAGCAAGTTGACATCCAAAACACATTTAAGATGCCTCTGGGGTGTGGACTCCACATATGCTCCTTTCCTAATTCATTCGAATCCTTCTATATTCTCAGAAAGACATTAAGGTTTCCCTCATCTTCAATGTTGGCGAGATCACATACATTCTATGAACAATAAGCAAGCACAAACAATCAACTGCAGTGGCAAAGAAATAAATTAAAACAGTTAAATAGTTACAAACAGGTACAGTGGCCACTAATCAATGTCTTAAACTCTCTAAGAGAGGAAAAGGCTGACATCATTAGAGTTTGTTGGAGGAAATTCCATGAGTGAGGGGCGTCAAAGGAAAATGCCAATTTACCAAGTTCAGTGCATACTCGAGGAACTTTCAGAGTGAGTGACCTGGAGGAACGAGTCATGTTGGACCAACCGTAAAACTTAGGTGGGCTTTACACGAGTACGAATTTGTAAGACTCTGGTAAAATAAAGTATCGATCTGGTGATATTGAAACACAGAGACGTGTATTTGTCCATGACTCTGCATCTTTTTTGAAAACGGGTCTACAAGTGGATATCTGCGTATTCGTCTTCATGCTGTAGTTGGTATAAACAGATAAGTCCGGAAAAGACGGTGACCTCGTAGTACCCCTCCTCCTCCCCGCCCCCCAACCCATGTTGTCACACAACAACAACAACAACAATGGTGGCAGCCGGGCTGATTCTGATCTTGTTCCAACAGCTCCAAATATGGCTACGACTTTTATACCAATATTTGCTCACAGAACACCAACGACACCAGCTACGGCAACAAGTGTTCATGCAGCATGTTCCGTGTGCATGTGCACTTGTTGACGTGGAATCCACCTCGGAGCAGAACCAGACGGGCAACCCGACAGGATTTTGCATTGTCATGTAAATGCACAAGCCTATGTACAATACGATGTGTAAACAGCGATACATGTTTTGATGCCGATGCCAAGACAATACGGGGCCATCCTCGTGTGAGGAGGGCCTTAAGCAGGTTTGTGAGGTAGGGTGGTAGTCTGTTAGTAAGGGCTTTGAAAATATACAAAGAACAATGTTTGTTCCTTCTCTGCTCAAGTGAAGGCCAACTAACCTCATAGAGAATGCAATGATGAGCATCATACCCGTCACCAGCTATGAATCGGAGAACAGAGTGGTATACCAAGTCCTTGAGAGTTGAAATTGCTATATTTTGTCTTTTAATTGTCTATAAATTATATCACCATAATCCAAGACAGATAAGAACATGGCTTCCACAATTCTTTTACGACATGACATTGGAAAACAAGACAACTGAGTGACAAGAGTGTTAATGAGATGCTTAAATGTAAGTTCCTCATCAAGCCATACCCCAAGGTATTCAAACTCGGTGACTCTCGATCCTTGTTCCATTTCTAATGCTTCATACACAATACTTATTATGATGCAGCTTCATATGTATTTCTTTACATCACGATGTTAACAGCTCCTCATATGCCTGACATCCCACTGAGTCTGAATGAGGCTTCTGAATGCACACAGACACAAAATCATTAACCATTTCAGCAAAGTCAATGTGTGTCTCTGTATATTACTGTGATGCAACTGAATGAACATTTAGCTCTTCAGAAACCTGGATTTATGATAACAAAACAATAAACTGAGAGCAGGGATCAACAAAATAGCATGTTTCTATTCAAATTCTTTTCTGTTGATATCTCTTGTAAGCTGGAAATAGAGACAGGAAGTGATGCAGAAGAGTTAAAGAGACAGTAAATGAGGAGACACAAAGAAGGCAGATTGGAAATTGATGAAGTGTCACTCAGCTGGCACCCAGCTGATTTCCTGTCAGCTTCAATGATCTCATTTTCCTTTTGTCAGTAGCAGTGGGAAAAGACAGGCTGTCGGTTAGCTGTCACCTTAAAGAATAGACCAGCTCATTGCAGCTATTGCCTCATCAGTGTATCGTCACTAAACTAGAATAAGAAAACATTTCTGCTAAAGAAAGAGGAAAAGAGAATGTAAGCATTGAGAGAAATGTGTTTTAATGTCTGTGGAAAGTCGTATACAGTAGCTGTTTAAACAGGTTAAGGATAAGAACAATAAACAGAGTATATCATAAAAAAGATTTGGGATGTTAAAACCTTTGTTTTTGATGAAATATAATTAAAACCAAATAATCTTCTTTCAGATATTCCTCTCTCTGACCCAGCAAGTGGAACCCAGGCCAGAGAGGAATGGTTCTTAAAGCCTTTGGTCATCGATGCCCAAGCATTAAGTCCAGCACACTGCAAACGTAGGAGCTCCACTCCGCTGCACATCAGTAAGATCTGCTCTTTATCTGTGTCAAGTGCTCAGCCTCTTTTTACTCTGCCTCTTCTGTGCTGTTTGCTCACTGGGTTGCTCTGGTTACTCTCTAATTGTTTCTACTGATCATTGTTGCTGTAGTATTTCATATTTGCTGAGAAATGTGACACCTTATTAATCAAATATGCGTGTTGGTGTTGCTTGAAAGCATTGACAAAAGAACCTGCTGTGTCAGCGTCACTGATGTACAAGATGACAGGAAGTCAGAGGTTTCATTTACAAGGCTGCATGCACATTCATATGTGATGCTCCGAGAGCAGGGAAGCTGACTCTGATCTTTTGTTTACAGTGATCAAGTATGTCTAGTTGTATGTATGTTTTTAAAAAGAATTTTTCACTTTTATTTGATGAATCAGATGGAGAGGATAGTAGTTTGAAAGTTGCACATTGTGGAGAGAGAGTGTCAAATGACATGTGAAAAAGAGGCCACAGACTGTGTTGGAACATTGGTAGGCTGTTTTTGGGAGGCTCTCAGCAATTCGAGCCATGAAAAACACAAGCACAAGTAAACCCTGATACAGCACATATAGTGATATGTTTGAGTTTGAGTACCCCTTTCACAGAATTCCTTAAAAATTGTAGGTTTTCTTTCGAAACTAAAACAGTAAGGATAAGATTTAAAAATCCTACAGCCTAAGACATTTAAATGTCAGGTCTTCAGAGATCTTAGACGTATTTTTTTATTTGCAACGTGCTGCTTCATGTCATTTGGCTTCTACTGCCAACTTTTGAGCTGCATCTTATGATATAACCAGATATGTACTTCATGCTAAATTGAATATCTATAATCATACTAGCATGGAGTAAGTAACAATTTATAGCCGAATTAGTATTTTAAGCAAAGGTCTATTGCATAAGCGGTACAAAATGGACCCATATAAGTATCAGCGTGTTTATATGAAGTTCTGGTGAAAATAGCAACAAAAAAAATCCTGATAGAAGAAATCATCTGTGAATCAAAGTATTTTGTGGTAAATTAAATGGTGTGAATAAAAAATATGAGTAAAAAAAAGCAAGATTACTATCTGTCATTTACAACATCTAACTTCTTCCATGGCATTTTTGTCATCTTCTCCTTGCGTAAAGAAGTACACTATCATTTTGTTTATAGTTGTTCTCTGCTTATATGATGCTTTTCTTGAAATGACATGATTTTTGGTGGTCAAATGAAATTATAACTGATGCGTAATCATTGATTTAAATATGTATGTGTGTTTCTATTTTCACTACTCCACAAAAATGTTTGTAAACAACTTTAAAATAAAAATATCAATTAACTGTTTATGCAAATATTTTTATATTTAAATGCATTTTAACCACATCTTGTTTTTGAACTCACATGAGGTTTCATCATTTTATTTGTCATTTCACATCAGTTTTTATCACCTCCAGTTTATAATTTAATTTTTGTACTTTTTCCATCTGTAAGCACAGCAGATACTAGCACAGGAGATATATTGAGTAATAAATATATTTTTTTCTTTTCTGCATTGAATTAAAATCTTGTATGTGTTTGCTTGATGCTGCTAAATCAACACAAAACTCTGCTGGCATAGAATCTACGATTACTCTGAACAGATTTAAATTACCTCTTTGTTTGAGAAGGCCATTTTTGTTTCTGAAATTAAGTACTTGAACTAATGAAGCGGAGGAGTTGCAGGGAAGAGAAAAAGAGTCCCAAGGGGGCAGATTGAAAATTGATGAAGACGTCAGTCACAGAGCTTTCTGTTGATTTTTCTGTCAGCTGGAATGATCTTATCCTGACTTAATCAGAAGAAGGAGAAGATGACGGATCGTCAATAAGCATCACCTTAAATAATATCCTTTACCCGACAGCTGACAGTCAAACAGATAAATGCTCAGTCAAAGCATATAGGAGACTGAACAGCAGGAAATTAAGTTAGGGAATGAAGGCATTATTAAAAGCTACCTGTGTTTTTATAGGACCCGATCCTTAACCAGCAGTGCTGAAGAAAATGCTGCAATGAAGACGTTAAACAGAAAAGAGTGTGTAATATACCCTAAAGCAGTGATCATCAACATGCTGCTCCAGGGCTCCAGCAGACTCCCCTAAGAACTTTATCAAAATAATAACCAGCGTATGTGTATATACAGTGCATATTTTTTTTCCTTTTTTGTAGTTTTGGTTATCTTATTTCTGTTAAAGTCCTGCCGCTATTAAACAAACCCCAAATACATCTCAGACTAAAGCTTTCTAGCAGGAGTAACACTTGTGTTTGATCTGTTTAAGAGATACTCAACCAGTCAAAACCAACTAAACAACCCTGGACACAAAGAGCCAGAATATCTCAGTCGCCCTTCATGTGGCTTGAAGCAGTCCATGTGGCTGGTAGGGCAGATACCATAAAGGCTAAGAACTAAACTGCTGATCACCTAGAGGATTATGTATCTCTCCTGCATGTCTCCTAGGGCTGGGTATTTCCAGCAACTTCCCGATACGATACGTATCCTGATACTAAGGCCACGATACGATACGTATCCGGATACATGTAAATTGTGGACATTGACTACACTTTAAGCAAAATTCTTGACATATTTAGTTTTTTCTTATAAGAAGAAAAAGAACAGGGATGAGTTTTAAGTGGTTCTACAACTTGAGAGACATAAATTCAGATCCTCAAAGATGGTAGACCTAAGTTCAAATCTAGAACATTTGCTTCATTATGTAGCTCGTCTTCTACCTTGAACTGTGCCACTTTTAACATTAGTCAAAGTGTATTTACAACAACTGTCAAGATATTTAGGCTGTATCGATTCTGTAGAATCTGTATCGATACACATATCCCGAAGTAGTGCGATACGATATTTTGCCGTATCGATATTTTGAGCACAGGCCTAATGTCTCCTGTACCCCCTTGCTGCATTTTTACTGTTTCTTGACTTTAAAAAAAAAGGGAGAAAAGAGCCTAGTATAATGGTATTTAGGCAGAAAATGAAAATATTAAACTTCAACCCTTTAACTGCCAGCTCAACTGTTTGGAAGACGTCATCATTAAGGAATATTTAGTGTTTTAAAAAACAGAACAAATCAAATCATTGTTTGGTTCCAGTTACACTTCAGGGAACAAAGAAAACCATAAACAAACCAAAAAAAAAACACAAAAAGCACAAAAAATGGCACAAAATCAATTAGAAAAGGCAGAAATGTCTGTAAAAAATGCAAAAAGTACCTAAAATAGGTGATATTGAGTTTTACAAATGCACAAAATGTTTTTGATGAATAACTTTGATGAATGGCATTATGTGTACATATATTATATCAATTAATGGTTAAGTGAAATATTCAAAATAATAATGATGGTAATAATAATTTAAGCTTTTGGCTTTTTAAACCTTTAAATTCCACAAACAAATATCAGTTTTTTTGGTTTGTTTGCAGTTTTTTCTGTATCATATAACACTGACACAAACAAACAATGATGTGCTTTGTTTATTTAACACATTAAATATTCCTGAATTTGATGACCTCTGCTAAACAGTTCAGCTGGGAGTTTAAGGGTAAATTTGCTAATGATTAGAATAAAGTATGTACTTTTTTTTATTTAGTTCGATTCTGCCCCTGCATTGCCTGTTGGGAAAAAATGACCCTTGTACAAATACAGTTGATGATCCTGGCCCTAAAGCATCAAAGTGTCTGTTGTATAGTTAAACTGGAATCATTATTGTCTGTGAAAAGTGAGAATAAACATTTTAATATTAGTCTGAGAAGTTATCTGAGCTATTATTTGTGTTACAAAAGCAGTTATCATCTAAGCAAGGACCGGAAGGCTGAGAGTGGCTCACCTGCCATAGAAAACGGCTAATGGATCAGGATTAGCTTTTGTTTACTCTCCACAAAGCATCAAATCCCCGAGGGAAGAAAAGGTGTGTGGATACGACAATTCCTGTGAGGTATTAACTCTGGTTGTGTGTGTGTGTGTGTGTGTGTGTGTGTATAATTGTAGGTCAAAAAAACAAGCGGCATGAGAGGCACAAGAGCAGGGTTATGAATCTGTCACCAATCAAAATGGCAGGATCTGCTGCTCGTCAACACACAAAAGCCAATCAAAGGAAAAGAAGGAAGAGAAGGCGAACTCAGAGGCTTTTTGAAGGTGGGTGTTTGCAATTGTGTGAACTCGGTTGATTCATGTTAATTATATGTGAGTGAAGAAGCGCAGACTCTGGATTCTCAAAACTGCAGTGAGTGTGAAACATACTGGAATCTATTATTGTACTATTTATGTTCAATACACAATAAGGATTAATATCAAACCCACTTATTTTATGATAAACACATTTGATGGGATGCAGCATAAAAGATCAGTCCTTGTTTAGGGGTGATTAGAGAATAAATCTGATTTTTGTCAATATTGACCTTTTTTTGAAGTACCATATCTCTCTCATTACACCTTCCACCCTGCAGTGTGTGTACCGACACTTTTTAAATTTCTGCACCTTGGTAACTCCCACATGAAGAAGTGTGTGATTTTGATGCTTCTTAATTGTAAATATCTCATATAGACATCTTCTTTCTCTCATCACTGCTACTGAGTTAAACTTCTGATGCTTTAATTGATTTATGTCACCTTACAACCTACCTACTGGTTTTAGTCCCCTTATTATTGTGCTGTGTATTCTGTTTACCTTTTATGCAGCTATTGGCTTTGGTCAAAATACGATGTTGCTGTTGATTTTGGTCAACAGATAATGCCGCTATTTATTTAGGTTACCTTATTGTTAAGCAACTGGTTTTGGTCACTTGATAATGCTGCTATCAATTCTGGTTACCATATAATGCTGCTGTTGATTTTAGTAACATTTTATTGTTTTTACAGTAATCTGATTATTTACTTTTTTATGTATCCTATGTGCAGCACTGTGGTTGACTGCTGTAAATAATCTTGACTTGATTTAATGTTTTTAATGTAGGAAACCTTATAATGGAAGATCTGATTTTAGTCCTCTGATTGTGCTGCTATCATTTCTGGTAACCATATAATGCTGCTTTTGATCTCGGTCAACTCCAAATGCTCAGCTTATGTTTCACCTTGTATCCTTGTTTACTTTTCATTAATCGCACTTGCATCATTTTATACAGGTACTCTTTATTTCTTGGTCACTTAAATCAAAGTGCTGCTATTTACCTTGACTGTGATGATGTCGTCATTGAATCTGTTTGAACTAGTGCAACCATTTTCATCTGAGTAAGTAACCAATGTTAATACTCCTCAATAGTGTAACGTGTGTGTTTCTAACCAGCTGAGGAGGACATCCTCTACCAGCTCTATGACCCAAAGGACAGTTCAGATGACATTCAGGAGGAGAGCTACACACAGGTCTCACACAAGCAGAACTCACAGGTAACACACAATTTGAAACATGCCTGTATAAACTTGACCATGAGTCTGCAGCACTTTCTTAAAATCACAGTGTGTGTAAGTAAACCTCTCTGGATGTGGAAATCACTTGTGTGAATGGTCTCATTGCTCTTATTGGACTTGACCTGGTTTCCTCTCAGGATTGCGTTCACAGACGCCAGGGAGAGAGTGTGTACAACATCAACAACATTGTCATCCCCCTGTCATTGGCTAAAGTGGAGAAGCTGCCGTACAAAGACATTCTCACACCAAGGTAGGGAACAACTAATAGCAGAGGAGTTGAAGTGGTGGAGCATGTTGACCTCCAACAGAGTTCTTAACTGGTGACTACATGAAGATCTATTTACCTCCATTCTAAATTGTCCTTGATTTTTTCCTTCCTCTTCATCCTTTCTTCACAGTTGGCGCTTAGTTGACATCTCGCCTCTGAAAATCAAGGAAGAAAAACAGGATGAGGAAATTGAGAAGGTAAAGATCTGAAGTGTCTCACCCTTTTACCTCCACCAGGAGGTTTCTGTTATTACCGGCTTCTGTTTGTTAGTTAGTTCGTTTGTCTCTCTGTTAACAACATTACTCAAATAGTTATGGATGGATTTGGTTGAAATTTTCAGGAAATGTCCGTAATGGGACAAGGAACAATTGATTACATTTTGGGAGTGATCCGGATCACCGTCTGGATTCGCCATGACGGGAATTGCAACTTTCATGAATAACTTCTGAACTAAAATAGATATCATTATGAATCCAATTGCTAATGGTATGTTTACATGGTCAAGGAATCTACATATTTAGATGAAATAAAGGTAGGACTAATATTTATGCTGAAAATCACAATATCGGTAAGGACTGTGGTGCTGGTGGAGGTCTGCTCTCTGATTGCTTCTCTATTCTAAATTTAGTTCTTTAATGAGAAGATAAAACATTTGTTTACCTGTGCTTGTTCCAGGCTGAAGATCTCTGCGATGAAGTGTTCCTCCAGCGACACATGTCCTTAGAACAAAAAGAGAAAATGCGCTGGTCAGCCTGGGGGAAGAGAAAATGCTGCAGGCGTCCCAGCAGTTGGAAGAAAACCTGCATGAAAAGATGCTCACACAGGTACACCAACACTATCCAGGGCACGGGTTATTTAAAGACTGTTGAACAGGTGGCACCAAAATGCATGAGGGGGCTTCTGTGAGTGCATACTTTTTAAAGAAGTCAATAACAAGAGACATTTGACATCTGTGCAGTATAGCAGTGTAATTTTTTTCATCTCTGTGCTTGTAAATACAGCCCAGATGTTGAGTAATTCCTTGAAGAAGTTTCATGGGGTTTGCTTGTTTTCTCGCTCCACTTCTGGCGGCAGGTTGTCAAGCAGTGGAGGCGGGATGTGCACATCAGGAGAGGAGAGCTCCGTGGAGATGAGCTGTGCTCAGCAGGATACTGATGAACAGCAGAGCCCAGCGGACTGGCGGGTAAGATCAAAAAGCACCACAGCTGAAACCCCAAACCCTCCTGAACAAACTCTGAAAATGAGAGAATGATGCTCCAGGTGCAGGACGAGGGAACTTATCCAGCGTGCTGAACAGCAGGAGCTCTTGTATGCTGTTACATAATGATGCAGTCACAGTGTTTCTGTCCTCTGCATGTGGTCACACCTCCCATGTTGCTAATACACATATTATGGCAACAACTCTGAAAATTCAACAATTGAGACCATAGGCCACTGTAGGAGTGTGAGCTTTTTTAGTACAATTTCAGATTTACTTACAACACAAGTTATGCTATGAATATAAAAAAGGTTTTCCTGTGTTGTCAATCTAAAACAGACTTCATGGATCAAAGTGACTCAGAGGAAACATGCATGTCTCCCTTTTTAGTGCTTAGAAATTGAGAAAATATCTTTCCCAGGGTGGATCATTTTTCAATTTCAATTTCAGCACACCAAAGATATTTTCTTTAACATTCCGGTCAAAGATGTAGCTGTTTTTTATAAACCAGAAAACGGAGGAGGTGTACCAAGATGGAAAACTGTAGAATAATCAATACCCTTCTCGGCTGTGTTGTGTCAGTTATATAGACTAAATGGATCCCTTAGATCCTACGCAGACACTTGTCTCTGCTCTGCTCGGGTTGATGGTGCTCTGATTGCAGTGGCCTGTGCCACTTGGCTTTGATTGGAAAAGGAATGAGTTGCCACTCAGCCACTGTCCAAATCAACCTTCTCCACACCATAAATATCCCTCACTTCAATGTTTTCATTTCTCCTCTAGCACTCTAGCACCCTGACAGACACTGATTAAAGGACAACTTCTGATTTTTAACAGGCCTCAGTGCTTTGAACACTCTTACAACCTCCAAAGGCACATGCTAAAAAGAAACGTGTTCACCATAGCCATTTCTGTCAGCTCTGCCTGTACATGGAGAGTGCCATCACAGAAGCTTGGCTGTACATTAATTAGAAATGAAAAGGGTGTTTTTGTAAGCACAAGTTGCATTCATGCATTCATTATTATTATTATTATTGTTGTTGTTCATCCTATCCCAGCTGTCTTTCCTTTCTAGTTTGATTTATGAAAGCTTTTAACCTATCTTTTCTTAGCTGAAGATGTGGTTGTTTGTTCATTATTGCCCCATGCATGTCAGTTATGACCTGCATGCATATTCCATGACATATTAGGGAATATTTTGCTACTTTGTGGAAAAACTGAATTGTTTAACATCTGGATGCAGCTTTCAGGCTTCTAGCATTCACATTATGAACGTTGCCAAAGTCTGTGATTCATCAAGGTCCACAATGCAGTAATTACAGGAATGACGGAGCCACTTCGATTTGCTTCACATTCAAGTGTGTCAGAGATCATGTTCTTTTGATTGCTGGTTAGATTTCAGTGAGCCTGATCAGCTCCACATTCAGACACAAAACAAGAACAAACTGCACAGAGCTGACAGATGTGGAGTGTTTGTGCTTTGATATTAAAAATCGTTTGAACAGTTTGCTTTTTGTATCTTAATATGATAGCAAATAGCAACAGAAATTAGTGTGATTAGCTGCCACAATCCATTTGAATCAAAATCAGCTATTAGCTAGCTATGTTAAAGGTTTGTAAAGCATAAATAAATCACTGAAATGTGAATCAGTTTGTAAGACATTTGTTTTGACAAAAATATTGCACTTTTAGTCAGCAAAGGACTTGATTTAAGTAAAAGCTGTCTTTCATATCTCCATATACAATAAGATCGGTCACTGTAGTTTTTTAAGACTATTTTAAAGGTAAGAAAGCAAAAAAAGACAAATTTCAGAATTATAACAAAAGTTTAACACTAAAGCACCCACACACATACAAATGTTTAGCATGTCTCTGTTGTCCTTGTGTAATGTTTATTTAAAAAAATCACAAAGTTTCATATTATATGGATCAAATGCAATACTGAATACATTTTGAGTGAATATCATTGTCCAATGTCACAAACAACTACATATAAACAAATTTATTTTATATTGGTCAGTTTTACCTGCTTGTGGAAGAGTGAAGAGTGCAGTCACAAGTTGTCAACATAGTACAGTTGTGATGTTTGATTTTTTTGTAAATGCATACTTAGGTCACTATTTGCAATCACACAGCTGCCATATAGAGATAGACGACTAATCTCACATACACACACACGCTCAGACACACACTCAGACGCACACATGCATAAGGGCAATTTAAAGCAAAGAGTAAACCAAACCAGCATGTTTTTGGTCAGTGGGAGGTAACCATAGGAGCCAGAGAAAACTGATGCACAGGGGCAGCACACAAATTTTCCGGACAGGGGAATCAAACCAGCGACCTTTGTCCTGGCAGGCATGAGCACCACTGCTACGATGCAGCTGATAGCTGAGATATTTTTGCTAAATTTGTGGGAACTGTTATGTTGTCCATCATTAGGTTTGGCACTGACACGCATGGTTGAATATTTGCTAATACTGGCCAACAGGTGGGCTTCTCTGAAATGGTGTGGATATGAAGTCGGTCCTTCAATCTTATTCCTGTTTTTTTTTCTTTTTGACAGGGGTTGCTTTGATAGTTGTGGGGAATTGAAATACACGCACATTTTTTCTTCTCCCTGCCTTTTATCATATTAAAGGGGTGACTGGGGGGAGGGAGTGGGCTTTGAGGAGCCTGATGAGGCCCTATGCCTGATGCTGTATTTTTCTGCAAACCTGAAAAGTTGATCAAGTGGCTTCAGGTAGAAGAACAGAAAGCTAATGAGGTGTGCTAAGGTAACACTTGATTCTCTGGCTGTGGCTGTTCTCTGATAAGAATACTGTCATCCTACATTTTTTTTTTCAGCATTTTTTCCCTAAAATTGGCAGAATTGTGCAGAGCTCCTGGGTTCTGTTTCAGCAGTATTTAGTCTAGTTTTGTGCTTCACACAAAGGGGATGAACTGACTGGAGTTGTGGTGGTGTACATACATACCTTATTTTGACCTGTGGCTACATAAAGCCCATTTCAGAAATAGTGAGATACCTATCTAGAAGATTTGTACATTCGTCATGTGACATGTGAACTAAAAAATCACAAAGCTCTGGATCTAATCAGTGTATTGATTTATTTTATTGCCTCCAAAGAAACTGATTCATACACAACACACCAAACAACGAAACATTAACAAAAACATGATTCACAGATGCTAAATTAAAGGATTTACCCTCTTTCCAGCAGCAGCCTCAAACCCCCTGGGAGCGGAGAGTGTTTCCTTTGGGTGATGATGAGGAAGAAACACTGCCCTATGATCATCTGGAGAAGGCTCCATCAGGCTTGTCAGGGCATGATTCCATGTCCTCTACATCCAGGAACTCCATCTCCCAGCTCTCCCCTGCCTGTTCCCTTGGTGCTGCACTGCCATCTAGTGGGAAAAAGAAAGGCAGCACACATACTGACTGCTGAAAGAGCGCATTGCCTTATTTTAACACGTAAGCCTTAAAAAAACATTTCTGCATTGCATTTAGATATTGAACAAAACTGTTTCAATACTGAATTTGCTTTTGATTTTACTTCATTTTATTGAGGTGACTCCATTTATGTGAAAATGCGTAACTTTTGGATTATTTAATGAAATATTGTGAGGTTAGTTCTTTTGTTATGGTGAAGTCCTAGCAGAGCATAATTATTTTAAAATTTCTTTTAAAATGTTTTTGGATTATTTCTTTTGTAATGAGTAAATCCATGGAGTGAAAAGTAACGAACCCTCCCTTATTTGAAAGGAATATGTAAAATCAATAATTATACTTTATTTAAGTAATGCCTGTTTATCGTACTGTACTGCTTTTTACATAATATATGAGAACTGAGCTTAAATTTTTTTTCAATTGATGCTTTTCACAAGTTGGTGTTTTCACACTCCTTAAAAATTTGATACAGAACGTAGCAGGTAACACATTTTAATTGCAGTATCAAGTGAAAGAAATATTTGCTCTAAGCATTCTAATATTTAGCTGAACTTATTGTTGTTTACTGCATGTATAATATGGTCAAATACAACGTGCTAATACAAAAGTTTGAAATACAGTGTCTAAAAAGTACATTTTCCCCAGTATCTTTAATTTCAACTTCAGCTTTGTATATTTGTGTCATTTTCAGACACACCTAAACACAGTAGTTTTTCAATAAAGTACTGTTTCCCTTCTTTTGTTTTTTTTTTATTAATAGTGGGTTAATTTTATTTGACTTTTTCAGGGCAAGTGCACTTTGACTTGCTCACAGTATTTTTGTACTATTGCCACCCACTGGAGGGAGATTGGGAAGGATTGAAGTCCTTTAGTCGGTCATCTGATCACTCTGTTACACCAGAATGAAACATGAACGAATGTTTGTGACTGAAGATCACATTATATCTCCATGGAACTAATTTTTTTTTCTTTCTTCAGATCTCACTCCTGGGACCACAAAGAGACTGTTTGGACAATTCATAATTTGGATACAGTCAATAAGTATAGTAATTACATGTTTGTTTCACAGTACAAAGCATTTTTATTTTTTGGACTATTGTAACCTATGTCCTAGTGTTTTAAACTGACTGTTGTGACTTCAGCTACAGTTCCAAATTTTAATGTACAAGATGTACTTTATGTAAAGAATTTTATACCAGCACTACATAAGTGTAGTCTCAGGATTGTACTCTGTTTTTAATGGTACATGCACTATTTATTTTCATTCTTGTGTTTTAAAGTCGATATAGAAATGCATATATACAGAATGTCTACATATATTTATAGCACTTTTTCTTGGCAAAAGTGTCCTTTTTGTATTGGATGTTACTATTGACGTTGTCATTTTGAATAGACTTCTTCTGACAAAGATCAGCCATAATTAAAGAAAACATAATAGTACTAGAGAATGAGCTCTGTGTTTGTTTTCAGACTGCTAAGGGAAAGTCCATTAAAGCTGAAAAAATGAACAATTTTCTGTTTTCAGAATAGACATGTAAATGTGGAGCACCTCATCAGTCAAAGGCTCTATGGCTATACAGTATATTTAAGTCTTAAAATAAAAACTGTCCATAGGTGTCATTTATGCACTCTATCACTAGAAAGGACAAAGTGTTTGAGGTCACATAAGCAATTTCTATGATAGAATTTTGTAGAGGTCATTGCTTTTCGGGGCCACTCTTAGTGAAACAGCTTTTACTCTGATACTCTATGCATAGCTCCCTCATTTCACATCGTTCACAGATACCAGGAGGCCTAATGGACAGATGGTGGTCAAGGTCATTCATCTCAACTAAATGCACGTGTGTCACTTGATTCATACCAGACACATAAAACGTGATACCCAGAATTAGAAATGTATTCACATTAAATGAATTTAAAAATGGCACTTATCATATTTGCTTGTGTAAGGGTGAATAAATATGGCTGTTCAATGGAGAGCATTATTTTCTTTTGGAAGACGTGTTGATGCTATTTGCAGCTATTTAAATTCTTCAAAACTGGATCTAAAAGTAAAACTACCAACAAGCTAATATGAAACTTTGAGTCTTTCTTCACCTCATTTTCGGGATGGCTCATCTAGGATCTGCATGACGAGAGAAAAACAGCCTGCAGTTGCTGCAACTTTTATGGCAAATGTTATAGAAATGTAATTAGTCTACACATACTCACCAGGATTATCAAAAATGAATAAGAACACCATGACAGACACTTTAAATGGAGAATAACAGATTAACTATGAGTCTAAACATAGATCCACTTTACCTGTCAATTACACATTTGCATGAGCAAAAAATTTGAACCCAATTTTTACATACTATTTTTTTTGAATGATAGAGTGTTGTACTTCTCTAAGAACATGTATAGGCCTGCAAATTTATTCAACCAGCTGTCACAAAAAGACAAACATTTTAAAAATATTTAAATGTTTAAAACTGAAAATGAAGGTAAAGGAAAAGAGTTTCAAACTGAACCATTTTTATACCCAAATTGAGCCAGCTCATTGGGCTTCTCTGAGAAGTCAGAAATTAATCAGGCATAACACAACAACTAAAACTAATTTTTCTGTAAATAAAAATGTTTTGATATTTTAACCAAGAACGAACTAACAACTTGCTTTGTATTTTTTCTGTGTCTTTCGTAAGACAGAAAAATTGAATAGCGTGAATAAATTTAGCATTTGGGCGATTCCGCCAAAAGAGTGAAATTTCTGTCCCCAGCATATTATTGTATATTAAATTAACACAAGTAATAATATATTGCAAATTATATTTTATTATTATGCTAAACACCAAACACATTAATCTTTGTAGAAATAGCATTTTTAATATTTTAAAAAGGCATCCAAAACACTTAGCATTTCTTGCCTGTCCCCACAGCCAAACGCTACACTTTACTACAATGCATCATGAACAAAATCCTTCCAAAGCAAATTTTCTTTTGCATTTAAGTGTGACTCCATATTCTATCTACACTTTTAAAACAAAAGTTTACAAAAAAGTCATTATATTTTGGTTAAAATTCACATTTTAGTGCTGTCCCCAGGTTTTCACTCATTGCTGTTACCCAAACTCATTCCCCCCTTTGAAATTCTGGAACATTCCACCAGTGACATGTTCTACAGACAGTGGCATCATTTAGGTCTTCTGCAAGTCATGGGAAGACCAAAAGTAAGTTATCTCTTTTATTTTTCCTTAAATTCAAAGACATATTAGCTGTTTTAGAGGTGGTTAATCTGAAAACTCAGTCCTGTTACCTAAGTTATCTCTAACACAACATTCAGTTTAATCTTAAGATTGGGCTCCATGTGCTCAAGCTACTAGCATAGATGCTAAGTGGCTAGATTTCACACAATTGCTAATTTTATGCTAAAAACTCATTGCTGTTACTCAAAGAGTAACCTCAAAAAAAGTCATTTTTTGTCATAAATATTTGTGTTTTCATCATGTAACTAACATTTCTTCTAAACTAACTTTTTTTCTAAGGGGAAACATTGTCTGTGGTTGATATTCTTTTAAACATGGTTTTAAAATGGCATTTGAGTTTTGGTAACAGCAGAGAAAAAAAATGCAATGATAATAAACTTTCGAAGGTTCCAATAAATTAAATAAAGTAGCCTGAGATTGACCAGTACTCATTGTGAATGAGTAAATGTGTATGTTACTAAATTCTATATTGAAATGGAATGAAAAATGAAGTTTAATTTTGAAGATTTTCAACAAGCAAATTGCACTCTATTGGCGGAATGACCCATTTAGCTAGGAGCCTTTTTGTTACCTCTGTCTTTACAGGGATGTATCTACTGCAAATGCACTCTGGATGGTGCTCTTTGACATACATCAGAGCATCTCCAACTTCTTATTAAAGAGTGTGTCCATTATGGTGATACTTTAATACTGGCTACTTTGTCTGTTTCAGTAACTCTAGTTTTTTAAAAAAAGTCATTTGGTTAAATTGGGAAAAATATCCAGCTAAAAACGTAAATTGATGGACAAATTGAATAGGTCACGAAGATATGTATTTTCAGGTTTGTTGCCTCCCTGTGCTGTTAACATTTCCTACACACCCACAGAGTGAGACTTCTGTGTCCTTGTGACACACCTGCTTGATTTCTTTTTTTGTCTGGGTGCGTCAGACATTTTAATTAAAAGAACATTAGTATTCAAAGCAGTTTTCAGAAGAATTCCCATAGCTGTGAATTGACTTTTCTAGGATAATCTTTGAAGTGTTGAAGAAAAAATATTGCGGGCATTTTGTAATCAACTGTACTTTTTATTGTTCACTTTTTCTTTCATTTAGCCAAAAGCTATTCAATTGCTGACATCTGTAGGCTATTGCTAATTCCTCAAATACCACTCATGGCAGTTGGAATATGAGGTAATTTGTTTAGATACATATATTTTAGTTTAAGTTAAACCATGAAGATCAGTTTTTATTATTTCAAGTACACATGTTATGGTTGTAACTGTTTCCCTGGTGTGTCTCCCTATGAAAATGTGAGGAGGCTCTGCCGTAAATACTGGATCACGGTTGACAACGTTTCCGTCTCTACTACAGTCATTACGGTAAAAGAAGGCTGCGGAGCCTGTGTCCGACCGACCCGGAGTTGCACTGAAAGACACTGCGCCGAACAGGTAAAGGAGGAAAAATCACTTCTCTGATTCTTTGGAGGCATTTTTTATGAAGGCGAATGTATCTGAGTGCTAATGTTTTGACGTGAGCTTGTGCTTTTGACGGGGAAAGGCAGCCTTTCGCTTGTCATTGAATGAGCGATTCAGCGGGCGCTGAAGCAGAAATGATGAGGTGCCCCTCTCTGTGAGGATGGAAAAGGGACGCATTGTTCGCCTACAGGAGAACTGGGTCTGGGTCCTTATGAGTCTGTACTGTTCCATCTCTGTTTTCTGGCAGGTTTACATGTGCAGTGTTGCGGAATTAGTCTGACATGACAACACAGCTGAGCAACAGATCTAGGAACCAGATCTCTGAGATAGGTAAGCCTTATTGATTGCTTCGCCTATCACAGGTCCAATTACGCACTTAGATGCTTGTTTTCTCGGCTGCTTGACGGGGTAATGTCAGCATTGTGCTACAGAGAGGCTCTACCTATGCGGTCACTGCGGGGACTTGGCTTGCTGCGGTGGTAATGCATGGTCACCAGCCTTTGGTAGGCTTTGAATTGATTATTGATGACTATAAGATAAGGTCAGTGTGGAAAAATTATTAATTAAACCTGCTAAGAACTAAAATGGTGGTGTAGAATTTTTTACTGATGCAAATACCAGAGACAGAGAGTAGGGTGCGAATGGAGGTGCTGAGTCATTGGCTTCTCAGGTTGATTTCTCAAATTAAAGCCCAACCTGAGCATGGTTTTGATTGTCATTACTAATATTACAAATTGCATTTCAATCCACTTCATTCTTGTCATGATGTTAATTAACTGACATGAGTTGCTTTACATTTGTCAAACCTTTGCTCTATCATCAACCCAATACACCAAAAGCCTTTAAGGGGGAAGGGCTATGACATTAGTCTGTGCAATTTATTTCTATACAGTGAGTTTCAATGTGGCAGATGCCTTAAACATCTGTTGGCTTCAGTCCAGTATCACATACAGGGGATGCCAATTGATTTTCCTCTGTTGTGTCCACTTCCCTGGTGTGTGCAGTTACATTTAAATGCCTGATGCATTCAAGCCGAGCCAGCAGCTCATGGCTCCTCCTCACTGAGGGAACAGGCTTGTACTCCTGGAAGATCAGAAGATTTTTTAAGCCACTTCTATGGTTGAGCATAGAAGCATATCGATCAGATCCTTCAGACATATCATGCTCGAAGAAGGCAGACTGTAAGAATGAAAGAGGAAGTAAGATGAGAGAAGGTGAGTTTGTTATATAGCTATATTGAAACATGATTATGCATATCCTGATATATGGCATGTAGTTGACATTATTTTTGTTATTTTCTTCCCATTTTGTGAAAAACAGCTATTAATTACAAGCTATGAAGTCCAAGTGGTCAGTCCCTACAATCCAACATCACTCTGTGCCAGCAGTGAAAGTCACAAGGCTTTTTTTCCTCCATAAGTCATTTTATTTACTGACTCATCCTTAAATGTTGTGATACAAGCTGATTGACTGTACTAATTTGATAGTAAGTATATATTCATTAAGGATTCAAAAGGTGTATATACATTAGCTGAAGGTCCAGGTGTCAGGGTGATGCATGGCTGGTCTCTATCTGAGCTAATGAATCACTGCCTGTGTTGTGTGAGGTCGATACAGTAGGTAGACTGTCAGTCAGATAAAGCAAGGGAAAGGAAGATAGACCAATGTTTCTATAACATTAAGTAAACTTCACTTGTTCAGTGAGGGAGTAAAGTTATGTAAATGCAGTCTATGTATTCAGTATATTTATATAAATATAGTTTATGGTACTGAGTTTCCAGATGCATTTTTATATCAGTGTTGGCAGATATTAGGTTAAGAAGTAATCACTGATCTACATCCATCAATAATATAAATGCTTATCCTGTTTGGGAGTGGGGGACTATAGCCTATCCCAGCCCTCATTTGGGGAGAGGTGGGGTACACCCTGGACGGGCAAACAATCAGGCACATTCACATTCACATCTACTGGAAATCTTGGAGTCACCAGCCTGGCTGTCATGTTTTTTGATCTGTGGGAGGAAGCCGGAGTACCCAGTACCTACGCATGCAGAGGCAGAACATGAAAAGCTCTAAACAGACAGGACCTGACCCAGATTAGAGCCGGAAACTGTCTTGCTATGAGGCAACAGCTGTAGCTTCTGCCAGCCTGCAGCCCTAATTACATGTATCAATATGATTGTTTTCTGTAAAGATATATGACCAATAGATCCACTTTACAAAAGAGTCTTCCTCTTTATACACTTTTTTTTAATCATCAGTCCGCTATCTTGAAAATACTTTGACAAAGGACTTGTAGGTGCACCACAGGTCTTATTATCCATCAGCTGTACGTCATGAGAAAATATCAAACCTCCAGCTGCTGAAAAGAAAGGCAGCAAATAATGCTTGCATAATGCCATGTTTTTTCTTGCTGTTTTTTCCCTAAAATTAATAGACTGTCAAAAGTAAAGAATTGGTTAATTGTAGTATTCATAAAAAATTGGACAAAGCTGTGTGACATTAATCATTTGATTACCAGGGGAGCCTTGGGAATGTTGGTACGGCGTAATGGGCTCTGCCTTACTGTGCATGTCATCTCAACAGAACTTTAGCTCAATCTAATTACACAGGAAGAGGCTGTGTTGAGGCAGGATTTAAGGTCATCTGCTGAAGAGGGACCCAGTGAAGATGTGTAGCTATGTCAATCATGAAAAAAGAAATCCTCAATACATAAAAACAGGCCCAATATGACAAATATCACCCCCCTTATATTGGCAGCATGTTGATGTATTTAATATTTAGACCAAAGCTGTTTTTTTAGCTAGACTGTAAATATTGTTTATTATAATTATCCATTTCCTACATATAACATAACACCTCTAGGGTTTCTGCAGCCAGCCTCAAGTGGACACTGGAAGTACTGCAGCTTTTGGCACTTTCGTGTGACCTCCTTTTTCAGCTCTGAAGCTTTCTGCTTGGTACTTAAAGAGAGACTTACTGTTCTTTGCACTTTATTTATGCAATCATTTATCCAGTCACCTTAACAATATGCGTCTTCCACTAAACAAGTGTTGCAAAAAGTAAGTAGATATTTAAGTAAAACTGAGAAGAAAAACACTACACAACTAGAAAAGCACTCAGAGAGTGCAGACCTCCAGACCGCCAGCGCCACAGTCCTCACCCATATTGTGATTTTCACCATAAATATTAGTCCTACCTTTATTTCATCTAAATATTAAGGTTCTTGACCATGAAAACATACCATTAGCAATTGGATTCATAACGATATCTATTTTGGTTCAGTAGTTATTCACAAAAATCACATTTTTTGTCATGGCGGCCAGACACTGATCCCGATCAACACCAAAATCGAACCAGTTTTTCATTTTCCCATGCTGAACATTTCCTGAAAATGTCATCAAAATCCATCCATAACTTTTTGAGTTATTTTGTTCACAGACGGACGGACGGACAGACAAACAAGCTCTCCCGAAAACATAACCTCCTTGGCGGAGGTAACTACGTTTTTTGTGTATGTATTTGTAAGATTTTGAGTTTTATGACAAATTCCTAAGGGCCCAGATTAGTCCAAATGGAGCTGTGGTCTGCATTCATACATGTACATCACTTTCCTGTGTAACTGATGAATTATACAAATATTTATTTAAAAAAAATATTTGGGGACCATTGAATGAGTAAATTCAGGAACAGTTTTTGGTATATAGACAGGTTTTGGGATATAGACAAAAATGCATACATTAATATGTTTTGGATGAATGAAAACAATAATGTATCTTAATCTTTCCAAGTTAAATTATAAAAAAAAAACACTCTATAATAATTAAACCAAAAGTAAGGACTTTTGATGCAAAAACTGCGAAGTCTTGAAGACTGAGGCTGCAGTTTACCATTTTATGTATTCGTTATAGTACTTTGTTGTTGTTAATACACTGCCTGGCCAAAAAAAATCACCACCTGGATATAACAAAGCAAATAGGTATGAGCCTCCTATTGGATAATTACTGCATGGGTGATTATCTTTCAGCTGGCACAAAGTTATTTAATCCCAGCTGATTCGATGCTTCTCATTTCTTCTCATTTCAACGATCATGTTGAAAGACACATCCTGAAGCCGTGGAAAAGATGTTAGCATATTTAAGAAGGGTCAAATCATTGACATATATCAGGAAGAGAAAACATCTAAGGAAATTGCAGAAACTACAAAAATTGGGTTAATAACTACCCAACACATTATTAAAAACTGGAAGGATAGTGGAGAACCATCGTCTTCAAGGAGGAAATGTGGTCGAAATAAAATCCTGAATGATTGTGGTCGACGATACCTTAAACATTGGCCAAATCAAATTGAAGAAAAACAACTGTAAAGCTCAGGGGTAGAGCTGAACGATTCTAGGAAAAGATTGAATTGCGATTTTTCTGGCAGATTTTGCGATTTCAATTGGATTCACAATTTTCTTCAAATCAAGCTTTGGGATATTCACATGTAGGACTGAACGACTTTAGGAAAAGTTAATTTAGATTTTTCTGGCATATATTGCAATTCACGATTTTTTTTCAAATCAAACTTCAAAAATTCAAAAAAAAAGCAAAATTCACTTTGTTTACAGTACAGACAACAGTAAGGAAATAAATGATGAAAAACACTTAACACATTATTCACCTTCAATAGTGATGATAAATAATCTGTTTTCATTAACTTCTACTCCTAAACAGAGGCTTTGTGTTGTTGACCTGCTTACTAGCACTTTTAACATATAGATTGTCTACAAATTTGTAAAACAGTATGTGTATAAGACTTGACACAACAGATCCTGAGTCAGTCAGGAGCGCAGCAAAAAATTGCTGCTTTGGCGATCACAAAATTGCATTGTCTAAAATTGCGATTTCGATCTGAAAACAATAAATCTTCAGCCCTACTCAGGAGTATGTTTGATATTTAAAGTAAGAACATTTCCACATGCACAATGCAAAGGGAACTCAACAGGACTAGACAGCTGTGTAGCCTGAATAAAACCACTAATCAGTGAGGCTAACAAGAAAAAAAAGGCTTAGTTTGCTAGTGAGCATAAAGATTGGACTCTGGAGACAGAAGAAGGTCATGTGGTCTGATGAGTCCAGAATGACCATGTTCCATAGTGATGGGCACATCAGGGTAAGACGAGAGGCTGTTGAAGTGATACACCCATCATGTCTAGTGCCTACTGTACAAGCCTGTGGGAGCAGTGCTGTGATCTGTGACACATCTTGTGACAGTCCAGGAGCTTATCAAAACAATGTCACAGTGAAAACATGCTGTTATCAAAGCAGCAAAATATTAGAGTGTGTGACCTTGTTTTTGGTGGTGTCTTTTTTTTTGGCAAGGCAGTGTATAAAAGTTGGAAAAGGTCAAACCTTTTTTCCACCTGTGTTGGCATTCTCAGCACAGAACATTATTTTTCTGCTCTCCTGAGACATTGAACACAAAGAAACACTATTTTTCTTTTTATTGTCCATACTCATTTGTCCTATAACAACTGGACAAGTATAAACAATATGGTCAAAACTTTCTAGTCTGAAAATGTATCAGTATTTTTCGAACACTCAATGTATTTCTAGGACCCAGTACAGTCTAAAATAAGTTTGGAAATATTAGAATATTGGCTAACCTAATAAAAAGCAACACCGAAGCCATAAGAGCCAAGTGGTCATATTTGTACACCCCATGGACAGAAGCTGTTGGCAAGGGTTCAAATGTGGTCTGTGACTCATGTCTAACTTGTCATTCTCCCTCCTCTACCCATTTTCTGACTTTATCCATTGTCCTTCTCCCCTAAATAAGGTACAAAAGCCCCTGAAATAGATCTTAATAAAGCAACATTGTGCCTCTCTAAAATTAAGCACAGGCTCTGGCATAGCATGTGATTAAACTGGATTTTTATCAGTCAAAAACACCTCAGTTGGAGGTAAGACATTTCATTCAAGTTTAATTAATCTGCACTTCAAAAACTGCACCTCCGGGTGCCCCATGGGTTATAACTGGCAGGAGGGACTGAACCTCAAAGTAAAAGACTGGTTTTTATTTGTTCTTTTTAAATAGAAACAATTGTGTAATGAACCGATTTACAGTGAAGGGAGGCTGGCACAGAAGAATTCATGGAGTCTCTTCTGTGTGCCAGTCTGAGCCTGGTGGCAGCATTTTAGACCACATGCAGGGAGACTGCTGGCTCCCGCAGAACCACAGTTTTGTTAATCATAGTGGTTTATCTGTACTGATGGTCTAGAGGATAGACAGGGAGTAGTCTGAAACCTCATATGAATAACACTTACCTGATCTACTTACTGTTAAAATCACTCAGACCCACATAATCATGTTAAACTGGAGATTTGTTGTGTGATCACATGCACTGCTGGCCATAATGTACAGCTGCCAGGGTAACAGTTCAGACACAGGTGTTAGCTAAGGTAGAGCTGCAGCTGGCTACTTCACACTTCTGTTAAGGCAAAGCTGTATGTAAAGCTGACCCACAGGTCAAGCCTTGTGTGTCAGTGAGACAACCTAATCCTGATTCCCACAAAGATACTTAGTCAGCTGGACACAAACCCACACAAGAACACACATACACAAGCAAGCAGTCATCACTTATCACATCCAATGTTTGATGTAATGCTGTGTGTGAGTGTGTGCGTACCACAGAAATGTTGAAAAAGGCTCTTTGTGTTAAAGAAGAGAGATATTCTGTGGTGGCTTTGGCAGCAGGACCAATGCACTTGACCAGCATGTCTGCCAGCAAGCTGCCAATCTTTCTCTCTCTGTCTGTGCACAGGAGTGCTCTGGCTGTTTAAAGACTGAGCTCAGTGGTCTGCATTCCTATGAGGTTCTTAAAGGCGCTCTTCATAGGGATGGGAATCACAAACCAGTTCTATCTACTTTGAAGCATCAGCACCATTTGCCTTCATGCTTAATTCTCATATCAGTATCTCCCATCATACCCTGCTTGTCATGCAAAACAACAGCCTCTTGAGAGGCGGTTTGTAGTTTGCAGGTAATCATGGTAGACAGGGTGATAGTCGCAGTATAAAGTGGGACTTAATTTTACACAATAGAAAATCAAAACTCCAGCACAGCTTGCAATGTCTGCTGATATGTGATTATAAGCAAGTGTGAAACATTTGATATTAGGAGTGCTGTGTGTTTGACACAGCTGTCAGAAAAGAATTTGTGTAGACTTTTTCAATTCAGGAAGTCCACAGGAATTGATTAGAGGGTTTCCAAAGGATTGTATTGATAAGCAGTACAAATTATAGCAGTGATCGTGATGAAATCTCATAAAGTCCTATTCATATGCTCTTATGCTGCATGGTAAAACTCCGCTGGTTGGAGCTACTGTTCTCATCTCCTATTTGTCTGAATTTTGGGGTTGATCATTGTTTTCATTGTGTATTCATGATTTGGTTTGCACCACTGACCTCAGGCCTAAACCTTGAAGTCTTTAGTTAGGCACTGACAGAATACTTGGAAAACTTAAATCATGAGTGGCTTTGAGAAATGTTTGACATTATTTTTTGAGTGAAAGTTGCCTTTTCTGAATGAAACTTTGTCAAACTTGATTCTGTCTCTATAGTTTGTGTTGTCCATATACAGTACATGTCTTTTCAAACTTACAGTCACAGTCTCAATAGTCCCAGTTCAGTATGACATTTTTCTGTGATGGTTTTAAGCAGTCCTCTCTTGTGCTTTCTGTAAGAGCAGGGCTAAAACAACTCTTATGTAACATACTGTACAGAATATTAATGCAGTGATATGCTTAATATTTTATGGGTCTCTCACACTAATGAGTGTTATTGTTGAAAAAAAAGGTATTTGATTGTCCAGGTCAACCAACAACCTATTGTATAAAGCCTTACACTACAGTATTGTTATATTTATTACCTCTTTGCTTTAAAATTAAGACCTTTGTATAAGAATTTGTTACAGCTGTTTATTACTCAAACCTTTTCTGAAATATTGCAGGCCTTGTGGACTGGCTTAACTTGCTCTAGCAGTAACAATCAACATGATCGAGTAAAAATCACAAATATACATCATTTCATAAGCAAACACTGTAAATGTATTATTTTTTTATTGTACATTTTTAAGACAGCGTTATCAAAGGCTTAAGTGGGCCAGTGGTACATGCAGTATACTGGCCTTTAGCCAGTCAATCATTTTTCTGGGCCAGTGGGTCATTTATAACATCCAGACCTGTTAAGTTTGGCCATTTGTAAGGTTTTTTTTTGCATGCCTGTCAGTAGGGATGCATATCGTTATGATTTTATCGATACCGATACAGATACCGATACTCCATATCGGTATCGATACTTACAGATACTCTTATCAATACTACAACACGTAATTTTGTGTAAAAAATAAAGACTTTACAAGATATTAAAAGATTCAACCCTTTTTTGTTACCACAAGGTAATAATAAAGCTTCAACAGAATAGAAGTAATGCATTACAAATGCTTCTCAGAGGCTAAAAGACACCTAAGGAGATGGCAAAACCCCTTCATGCCGCCCAACAGACTGCATGTACAGACAGACCCATATATCTGTGGGGCTAAAATCGATGCTGTAATGATGACTACTAGGGCTCTCACTTTATTTTCAGTATTCAAATAACCGTTCTTATATGCGGATAAATATCCGTAACCCAAAGGTAAATAAATATTTGAATGTAAAATATTGAGTGTAGCAGCACATCAAGGCGCCTGAAGCAGTGGACCGTTTCATCCAACAGACGGCTCTGAGAGCGCAGCTTGACCGTCAGTCACATCCAGTGCTCTCTTGACCTCAGTAAACAAAGAGTTTCTGCTCCGAGCCGACATTAATAGCTCTGATTCATCTGAAGAGAGCTGTGCCGTCGGCTTTTCATCCAAGTTATACAGCTGAGTGCAGCGGCGCTTCGTCAAGAGTTTAACCCTGTGTGACTGTGTTGTTTTTGGCAGGGTTTTTACCGAAGGGGCGGATAATAGAGTCTCTGTCTCTGTCGGTGCTGCAGTGTTTAGTGTTAGCCGGGCTGCTAACTCTACTCGTGTTGCTATAGCAATCAAACAGCCTGCACTCCTTGAGCTTTATACTATGTGCGCACTCCAAGTGTTTGATGATGTTGCTAGTATTTCCCCCCTTGGACGCAACTTCTCTCTGACAAAGATTGCATCGGGCCGAGTTTTCATTAACTTTGCTAAAGTGAGCCCAAACCTTCGAGCCCTTAGCCCTCACCGACATGCTTGAGGCGGACGGTGGTAGTGCCATAACTACGTGACAGTTGAAGAGATGTTTAAGTACAGATAACAGTACCGTTTTTCCAGATTCTTAACGGTATTCGGGTATTGACCAGATTAGGGACTGGTACATGAAAGTACCGGTCCGTGGTATACATCCCTACCTGTCAGTATTGATACTTACCATCAGTTAAGTTCTTTATTAACTTGAAGATTCGAAATCGAGACAGCTGGACTCTCGATTTCTAATCTTCAAGATAACCATGACCTGGATCAATGAGAATCTACACAAACGTGTTCTTTATTTATTATAATTATAATAATACATTTTTTTAAGGGCGCCTTTAATGACACTCAAGGTCACCTTACAAAAGACAAGAAGTGCATTAAAATAGGCATAAAACAGGAAAAAACAAGCAATACAATACAATAGACAGCGCAAAGATCAGAGGGAGTAAGAGAGCTTAAACAGATTAGTTTTGTGTCTTATTTTAAAGAGGGGTAAGGACTCAGTATTGCATAAGTCAGGGGGGAGTGAGTTCCACAACTGAGGAGTCAAGCGGCTGAACGCTCGACCTCCAATGGTGACAAGGCGAGCAGAGAAGACAGACAGATGGACAGAGGAAGAGGATCGGAGAGTACAGACAGGTACAGAAATATGACTGAGGTCAGAGGTATGGAGGGGCGAGGTTGTGGATGGCTTTGTAGTCTGGAGTAGGATTTTGTATTGAATGCGGTATGTGATTAATTCCTTAATCAATCCCTTTAGATTTCTCTGTGGAAATATGATAGTGTGTCTAAAACATCAAACAAATGGCACTCCGAATGCTAATGCTCTGCTCCATTGACAAATGTGGGTTGATGTTTCAATTATTGCTTAAACTTGTAAAGCCTCATTCACTGCACATTTCACTGAACCATTTTGTTTGTGTTTCAGTCCACACTTTGGACTGCCTCTGTGTCGTGTCCCTCATTCTTACTTTCCTAGCTCCTTTGTTGTTGCTCATGATGCAGACTGCTGGTTACACTGGTTACATCACTGTTTTGAAAGGCACACAGAATTAAGTGAAAAGAATAGGCAAGCATTGTCAAGCAGGCAAAATGATGAAATAAACAACACCTTGAACCAATCCTCATTTGGAATGTCTTTTTGTTATTCCCATCCCGACTTTGAATTTTTTAATGTCACTTTCATCATTTTAATGTGTGTATACCTTCTCTGTGTAAGTTCTGGACACTTTGCACAAGTCAATTTCAATGCTTCTAAATACCCTGATGTACATAAAATCTTTGCCTATAAAAAACTGCCTGTAGTTATCTGTATGTATTTTAATTATATTTATAAGTTGCCTATTTGTAAGGTTTATTTTTTTTATTTTATACTGCCACAGAAGATGTCAATCTATGATTCACAGTACAAATTCTGTTGTCTAAGGTTTCCAGTACATGGAAAGCTTTTTAATTTTTCCATATTCAAAAAAAAATCTTCTTAGAAATTAGAGTTAAAATGCTGATTGACTGCAAAGCCCTTAGTCAGTATTTGGCCTTGACACAGATGTAAGTCTAAGCTTACTTAAGTTATTTTCATTTTGGCTGTAGTTCAGATGTGGCTAACTTAATCTGAGCCACAGTAAAGGGTTATGTGGCAGGTTTCTGCCAGCCACACAACACAGCCAGATGCCTTTTTTTCCTGTTTGGGCTTTAACTTCTCTCCTCAGATTTTTTCACTTTGCCGGGGGGCGTACTTTGAGCAGGATGGCCAAGCATTAGTTTGTGTGAGACTGGAATAGTCAACCCACTGGAGTCTAGCATTTGGACAAGGGCTAGTCAACACGATGCCCTCAAGCATCTGGTAGCCGACAGGGAGCCCTTAAGGCGCGTGCAGGGACTTTTCAAATAGCATAAGCTTGAAATAAATGGCCGGTATCAATTTAATTTTCATGTTTTGCAGATAAATTATGCTTGTATCAATACAAAAAATCAACAAATGTGAACATTCCATATTAAATTTGTTTAATATGGAAGAAAATCAAGGCTGTTGATGCTGATATACTGATACACTGTCACCTCACATCTATCATCACGACTGCCTGCTGGAGCCCTTACTGTGTAGCTTGTTAAAAAAAATCACAAAAGTGTGACTTTTGGACATACAAGTTAAGTTTAATAGATACATTTTTAACTAAGCATCTAAGTATTCTGTTATAACTCATTAATCAATAGTAGTAGTTATTGTGAGAAATCATTAAAAGTAAGAAATAAACATGCAGTGTCATATGAAGCCTAACGGATGCTTAAATTCATTATTTAAAGGTAAACTGTTCAAAGATGTTCATCAGAAATACAGTATTAATCAAACAAGTAACCCTTCAGAGTACTCATCTCTTGGAGCTCCCATGATCAAAAAGGTTGATGACCTCTGATCTGAACACTTAGACTCTGTCTCCCTGACATCTTCAAGTCAATGATGATCCTCTGCTGTTTGCAGCATACTTACCCTTCAAAAGTATGTCAGTGTAGTGAGATGAATATGACGTGTGTCTAAACTTAGGATCCTACTTGACCTAGAACTGCTTTCATTGATTGAAAAAGGAGTCACAGAGACACTACTTAACACTTTCTAGGAACCCCAATATAGGGTTGATTTCTCAAAAGTTAATTTAGTTTAATTTCTTTGCAGTGTGTTCATTAAATATCCACTTTCATGCTGCAGAATGATACCTCCTCATTTTAGGTGTCCAACTCCTCAGTGTATCTTGTGCACCTATTGTAGAAACATGACAGTGTTTACAGTTAAAAACTTGGGAAAGCTAGGAGTTGGGATTTTTTTGTGTGGAGTTTGCAGATTCTCTGTGGATGTTTTATCTCTTCATTGTCTTATTGTCTTAATTATGGCACAACATTTACATAAACAGGTAACAGCTTTAAATGCTGAAAATTGGTATCAGCTTAAATTGAAATATCTTCTGATATTTATAGCTGATATATTAGCATTCCATATCACTATATCCGCTGTAATATTTGCAGAATGTATGAATGAAGTGTACTATTATTAAACCCTGGATGACTACATGTAAAAATCAAACGTAATTCATCAGGGAGTGAAATAAATACTAACTCAATAAGCATAGGTAGGTACTGCCCCCCTGCAACCCCCTAATGGGCAGCAGAGAAAACATCTAAGGAGATTTCAGAAACTACTAAAATTGTGTTAAGAACTGTCAAACGCATTATTAAAAACAGGATGGGTTGTGGGGAACTTGTCTTCGAGGAAGAAATGTAGTACGAAAAAAAATCCTCAGTGATCATGCTCTGCAATCATCAAATGTTTGGCAAAATCAGATCGAATAAAACAACAGTAGAACTCAGGGGTATGTTTAATAGTGAAAGTAAGAGCATTTCAACTCACACAATGTCAAGGAAACTTAAAGACGCAAGGGATTGGAAGTGAACCGCTGTATGGTCTAAGGAAAAGCACTGATCAGTAAGGCTAACCACAAAAAAGGCTTCAGTTTGCTAGAGAGCATAAAGATTGGACTCTGGAGGACTGGAAGAAGACCATGTGGTCTGCTGAGTGCAGATTTAGCTTGTTCCAGAGTGATGGGCGCATCAGGGTAAGAGGAGGGGCAGGTGAAGTGATTCACCCATCATGCCTAGTGCAAACCATTGGGGGCAGTGCTGTGATCTGGGGTTGATGCAGTCGGTCAGGTCAAGGTTCAGCAACATTAAGTGTCAAAAGAATGAGGTCATCTGACTGTCTGATTAAACTGAATGATCAGGTTATTCCATCAATGGATTTTTCTGTTCCCTAATAGCGTGGGTACATTCCAAGATGTCGATGACAGGATTAATGGGGCTAAAATTATCTAAGTGCTTCAGGGAGCATGACACATCGCTTTTACACATTGATTGGCCACCACAGAGTCCAGATCTTAACTCCATCTTTGGGATGTGCTGGAGAAGGCTTTGCCCAGTGGTCAGACTCTCCCACCATCAAAACAAGATCTTGGTAAAAAATGATACAACACTGAATGGAAATAGTTCTTGTGACATGGCAGAAGCTTATTGAAACGATGCCACAGTGAATGCTGTCAAAGCTAAAGGCAGTCCAAAAAATAGTGTGTGACCTTTTTTTGTTGCGGTGACTTTTTTTTGGCCAGGCAGTTTACATAATAGGTGAACATTTTATTAGGAAACTTTTCAGTACAGGACTACTTCTTCCAATTATTTGTTCATGTCACAAACTTACCTGCTCGCTGTTGTATATACTTTTGACAACAGGATTCTTGAAATAGACTGCCTTGTTTGGAGTTGGATGGGCCTCAGAGAATTTCAACAAAGTATTTTAGACATGTAGAGTTTTTTCTTTTCCAATACCCGGTACACTTTAGAGAGAAAAACATCTTGTCGCAACAGAGCTAGCACAGAAGACTGACTTCTGCATGTAGTTTCTTATGAATAATATTCATAGAACTTGTCAGCAGTGACATAGCTGGGTGACAGACCAGGTGAAGATGCTTTTGGTGTTTGTGGTCTCTTGCTCTCAAAGCTCAAGGCATCAAATATTTGAAAGATAGCTTTTTCTGAGGACTGTATTCCTGCTCCAAATACATACTGCCAGTGAATAAAGAAAAATAACATTTGAATAGATATGTATTTTTAACCCGTGACTGATGTCTATAGGATTGAGTCTTCAACGCAAGATATTCTCAGCACCCAGTGGTACATAACAGAGCAGATAGCAAGCTCATAGAAAAGCATGTGTGGGTGAACCAGGAAAACAAAAGTCTGAGTCACAGCTCACCTAACTATTTGGTGTTGACTCGCCTCTCCTTTCCTCCCTCCTTTCTTCTCCCATTGGACAGACGTTGTTGTCTTGCATCTGTGTGATTGTTCAGTGTGTGATGCTGCTTGTGTATAGATGTGGTGTACCAGATCATGCGGACTGTGTGTAGGAGTGTGTTCCTGTGTGTGGGTATCATTTACAAAAAGAATCACCACTGGTGTCTTTTACTTTGATATCTGTCCTGCATTATTTTGTGACATAATGCTGTGCGTGTTTCATTTATTCAAGCTGGTTCATCTCATTCAGAGTGTTTTTATGCACACTGCAGAATGCTAAGATCCATAGAGGTTTATGTGGGCACAGAAATATATCTAACACATCTATCAGTCAAACAATAAATACATCCTACATTTCAAACACAGTACGGCTATTAGAATTAGATGTTGTGGAAAACTGCAACTGATAAAAAGCAGGCATTTGTATTGTCTGTTTTAGAATGTTTATGGTGGTTATTGCAAACCAAATTTAGGACTTTTTGTGGATGTTTTTGCAGGCCAGTGGTACTTTGGAACATCTGCCCGATGGCAGGTGAGAGAGGTCCTCTGTGATCAGGCAGGCTTTAGTCATCTCAGAGTGGTTGTACAGTTCAGGAAGAGGGGACCAACTTACAAGCATTCATCGTCCACCACATAATAAATATTCAAATTTTGGGAACAGCATACAGGAATATTTACTCTTGTGGCGGTAACTCCAGTGTATCAATTTATCCAAGTCATCTTGTTTTACATCAGCTGTTAGCTAATGTTGCCTTGGTTGTAGTCAGGCCATACTGTATGTGCTCGCAGGAACATGTTGAACATTGGACTCTACCTGGCCCTTGTAAAATCTTAACTGTCTGCTCTTTGAAGCTAAAATCAGGCCACACAACAGCTTTGTACACTGCAAGAGATGATCTTATCTGCTTTGATTCAGCCATTCTTGTGGAAAAAAACTCTAAACCAGTTGTGCACCTGAGGCTTTTGCACAAGCAAGATCTGCCTCTCTAGTGAGAGGAGTGGAAGGAATGTTTGAGTCAAATGGCTCAAGGCCTGAATGACACTAACCAGTGGTCAGGGTCTTCATCATAACACAAAACCACCGTCTTAAATGTCCATAAATAATTGATTTGAGGCTTGTGTCCATAGAAGGCTTTTTTTTCTGTTTGAAGCAGCCCCAGCTTCACAGTGTTTCTTGATGGTGCCTAATGTTGCCAGGTTACAAGAGTTGACTTCAGCGTTTGTCAGTTAACACACGCATGGCAGTTTAAAATCGCTCTTTGTGCATTGTATTTTCCTTAATTCACTGAAATACCATTAAGAACATTTGAACAAAAAGATATCATGTCCTACCACTGAGAGAAGCTGAAGACCAGGAGAATGTTCCCTACACGACAGCTCATTTTCACCTCTGTCATTTGTTTACAAAGCGAACAGCAGAAGTCCTTCCCTTACTTGATTTTGACCGGTTAGTATGAGAGTAGTGATGATGATGAGCATGTCTCTCTCAGAAGTTGAATTGTTATCAAATGAGAGCCCTGAGGGGACGTTAACAAAAATGTGCTGACACCAGGATGGTTTTTCCACCCAGAGCGCTAAAAACTCTGGACTACTTTAACTTTGAATGTGAACAGATGCTCCTGAAGCAGCTGTGGTACAGTTTCACCTTCTTGACTTAACATTGAAACACACCAAGCTTACAGATTGTGTGCTCATTTACCTTTAGTTCAAACAATCCCAGGTAGGCCTGTCGCAATAATCAATAAATCAACTAGAAAAGCACTCGGAGAGCACAGACCTCCGCCAGCGCCACAGTCCTTAGCCATATTGTGATTTTGACCATAAATATTGGTCCTACCTTTATTTCATCAAAATATTTACATTCCTTGACCATGAAAACTTACAATTAGCAACTGGATTCATAATGATATCTATTTTAGTTCAGTAGTTATTCACAGAAATCACATTTTTCGCCATGGCAGCCAGACGCTGATCCGGATCAACACCAAAATCGAATCAGTTCTTCCTTTTCCCATGCTGAGCATTTCCTGAAAATTTCTTCAAAATCCATCCATTACTTTTGAGTTTCTTTGTTCACAGACAGACAGACAGACGAACAAACTCTCCCTAAAACATAACCTCCTTGGCGGAGGTAATTAACCGAACGATAAATAAAAACGTCCTCGGTAAGTTTGCCGTTCTCGATAAATTGACGTGCATGCGTGTTTGTTTCCCTACTCTCGTTCTACTAAAGAGCGTGGATGAGAAGATGGCTCACTGCGTCCATCTTTCTCAACTCCTGGGCGTGTTGGTTCTATAGCGGAATGAGCGAGGTTAGGGTTGACGATGTATCTGTCTTATACACACACACCCACACACACACACACACACACACACACACACACACACACACACACACACACACACACAGAGCTGAAGCGAGCGCTGTGAGGAATAACGAGGAAACAAAGACAAATATGTATGATGGCATGAAACCGATGGTTCCTTAGCTGAATGCCACAGCACAAGTGCGGGAATGTTTTGGGTTTAAACAGAATGAACAAGGTGTGAGCTCCTGAACACTGACGAGCCGATATGTCAAGTTTGTTTGAAAGTAGTGGCGACGAAGAAGGGGAAGTGAAGCAGGGCCTTCGTCATGACAGTCAGTGTTTACTGAGGCGTTTGGTCAGCAAAGTTAAATATAAATAAAACAGAGCAAAATGGTACGCTCACAGACAGTGTTGTTCACTACATTGCAAAAGAAATGCAGTCCTTTAGTACGGTTGAAAAGCCAGCCTTTCGGGAAATGTTACAAACGTTTGGCAGACAGTACGAATTGACTAGGAGAAAGTCCATGTCACAAACAATTCAGGAACTGTATAAACTACATTTTATTTATTGTTCTTATTGTCGTGTGTGTTTTAATTGAAGTTTTGTTTTTGTTTTCTTCACAAAGACAGGGTCTATTTTTTTTTTTATTATTATTATAATGATTTTTTATAGATGCAGTTTTTCCCAAAAGAGACTCCATTTCATTCTCATTGGGTTTTTTTCCCCTCTTTTTTATTAGATTGTTTATTTCTTTTATTTAAAGGAGACATATCATGCTGATGCATGATTTAATACTTACATATAATATAATAAATTTGAAAACAAGACCTTACACCCCCTTAATTTAAAAAAAATGAGATATTTTTTTTTTTCTGATATCCTAGAACGAGATTTGATGCCTCTGAAAATAGGTCATTGTGAGATGTCATGAGATTTAATACCTTTCTTTTTATATAATATAAAACACTTCCTTCTCTGTGATTTGAAAACAAGACACTTCGCCCAGCAGCAGTTTATAGATCCTAGTTCAATTTAAAAAAATTGCTGCTTTGAGCCTGCCAGAAAATACAGTAGAAGAAGGACAGGCTGGCTCTACCCCCGATAGAACCGACCAATCAGAGCACAAAGGGCTGTGACGTTGCAAGGTAACTTTAGGTCATCCTGAGATCCTCGTGTTTCAACTAGAGCTTCATGGTGGCTAAAAATGAGGATTTTGAGAACGCAATTGTGAGGCAATGAAGGAACTAAATGACTTGTACTGAGGGCAGAAATGTTTTACAGGCATCCTAGTCTGGCATAGTGAAAAGGAGAAACAAGCATGATATGTCCCCTTTAAAAGCTCTTGACCTTTTTTCAATTTTTCAACCTCAATTACAGTTACGTACTTTTAAGCAATTAAAGTGCATTGCTTTTGATACGGTGTACTCACTTTATTACAACATATATCACATTAATGAAAAAAATGATTTTTCAAAATAACATTGACAATAATATTGTTTACCTGCATATCATTTTGGGACAGTTATCGTCCAGCAAAATTTATTATCGTGACAGGCCTAACCCCAGGTCAGTGCCACTTGATGTTGAGTTTGTTTTGGTTTTCACAGCATGATATTTTTACGATGTACACAATCTATAAACCTAAAGACACATCACTTCCATGTGAACAGAAAGATGCATCAACAATCACCTCTGAAGTATTCACAATTTTTTCAACAAATGACTGAATGTCTGCTGCCAACTAGCACCTAAGGCCACACTAAAATATAACATTTCTATTAATTATTGAATAATAAAATACTTTCACAGTAGTTTGGTAAAAATGTTGATATAGTATTGCACAACTGTTTTGCAATAGTTTGGTGTTTCAGTACTTTTATAGACCTATATTTTGCTTTAGGCTCTTTATATTAAGGGAGTATTGCAAAAAATAACCTATAAGAATATCTCTCTGCATTAAGTATCCTAGAAAATATTAAAGCCACCACTGTACAGCGTTCTGTTTCACCCCTTCTGATTTGTGCCAGTTTACAGCTCCACCTGAAAGTATGTCAATTGTAAAATAACCATTGACCACAATTAGGAAACAGTTAAAATAAGGACCTCACGTTAACTGGTATTTTAAGAATTGCATGTCTGACTGCCTGATGCAAGACAAATTACCAGGAAACTGAAGCCATGATGTCCTCCACGGTATCCTTGAATGTGTGAACAGTGCAGGGACTGAGGCTCACCTGGGCTCATTACAGTGAAACAAACCCCTGAGATGATCCAGAGAGGGTGCAAAGACAGCTTTCTACCCACCCAGTGCCCATCAATTCCCAAACACCCACCACTTCCTTGTCCACAATGGTTTTAAAATGAAAAAGTTATCAGACAGCCATGTGCCAGGAATATCCCAGAGCCTCCACTGGCTTTTATTTTTCATGCTTAAATCAGGGATTGTTGATGAACTGGTTTGAGGCCCTTACAGTTAGCAGAGAATAGCTGTAATCTGAAATATCTGTCTGTCAAGAGGCCATCTGTGACAACAAAAGGGCAAAGATTCGAACGGCTTCTTGATCAGGTTTCAGCCAGTGCCCCTTGGAATTAATTAGGACAGGGTTAGCTCTTTTTAAACATGATTTTCCTGGGTTGCATTTTGTCCTACTGCTCACCAGTTTTCTGTTGTTTGCCAGAATTCACATTTACATCATCACTGTGAAGACGCTCTAAGATACTGTATGTACCGGGCTGAATGATAAGTAAGCTTACATAAGCCCCTGGTCTTACAGCCTCTGTGAGGATAATTGCATCTCACATCCTTTTTGAAAAGCTTTTGAATTACCACTCTGCCTTCCATCCTGTTAATGGTTTGTCTTGATGGAGCCCAGAGGTTGATGCTGACGCCCCCTAAGGTCTTCCATAAAAAACGACCAAGTGACTCTTCAATGCCAAAGCTTTAAAAGAAGAATACCTTTGTATTTTCTTATACAGATTAATGAGACAACAGACAAAGAGCACTCAGGAGAAAGCACGTTATGACCTTTTTTCCACCTTCATTAACACAAGGCATTGATTATTACACAGTGCTCAGAATTTCAGATATAAATGCACTCAAGTAATGTTAAAAGAGAACTTATTCATGCCAGGCTTCGCTGAAGATGCATTTAGTCACATTAGCAACAACAGGGGGTTAATGAAATGTCACCACATTCCTTTTAAACACAAAATGTCAGGTTCTTCTTGTAGCTGGGAGACAAGTAACTCAAGAGATATGTCATTGCATTTAAGGGAAAGGGCACTGAGTAAAGTACTGTGGCATTTTGATAAAGAAAAGTAATGTATGTTTAAATTCTGTTGACATGATTCTATGTATCCCAAATCAAGCTGTACCACTTACATGATGGGACTGAAAAAACAGTTCCAGTTGAGAATTCCCAAGGAATTTTTATCATTAATAAATGCTTAGCAAGTCCTTTATCGATTTCTTCAACTTTTTTTGAATGCCTTGCAAATTGAAGGCAGTCAACTCTCACTAGAGACAGTTAGCAGAAACGATAAATAAGAAGTTATTGATGTGATCATTGCATCACACAGGAGACAGAAGTGGTTGAAACTGTGGATCAGTTTTAGACAGAATGATGCAATCTGCTTTATGTCCAGTTTTTATTAGGAATGAAACAGTTCTCAATAAAATACTGAACAGTTTGGTATGGTGTACTTGCTTCAATAATGCATGCGTAAATCATGATATTCTCAGCTGTCAAACAGTGTATGACAAACAGCTGTCATACACTCTCTCTTTTCACAGCACCTTGAAGCAATAGCACTGTAGCTTTGTTATATGTACACCTAGAGACGTTTCATAGGCCACAAAATCTGTCTTTTCACACTGCAATACAGCCTGAACGACAGTTAATTTGAGTCTGGACAACTGTAAATACTGGATTTTCCTTCACTGACATTATATTTGAATGAATATCATTAATTTTAACTTGGTGGTCTGTCATTTTTAAGCTATCAAGAAATCAATTATAATATAATGTGTCGTGTCATTACATGCATCTCCTGCATTATAAAACAGAAACAAGAGATGATTTGAAAAGGTACCTTTTATTATGAGTCTTTTTGATATATATATCATTAACTACATTAAGGATGTTTAGGAAATTGTCTTTTTGGCATAAAAGTGATGAGAATTTGTAAGGAATTTATTTTCTCCTCAGTGATCCCTCACTGTTTTGAAAAAAGGACACAATGTATCAGAATGAAAATTTTAAAAAGAGCTTAAATGGCTAAGTTGTCAAAACCAAACGTAAAACTATGACCAAACAACTGAATTACATACTGAAATGTCAGCTCAGTGTGTTGTTAAATTCCTTATTCCATGTAGCACATCATTTATTATCAGGAATGCCATGTGTTTGGTGTTGTTGCCACTGAAGACTTGTGTATATATCTACACAGAAAATCAACGGGAATCATTAAGAGAATTGATAATGAATCAGATCCATAAGCAGAATTGATAATGCATTGGTATCAATGAAAGTTCATCAATTTTTATCCCTCGTCAGGTTTTTTTGGGACTGTTAGGCTAAAAAATTTATAAAATGGACTAAATGCTGAGTCACCATGAAGGCACAAATGCATTTGATTTTTATATTTCAATGCTTTGCAAGATGGCTTTCCCTGTTTCCCACCATGCTGCTGAAAGTGTCACCAGATGCTCTGTAAAGTGTGTGATCTTCGCCTCTGAACTTGTTGCATCCGTGGGAGCTCACGGAGCTCAAGCTCACAAGTCAGACACGCGACAGGAACATCAATTATTCCACTATTGTTGAGAAGAGTTTCGCTTCATCTTGTGTGACTGTCTCTGGAGAATCAAGTTGACTTTATTAGCTATGCCATAAACGCTCATGTCTACGCACACGAAACCAAAATACACAACAACTTACTTGTTCACATCTAAACATAAAAATACACAAACATGTCTCCTTTTATTCTGGTAGTTTCTGAGCCTCTTTTGAGTGCTGTGTTTCATTCTGTGTGGAACATCAGAGTTCCCTTTGTTTGATAGATCCAGTTTACTTCAGTACTAATGCCCTAGATACCACAATTCTTCATTCTGTGTAATCCTCCCTGACTTCTGCGGTAATATCAAAGATTATCACTGGTGTGCGTGTGTGCATGACTTTGTGTGTGCGCCTCTCTCTCAAGCAACCTGTGGCTATAGACTCAGGGGGAGGGGAAGTGCTCTGTGCTTTTACGTGTTAATCTTGACCATCTGCTCCAGCTAAACCCTATTTTGATCACACCCTACCTCACACAATGTGCCACACCTGACTGTGCTTGTTCAGTCAAATTATATTATAGTGAAGGTTACAAAAAGTACCGCAGAAAATATTGAGTTTTATACATACAGTATGTAAACAAAGCAATAACAAAGGATGATAATAGCCTTTCTAGGTGTTTTGCCTAAAAAGGTATATTTTTATCGTGGTCAAAACTAAACTCAACTGATTGAATATTCTCAGTACATACTTAGAAACTCCTCATAGCATCTTTAAAGTGTGTTATGGAAGCCTGTCATTCTAAGAGTTGTGAAAGGATGTCATGTTTCATGTGACAGATTTAAAGAATTATATCACAATATACATGAGTACTGTAAGTATAAATTAATTTGGTCATTTTCTATATATACACCGTATTAGATATTTGCCCAGATCCAATTTGTCAATATTTTCAAACTTATTACTGCTGATACCAAGATTTTCTTTGTCGGAGTTTTAAGTCCAGACCTTACTTAAACTGACCTGTTCCTGTTGTTGATACAGTTCACTGAATAAGAAGTGATGGGAAACCAGAACATCTCATTTACCAAAAATATATAATTTAGTATTTTTATATGTAAAAATTAACTCATAATAAGGTAGAATGTCTTAATACAGTCATAAATTTTACTGTCATAACAGCTGATATATGGGATATATAAAGCAGATATGTATTATCTATATTTAGATGTGTGTGCCTCAATAAATGTAGCAAATTCTCTCTTCAACACTACTCCTACTGGCCTTATTACCTGATTAATAAAAATACTCTCTCTTCACCCACAGCAGCACAAAAATACAATGGCTCAAAGATTACCAGAATTAAGTGCTAGTTTATTTAAGATTAAGTGGAAGTGGGAGTCTCTCTTCTGGGGGAAATTACAGGATTACACTACCGAGGATTATATTAAAAACTGAAAAACCCATAAACTTAAACATGCTGTTGTTGCTTCTGTGGTAAAGGGAAAATGTGTGCATAAAATCTACTTTCACAACCTGACAGTCGAATCTGTCATGACTCCAAACCTGTTTGATCTGCTACAGTTTTCTTTCCTTTCAGAGTTGTTTGGAAAACCATGTCAGTATCATTTAAGTAGTGAAGGATGGCTCATGAATTATCTACATGTCAGATGTAACTAATTAGTGTTTTATTGAAGTGGTCTAATAATGAGTCCTCAAGTACAATGCATAAGCATTTAGCATTTCTGGATTAACAATCTTTATTTTTGGAGGTTTGAAAGTAGACCTAAGATGAAGTCTGCGGTAAACCCAAGGTCAGGAGATTTTGATTCTTCTTTTCCTGTGAGAAAGGTGGTTTTCACACCTAGGTTATTTGGAGAGGTTGTTGGACCCAAATCTGTGTTCCCCCTCAGGGTAGGTTTCTTGAACATACATTAACACACCCTATCTTCTGGTAGAAAACGACTGCACTAAGGTTGACCTATAGAGGTGGTCTTGGCTTGCTCCTTATCATTATTTATACCTAATGGCAGACAATTGGACTTGAGTCATAGGGACTCGGACTTGAGTTGACTTGAACCGCTAATGAGACGACTTGCAACTTGACTCAGACTCGGGATGTAAAAACGCGAGACTTGACTCAGACTCGGGAGAAAATGTCTCCAGACTCGACCTGACTTGAGACAGCATGATTCGGAAAATTGCACGCACTCAGGTTTTATATGAAGAGCCAGACAGGAGATATACGCCGCTCTTTCATTTTAGGTTCACTTTATTGATGCTCCATTCACAGTGCACTTGTCCGTCACCTATTATTGTCCCACACACGACACAGTACTACACACAAAAGTTCCTACCACTCACCCGCTTCTGCTACAGTGATGATCAGTGGGCAGGGTGCGCGGGACGCAGGTTTCAAATTGGGAACCACTATGTCGTCTGCAGTGGTGTAAAGGAACGAAGTAATAGTACTTAGTTACAGTACTTAAGTATGTTTTGGGAGTATCTATACTTTACTTGAGTTTATATGTTTTTTGCAACTTTCACTTTTACTTCACTACATTAAAAATTAAAAAATGATACTTTTACTCCGTTACATTTAAATTGTCAACTTAGTTACTCGCTACATAATAAATTGTGAATATAAATGACACTTATTTTCACATTTTATTTTGAAGAGGATTGTACGGACTGTTCGTGCTCTTGCGCGAATATCCGACTCTCTCGACTCATCTCAGCGAGACCACGCACGCAGCCTGCGTATGATCGTCAGTGTCAACAGCAACCGACAGCGTGGTGAAAGCAGCCTCGTCTACTAGCAATTGCGGGGATTCAGAGTTAGATGAACATCTGTAGATACCTGTCCTGTTCAGCAGATCATATGGACCTACTGAAATGGTTCCCTGCCATCTGTTGTCTGTCAAGCTGAACACACCTCTGCCTGCCTCTGCAGCCTGTGAACGACTGTTTGGCATTTCAGGACTTGTATTCAGCCCGCAAAGAGCACGACTGAACTCATGCAATTTTGAAAATCAACTTCTGCTAAAGATGAACCGCAAGTTTGTGGACTTTACTTAAGGGAGGAATGGAGAGAGGGAGTAAGAGGTGAAGGGAGCTGAGGGAGGGAGGAAGAGTTAAACTTAATAAAGCTCGGGAGAGCAACAACTATTTGTACCTGTTCTCTTTGTTTGTACTTTTACTTTTAATACTTAAGTACATTTAATAGTAGCTTCTTTAAGACTTTTACTTAAGTGATTTTTTAATGAGTGACTTTTACTTTTAGTTGAGTATATTTTATATAAGATATCTTTACTTTTACTCAAGTATGGGTTTCAAGGACTTTTTACACCACTGGTCGTCTGTACCCAAAGTTATTTTCTTTGCATGTAAAGAATTTCAGGGGGGGCGCTAGTGAGCTATGAAGGAGTAAGACGCGTCTCCAGGCAGCTCGTCAAAACTTACTAAAAACTTTATCAAAGTCTGCAAAAAAAATCGTCCTGTCGCTTCACCCGGTGACCTAAGCTCTACTTAATCCCCGGAGCACTTCATCTCAGCTCTACTTTTGCTATGGGGAAATCTAAAATCAAGAAAAATGAAGGCTCTGAGGCAGGCCCAGAAACCTCGGACCAGACTGACCAGGAAACCCTGGATGGTGATGACAACATGGAGGGGGAGCCCTCGAACAAGAAGCTGTTAGCGGCTATTGCTGCTCTGGGTGAAGATATGAACCGGGTCAGATCTGATATTTGTGCCACCATTGAGGCTCGAATCACAGAAGTCTCCACTGCTATTAGAGGCGAAATCTCGTCATTAAGTCAGAGCCTACAGAACTCTATATCAGAATTAAAGAAAGAATCTGCCGCACATGAGGCTACACTGAAAGAGCTAGAGGTATGTGCCTCCGACCACTCCGATACTATCTTGGCACTCCAAACAACTGTGGATCGACTTTTGAATGACATGAAACAACTAGGTGACAAATGTGAGGATCTGGAGGCCCGTTCAACAGTATCAGAATCGTAGGGATACCAGAAGGAGAGGAGGGCCCTCGACCAAGAGAATTTATTTCTCAACTTCTCGCTGAAACTCTGTCTCTGAGGGAGAAGCCACTGATAGACCGAGCCCACCGACTCAGCCGTCCCAGTCAGAGGTCCGGAGACTCCCCAAGACCCTTCATTATGAGACTGCACTATCATCATATCCGAGAGGAAATACTATGGAAGGCGATGGAGAAGAAGGAGCTCCAGTACAAAGGGAAAAAAATACACATCTTCCCGGACTTCCCTCCATCTGTGATAAAGTGGAGAGCCACCCTTACTAAAGTGAGGGAAATGCTACGAGGGAAACCAGATGTCAGGTATGGATTAATATACCCAGCCAAACTGTTGGTGACACACAGCAACGTGAAGATGTCATTCACCGACCCGAAAGAGGCGCAAGACTACGTGGAGAAACACTTGGGAGCGGTAGGATGAACTCTGACGAGGATGGGAGATACTCTACAAATAACTACATCTCGAAAACAATGAGGGCAGGGTCTGCTTGGTGAACACACTTGTGATAAGGACACATACAGCACTGCAAATTGTTGGTGTGTTGAAGTGTTTATACAAGGTTATTTAATTTAAATTTACCACACCATGTCTGATAAACCGATATAATCTTAGTAGTTGTTAATCCACTTGTATTCTGATACACCTTGGTAATCGGTTATGTTGGACTTCTTTGCAGCTGCTATTTATGATGCCACCCAGTAAGAACCTAACCCTTCAGTTTATTGAAATACTAATTACAAGTCTAACTAATAACTACATCCTAAACTCACTGTTTAATACACCTTTGTTAAATGCAATATTGGAAATATTGACGAGTTGTCTACATTAGGAGGAGGAGGAGTTACTTAGTTAACTAGGTTAACGGTAACAGTTCAGGGAAGTAACTGGTTTTGCTTTGTTACATCTTTGTTTATTTGTTCATTATCACTTTTGACACTTCCTGAAGTCTTTTCGCGCCGTACCTGTTAAGGCTATATCGGCTAGATTATTATTTCTTTTTTTATTTTCTCTATTTTTTGTATTCATTTTGTTGTTTTCATTAATGTTTAAGGAGATTGGGAGATACAGGGGGTTTAGGAAGGGTCAGGGGAAGGGAGCCAACTGTCTCACTAAACTAAAAACTCTTTTGAAAGAAAGGCTGACTGTTAAAACAATTTACTGGGTACCTTTTAATTATGTCGCATTACCCTGATCAAAACAAACAAGATCGGAGGAAAGGTCTAAATCTCGTCAGTTGGAATGTACACGGTCTAAACAACCCAGTTAAGAGGGGGAAAGTCTTTATGCATCTGAAGTCATTTTCACCAGATATAATATTCCTGCAAGAGACTCACCTGAAGAAAGACTCCCTTACTAAACTAAGATGTAAGTGGATAGGAAATACGTATCACTCCTCATTTCCAGCTAAAGCAAGAGGTACAGCAATTTTATTTAGAAAGGGCATTCCTTTTATTCATAAAAATACAATATCTGATAAGGAAGGCCGGTACTTGACTGTAACAGGCAAAATTTATTCCATATCAATCACTTTTGTAAGCTTATATGCTCCTAATACAGATAACCCAGGGTTCTTCAAGAAGGTGATGTCCCTTATACCAGAAATTTCTCAAACGAACCTTATTACTGCAGGGGACTTCAATTGTGTTCTAGATGTATATATAGCTAGATCCTCTTCGCATAAAATAGATAAAAGTGGCTCGAGCATTTTTCTCAAAATATTTATGAATAATAATAATTTATTTGATGTGTGGAGGACTGCAAACCCTACAGGCAGAGATTATTCTTTTTACTCAGCAACTCACAACTCACAACTCATATACCAGGATTGATTACTTTATTCTCGATGCAAAATGAATGTCCTATGTCATCAATACAAAATATCACAATATCCTAATTTCAGATCATAGTCCTGTTACATGCACTTTAAACCTACAGGATATGATAAAACCACAAACAAACTGGAGAATGAACCCTCTATTACTTACTGAAAAAGAGTTCTGTGACTATTTAAAATCTCAGATCTCTCTTTATTTTGATACCAATGATATCCCAGAAACTAAACCCTCCATACTCTGGGAGGCATTTAAAGCCTTTCTCAGAGGCTCTATTATTTCATATGAAGCAGCCAAGAGAAAGAAAAATAAAGCAGATTGACTGAACTAGAGAACCAGATCAATCTCCTAGACACAGAAAACGCTCTAAGGCCCTCTAATGATTAACATAGAAAAATGTTATCGTTGAAATATGATTACAATAGGATACTCTCAACAAGGATCTCCAAAGCTTTTTTGTATACCAAACAAAAGCACTTTGAATTTAATGATAAACCTCACAAACTTCTTGCACGTCAGTTAGTGAAATTAGAAAATAATTGTACGATACACAAAATTAAATCTGACAAAGGTAAGATACTAACAGAGCCCGAAGACATTAATGACCGTTTTCTTCCGTTTTATAAGAATCTCTATAAATCAAAAAATACAGATTTTGTTAATATGTATGATTTTTTAGACAAATGTAATAAAAGTAATAAAGCCCCGGGACCGGATGGTATACCAGGAGAGCTTTATAAGAAATTTCATTATACCCTTTCCCCATACCTGCAAGATGTCTTTGCCCAAGCTTGTATTGATAAAGCCCTTCCACCCACTTTGACAGAAGCTGTTATTACAGTAATACATAAAAAGGGTAAGGATCCAGAGGACGTAGCCTCATATCGCCCTATTTCTTTAATAAACCAAGATGTTAAAATATATTCTAAGATTCTTGCAAACAGACTCAGCCCCTTCTTAGATAAACTAGTGCAATCAGATCAAGCAGGTTTTATACCTGGGAGGAACTCATTGTTTAATCTTCGGCGATTATTTAATACTATGTACTGTGAAAATAGGTCAAAAGAAGAATTAGCTATCTTCACGCTAGAGAGAGGGCTTTTGACCAAATAGAATGGCCTTATCTTTTTGATATCCTGAAAAGATTTAAATTTGGGGATGCATTTCTTGCAATGGTCAAGCTTCTTTACAACAATGCTAAAGCCCAAATACTCACTAATCAAACACTGTCACCACAATTCACCTTACACAGAGGAACCAGACAAGGGTGCCCCCCTAATTTTTGCACTTGCGATTGAGCCACTTGCTGAGAGTATTCGTTCTGACCCCTTAATCCATGGTTATAATATAAAACAGAAAATTCCACACAAAATCTCACTCTGCGCAGATGACGTACTCTTATTCATCACCAAACCTCAGACTACTATTCCCCAAATCTTAGAGAAAATTGATGTATTTGGAACATTTGCTGGATATAGAATAAACTGGAAGAAAAGGGAGTTAATCCCTTTATACATAAAAGATGTAAATTGGTTACAGACACTTCCATTTTGTTTATCACCAGATAAATTTACATACTTAGGAATCAATGTAACTAAAGACCACACTTCATTATCTAAGGCCAACTTTATCCCACTACTCTCAAAATGAAAATCTAACATACAGTTTTGGAAGACTCTCCCATTGTCCTTACTGGGCAGACTCAACACAGTCAAAATGATGTTTTTACCTTAATTGTTATACCTATTTCAAAACATTCCTTTATTTATTACCAAATCTTTTTTTAAGCAGCTAGACTCAATCATAATACCTTTTCTATGGGACTATAAAACACATAGAATTGGCAAGAAACATCTGTGCAAACCTAGAAAGGAAGGAGGTCTGGCATTACCGGATTTTTCACTCTACTACTGGGCTGCAAATATTAAAATTATGACATTTTGGCTTGATGATACTGCAATCTCACCCAGCTGGCTTGATTTAGAGCGAGAAGCTTGTCAACCTTACAACATAGGTGCTATCCTCTTATCACCCTCTAATATTGACAAATCTTTATACCAAAACAATATAGTAATCCAGAATATGCTAAAGATCTGGAGACAAATTAAACTTCATTATGATTTAAAATCTGTATTCTATGCTCTGCCTATTGCTGGAAATCCATCCTTTGCACTGTCCAACCTTGATAATACTTTTAAACAATGACAGAAGGCAGGCATTTCTAGAATAGAAGACCTATACATTAATGGTTACGTTTACTTCATTTTCCCAAATGCAAAGCAAATATAAATTATCTGGAACCAACTTCTTCCGATATTTGCAAATAAGAGATTATGTTCGGAAAAATCTTAAAAACTTTAAGACTTTCCAAGGCTCAGAACTTGACAGATGTTTGCGGCCTTTGTCAAACCCAGAAAAATCAATCACTCATATTTATAATACTTTACAATCTATTATACCAGTTGACTCAAATCTTATTAAAGCAAAATGGGAAGATGAAATGGGCTTGCAGATTTCAGATTCATTGTGGGAAAAGAGCTTGGAATATGTGCAGAAATGCTCTAATAATGCCCGACACTGTTTAATTTAATTTAAGGTTTTGCACCGCCTCCATTACTCCAAGGAGAGATTACATAAAATATATCCTGAGCTCTCCCCTACATGCGATAGATGCCATATAGCAAACGATACCCTTCTTCATAGCTTTGCTCTATGTCCCAGAGTTCAGAGCTATTGGATAAGCATTTTTAATATAATTTCCAAAATTCTGAAAATTCAACTGACACCTGATGTGCAGATTATCATTTTGGGAATCTCTGACAATGCAATACTAAGTAAACCCCAACAATGTTTTATTTCCTACAGCATTATTATCGCCAAAAAGCTGCTTCTTACACACTGGAAAAAGGAAGAACTCCCACACATAAAACGGTGGCTCAGCGAGCTTACAAACACTTTATATCTCGAACGAATAAGGTACACACTTCAAGACAACCTTGCATATTTCGAGAAAATCTGGTCACCTTTCTTACAGTATTTGAATCTGAGATCCAGTTAACACAATAATTTTAACTTAGTACTATGAAATAACTACTGAGATAGTTGGATGGGTGGGTAAAGGGGTGGGAGGGAGGGTGGGGGTGCTCCTCTTGTCCAACGTATATGTGTGTTTTTTGTTATTTTTTATCCTGACAGAATAATTTCTTCATTTAATACTCCTTGATTATAATTTAGCTTTTATTCTGAGTGTGTGTGTATCATTCACATTTGTGTGTGTCTGGGTATGTGTGTACGTATGCACATACATGAATGTATATACTATCTCCTAGTTTTATTTTTGGTTACATCCACGTTCTCAATTTAAAGGATGTTTGTTTATCTCTTGTTTATATACTGAGTGTCATTGTTTGTTTCATTTTTGTATTTTCTATAAAAGGAGAGCACAGTTTCACTGTACATTTATGTGCAATTGTACAGTATTTTGAACTGCTCTGATAAAAAATACTTGACAACAAAAACATACAAAGAATTTCAGTCAGATGGAAAACAAAGACATGCCAAGTGCACGACCTGCAAGGCTTCGATAAGTGAAAAAGTGGGCACAACATCGAACTTTATCCGCCACCTGAGGACATATGAGGCCAAGTAAGAGAAATCTGCAAATGTTAGCCAGGTAGCTAACGTTCCTGCCATAGGTCAATACGGCAGGAACGTTAGCCCGACCTGTGGTCAATATGAAGCTAGCAAAGCTAACAGTAGTAAAGATGGTGTACGTGTGTTGTATGTGTGGGAAGATAAGGTTTCTCTCTTCAAGATAAAAATCTGAGTGCTTTTTGGGTGGACTGAGGAACAAACAGGTACTCGACCCGTCATAACCTGTGACTGGACTTGACTTGACTTTACAAAACCTGTGACTCAACTCGACTCGACTCGACTTGCCCACAACAGAAAAAACTTGGGACTTGCTTGAGATTCGGATCAAATGACTCAAGACTTGCTTGGGATTTGGATCAAGGGACTTGGGCAATATCTACCTAATGGTACCAGTAGCATTTCAGTTTAGGTCAGCAACCCCCATACGTGGAGGCTCTGGCCTTAAGAGGGGCTGACCTGGGTTCTATTTCAGCTTGTGACCTGTTCTGAGTGGCCTGTCTCCCTCTTTATTAAAGACATATAAACCAGAAATGGCTTTAAAGTTCCAAGTCAGCTTCAACAACACCTCACTGCAAGACCAAAACATTGATTTGACAAAAGCATGTGTTAAATCTTCCATATCCTCCCAATAGAAGTCATTGTGTCAAACCACCTACTATCCTCTCACTCACTTACACACACACACACACACACACACACACACACACACACACACAGTATATCTGGCTGCCCTTTTACAGTCTCCAATCCATGTGCCTCCTGTCAGTAGGCACGCCTCCTCTTTGATTTGCTCATTGCAGCACCCTGCTTGTTGCAGCACACGGGTTGATGGGCCTTTCTCTTGTTTTCTGCAGCAGGTGCTCGAGGGATTATGGAATCGTGGAGAAGGAAGTGTTTTCACTCCACCAGCTCTTTCCTTTTATATAGTCTCCTTTTGTAGAGGAACGGTTTGGAAATGCATGGCTGGATCAGCAGTATCTCTCTCTCTCTTTGTTCTCCTCTCTGTGTAGATATTTCATACGTGCCAACTGTGCCTTTGCATAGCTGTTCCACGAAGAAGCCCTTTTGCTCCCATGGTAACCAATCCAGTTGTGTTGCTTGAGTAGCAATGATGATTATTTATCACCTTTTTTCAGTGGTTTACATATGTGTATGAGGGGAAGGTATGAAGAAAATGCATCAGGACTGACCAGCTGAAAGACTATTAATTGAGGGGCTTTCACAACCTGTGACAGTATTTTTCATAGATCTGCTGGATTAAAAAGGTAAAAACATAATGCCAATTTAAGCAAGCAGTAGTA